>VZRN01002205.1:4447-79447 GCA_013397935.1 Dasyornis broadbenti
CTCCCCATCCTTCTCCACTGACCTTGGTCTCTCCATGTTGTTTTCCCTCACATGCTCTCACCTACTCCTCCTCCTCTGGCTAAGGAAAAGTGCGTGCACCCATTGTTTTGATTTCTTCTTAAATATGTTTTTCACAGAGGCGTCTCACAGATTAGTATCTCTAATTGGCTCAGGCTTGGCCACCAGCATGTCCATCACCTCAGAGCTGGACATGGTGAAGGCTTCGAGAGGCTTCACGGAGGAGCCATCTTTGTGGACCCCCCCCCCACTAGAAAAAACTGGGCCAAGCTAAACCACGACAATGGTGCCTAGGGAATTGATTGTATATAACAGCCGTACCTTGCTCCAGTGGGGCATTTCCCTCTGCAGACAGTGCTTAACACATGGAGTAATTTGATTCTGTAGTAACTATTATCTCCTATAATTTTCATTTTGGTTTTACTTGATTTTGTATATTTGTGTGGGGACTTTTAGGCACCTAATTGCTCTCTGCATGCACCAGCAGCGCATAATGCACCAGCACTTGCTGAATCCTGTTTGAAAAGTGAATGGTATGACTCTGAAATGTCAGTGATGAGGGGGATAGAAGAGAAGAAAGAAACACCAATTCAGTTATTTCTTTAGACCTTTTTTTGCAATATCAAAAATACAGGAACCTACCCCACTTGGTACCAGTAATTCCTCCCTCAGATGTCCTTCTATATGTTTGCAGATGTACCCCCTAAAGCCAACCAGCAGGATTATTTGAGTTTAAAAACCTCATAATCTTTTCTATGATTATGAGAAGTGTTTTGGTGGGATTTGGGGTTGATTTTGGTGATCAGATAATTTCATTGATATGATTTGGAGTGTAGCCCTACAGACACTTGGATTTGACACAGCAAGGAGGGTGAGGCAAAGTGTAGTCCCTTTCTTTTCCTCTTAGCCTTACTATGGGTGTACCGGTGTTATGCTAGAACAGCACCAAAGTGGCTACTTTTATCAGAAAACAAAGGGCAACTCTTTGATACTGAGTTCAAAAGTAAATGTTCTGCTTCATGTGGATCTGTGGGCCTCTGCCTGTGCCTGGGATTGGGCAAAGTTAGTTGGTGGCTCAGCTTCACATAATTGAAAGTCATTCTGATTTCTGCACTGTTGTGTAATTGCTCGAAAAAACGTTATTTGATGATTAAGATTCTGGAGTGAATTGTGTTCTTTTGGGTTCTTGCACTGTTTCTCCATCAGGGACTTGGTTTCAGTGGTGTGCAGCTGCTGGAGTTGATTTACAGTGCTGCGGCTGTGGCTAGTCATAAATAAATCCTCTTATATAGTTGTTATGAACACCTGTTAGATCATCTGTCAGCAAAGCGCTGTTCACATTTATCATGGTGCGGTAGTTATTTTACCTCAATCCATTTCCGACTGACTCGGCCTCCATCACTGGATTACTATTACCACACCATAATCGCTCGTTTCCACTCCATGTTACAACTTGCAGATAAAAGATTTCACTACTTGGCCAAATTTCATAAATAAAGGAGCAGTTCAGTGCAGTAAAAGTTTATTTTTGTCATCATTTGTCACCCCATTATTCTATAAATCAAATGGAATAGCGCTATTGCTAGCTCAGGCGTTGCTGTCAGCCCTAGGCATGGAAATGGTCCGTTTCTTCTTTTTAGATGAGATGACATGTCTTTCAGACTTAACTGGCTTATGGCTTTGTTTCACCCATTTTATTTTATCGGCCCTTCAGAAAAATCCTTGGGGACCGGAGAGACTAAAGAAGTAAAATGGAATCAGAAAACACAGTAAAACATGCTGCTTTAGCTGTGTTACGTACATTTCCCTCCCCCGCAATCATTCATTTACAAACTCCTCTGCAAAAATAATGGGTCTGGATATAAACAGCCCCTCAATGCATTCTCCAGCTTTACGCAGATTTTATCGTTCATGTCAAACCCTGGGTATGAAAGGGCCCTGGAGAGGGTGCTACAAAGTCCTCCTAATGCTTCTGCTCCTAAATGGACTTCCAAACTTCTCAGGGATTGCACTGAGGGGTTGTGCTTTTTTTTCAAAGGTCTGTGTTAATGATTTGCATTTTGGGGCCTGAACCATTTAATAATGCTATGCTGTGCCTTGCTACACAGCTTCACAACCAAAACCTTCAGGGTTCAGGATGTTCCTCCATGTCTTCCCAGGCACAGCCTTCACAGAAATGTTGTTCGCGTTTTTTGGTTTTTCAATGATTTCCTAACTCTAGCTATTAAATCTGTACCTTGGTCATGCCTTGATTTTTTGCTTCTGTGTCTGTTACAGATGCTTGGGGTTTTCTTGATTTATTGAGAAATTAGGAGAAGGATCTTAGACTAAATTTTGAAGAAAGCAATATTCCTTGGTTTAAAAAGAGCCAGATAGGATGATGATAAAGAGATGGGTAATAGAAAAGGGTTTATAGTTGATATTATACTTCTGAGTTGGTTCTAATTCAAGTTACATTCTTCATAGTCATTATGTAGCTCATAAATTCAATAAAGTGTTTTACTATTACTATAAAAATGACAGGAGGGGGGTTTTATGTTGTAAGTTTCGTTAGTTGCTCTTCCTGTTTTATGTTGAAGTTCTCAGGCCGTTATGTCATTAAACTCCTTGGAGTCTGAAGGGCTCAGGCCCCTCTGTTCCTTCTTGCTGGTGCTGTGCCTGCTGTGGGGCAAATGTCTGTGCAACCAGTCTCTGTCCTCTGCAACTTTCCCTATCAATGACTCTCTTTGGTTCCATTTTGTATTTGTTTTTTATTCAGAAGCTCAGATACCTGCCTTTGTGAGGAGACAATTGGAGTTTCAGTATGGCTGTGGTCGCACTTTGACTTTTGATCTCTGGACATCAGTTCTCAACTCCAGCTGAGCCACTTGTGGGAAATGGCCAAACCCTCTTACTGCCATGGGTCTTGGATGGCTGTGGGAAGAGCCTACTGCCAAAGAGGAATGCTATGCTATGAAAATAAAATTACTTCAGAGAGTTCACCCTCCCTTTTGCTTTCCCAGAGACACTTGCTGTGACTTTCCTCCAACCGCTCTTGTAAAATTAGGCACATGTCTAGGTTTAAGATTCTTGTTCAGTTTGTCTTTGGGCAAATGCTTGCAAACATAGACTTGAGCATTTGCTGTTAAGGTCTCTAAAGGTAAATCCAGGAAGGGTTTTGCTTTTTCATCGATGGGGGAGAGGCATTTTTTTTAAAGGCACTGTAGAATTTCTGCTATTTCTGCTTCACTAGGGGAAAGAAGTATTGAATATCTGACCCTGGAGCCTTTGCTTTCTACAGATGTTTGCTTTGCACACAAATAATCTGCATGAAAACAGCAACTGCTAATTCAGAGGCCAAAGTGCATCAGGACCCTAATCTAAAACCTCCCAATCCATCCAGCTGTCTGGCATTTGCTATTATAGGGCACCAACAGAGAAATGAGGCTGTGGCTTTATCACTGCACCCTGGGTGACAACTTGATTTTCTGCTTTCACCGCAGGCAGCAGCAGCCCAACATGATGGGGCTGTTAATTTGTGCATTTCATGGTGTCTGTCAGGGGGCTGGGAGAGGAGGGTTTCAGGGGAAGGGAATGGAGCATGTCCCAGCCTCGGAAGCACCTGTCTGCATTGACGGCACAGAGCACTTCTTATTAGCGTGCAGGTCTCTAAATGCAGCCCCGGGATGACAGCCTGGCATTCCCAGCACCCACACAGTGTGACAGGCGCAGGCAGCCGGTCCCATTGTTTGCCCTTGATGAGCATGTCATTAATGGAAATGGAAGAAAGTGAGGGCCACATCAGTATTCAAATAGCCTCCATCCTCTCTGCCATTCAACCGCCTGGCTCAGGCGGCTGCAGATTTCCTTCTGCAGCCCCACTTACACGTTTTCACAGATTTATTCCCATTGCATACAAATCCCCTCCCTGTGGCTCTGGCCCCATACCCCCCCATTCCTCTCACATGCATAAACATGTTCTCCAGCATCATCTGATCCTCCAAAAATAAAGTGGGTGTTCTTTCCCTTCGTCTCTGTTTCGTGAATTGGTTAAGTACCATTACCAAATACTTGCTATTTACAATCCAGGAAATGAAAGGTGTTATTTATTTAAACTTGAAACATCAAGCAAGGGGCTGATATATGGTTTGTCATGGTCCTGTTTGCTCACAAGCAGATATTGATGCTTGTCTGAGTGACCTCTTTCTCTACAATACATTGCAATATATTTGGTTTGGAACATTTTGCCTGCTGAAAGGAGCATACGTGGTAGGTATGAAGTAAGAGGACTGCAGGCAGAAGGAGAAATAACTAAAAAATCTATATGGCTCCTTAATGACAATATTGCTAGAAACATCATTAAAGTCGTGCTATTCTCCCTCAAAACCTTTTTTCCAAGTTCTGTGCTTTTACAATAGCCAGACCATGGATACTTGGAGACAAATACCCATCTCACTGGGGTACACCACCTTAGGCTGCCATACCCCTTTGATCCTGCATGTACAATGTAATCTTTTGGGGGGCAGGTGGTGTGTTTGCCTTCTGTATTTTTATGGCATGGACCACAGCAGAATGCAGGTTGATGATTAATGCTCCTAAGCAGTCCAGCAAAACAAGTAATGCCATATCATATTGCTAGTATGAAGAATGTACCTTGAGCACACTGGCATCTGGCCAGATCTTAAATGTATGTTTTTGTGCTTTAGTTTTGTGTTAGTCTGTTTCTGTAATAATATAATTAGTGCTCACAGGGGAGGCTATTGACACTACCACCAGGATCAGTTTGCTCTTTGCAGTATTTCCAAATCATTCTCGTTACACATCCAGCTTGCAGGTTGGATGTGGTACCCCTTGCCTTTTGTCTGCTCTTGTCCTCTCCAACCAGTGATTTAACCTCAAAAGTAAAGCTCTCTCCACTAATAAAAGCCTGGAGCTAAAAATGAATGAACACTGCTGGGTGATTTCCAAACCTTGGAACATTTTGTAGCCCTGTTTAACCCCAAGCGGCATTGGAGAAAGTGAGCCCAGAGGTTTTTCTGTTTGTCCGTACCAAAACATTAGTGAGTTCCAAAACTACATAGCAGAAGCAGAGCTGTTACAAAACATTTTGATAAGCAAAACCACTGCTTCTTTACATTGTCCTTCTTCACACTCCTTCCAGCGCTGCTCTAGACTCAGAAATCCTCCGGGGATGTAGATAGGGTTGGGCCTTGGATGTGTTTGCCCTAATAGGTGCTTTTCTTCCACTGGTGACTGTGGGGACTGCCCCAGCACTCTGTTCCCTGCAGCTTGGGTCCTGGAACCAGTGCAGTAGTGGCATCCATCTGGTTTTGGCTATGACCCCTTGGAACAGGATGGGGAAATGCTTAGGTTGCCACTAAGGTGCCAAATGTGCATCCCAGCATGATGACCTTTGTGAGCATGGCTGCATTCTTTTGTCTTGGCTCCTGTTGCTTCCCCTGCTCTTCTTTCTTTTGTTGACCAGTTTGGATTGCAGAATACAGGTTGGGTCTCGCCTTTCTGTTCTTTGTGCAATAGCACTCTGATTTCAGTAGGAACCTCTAGGTGTTGCTGTGATATAAATAATAATTGTCTTTGGGCATTAATTCAAAGAGGGCAGTTGAAGTTGAGTGAGACCAAGAGAAAAAACCTGTACATATTTTTGTTTGGAGTGATTAATAATTTCTGCTTAGTTTAATAATTCAATAAATTGCAGAAACTGCATTTTATCAGGCAGCTTTCAGCTCCAATTAAAACAAAAAAATAAAGGAAAGGCTTCTTCATTGTTGCCATTGGCAAGCACCCAAAGACCAGTCTTTCTTCACCAGAAATACATCTAGAAATGCCTGTAAGGATATCTTGAAAACTTTAAAGTCAACTGTGGTGTTGTGGCAAGTCAAGTAACCTCTTCCTGGGTCACAGAAGCAACATCCAGACCAACTAAGGGGGCAAGTAGCTCAGCTAGAAAAAGAAGAAAATTTTCAAAACTGGTATATTGAAAGGTTGTGTTCTAGAAACCAAAATGTTACCATCTTGAATGTTAGTGTAGTAGTATTTTACGTAGCAGCCATCCTGAAACAGCACCTTGCACAATGTACATGTCAGGGACAACAGAGACAAGGTAAGAAAAATACTAAATCCTACTCTGGAGGATTGGCTACTCTTCTGCTTTTAAAACTAAGCCCCTATAATTTTAAAAGTAATTTGGAAGATGTGACAGATATGTATCTAATGTGGCACTAAGAGGTAGAACTGACAAATGGAGAAGAGACTTCCATAGAAGAAGTTTATGGGGTAAATTTTCAGAAACAATGAGTTATTTTAAATGCATCATATATTACTGGAATTTATAGATAGCACCTGATTTTCTCAGTTGAATTCATAATCCTTTGAGACACAAACCCCTGGCCCATCTTCAGTTGGACACTATAAAAGCTGGGACAAATGAGATGGATGTGTTTATATCTATCTGTACCTAATGGCTTTCAGGTATCAACAGTCATCTGATTGCAGACTTGGTCAGGAACGTCATTATCTCAAGCAGACCTTGTCTGCTTGAGGTGAGATTGTGGCTCCTGCATTTGTATCACCTTGACTTGTCATAGAGCTGTCAATATTGTGCTTTATTGCTTAGTCCTCCCATGAATTCAGTGGAGATCAAAAGTCATCAATAATTTGTTTTCTTTGTGTTTGAACAAGTCAGAAGTAGATTTTCGCTTTGGCAATAAAACTTAGAAATTTTGTGGATGACATCCAAAGAACAGGTCCAGACTTGTTATCTACAGAGCAGATCTGTGCACATACAATAGTGCACCATGAGCGAGAGGACAGTTTCACAATTAGTATGTAGTCTTTTTAACTTACTGGACTTGTATGCTTTATTTTTCGGGGAAGATATAATTTTCCTGTGTATACAGCTTTATAATACACAAGTTATACCACTCCTATATGGAGAGTAATGTAACAGCCTTCAGGTAACATGCAAAGTGTTATTGCAATATCTAAAAGACCCTTGGGAAGATGATTGAATTGTGTTCCCCATGTCCATGACGAATAGGAAGTAACGTAGCAAGGCTGAGTTTAGGCACAGGAAAGTTATCTGACACTAGGGACAGTGCAGTCACAGAACAGGCTGGCTGGAGAGGTTGTGGAAGCTCCAGAACTAGAAATCATTACAATTTAAAGACTCTGTCAGCATGACGTACAGTACAGCTTTAAGACATAAGCAAGATGATTTCCAGTCCTTTTTTTTTCTGTGAATGTGTAAGGAATATTTAAAATCTAGTTATCTTTCATCCATGTACTTCTTGATTATGTTTATATAGTTGGAGTAAAATACTAGGGAAGAAAAAACAATTTGTTCAGTTGCTTTCTGCTTTGCTCTTTTCTGTGCTCTCATCTTCTGGCCAAGTGTCTGCCTTTCTTTCTCTCTGGTCTGTGAAGTGGTCAAACACACAATTATGAAGATGTGGAGTTGCATATATTATGAATTGAGATTACCTACTTTCCGATACTCAGATTATTGCTACTAAGTATTACACATCAGTGACTGTTTTTTATACTACTAAATGCTGCCAACTCCTGCCTTTCCAGAGGAGTAACATAATGCTGCACTTGCTCTCTGTAGCAAAATATCTGCCTGTTTTGCTTGCCACAAATACGTACTTCTCAGGAGGTGTAAAATCTTTCTATTGAACAGTTAAGAAGTAGCTGTCTCTACTGCTGATTTTCCTAATTCACATATTTACTCTTGTTATTTTTCATCACATCTCTCTTGACAGCATATCTGTGCTGCCTACCTTTCTTGGGGCCCTATCGTCAAAGCAGCTCCTTATAGATTGGCACCCATTTTGATTGCTTCAGCTTGTCTGTGCATTTTTGCATTCAAAATGTTGCAGTTTATTTACCAAACACCGGACTTGGTATGTTTGAAGGAAAACAATACGTAAAAAACTGCTCTTTTTTAAAAGAATCAGGCAGATAGCATCATTTATGTTGCTTTTTTCAAAGTACTGCTTTTAACCATGAAAGAAGTTTCAGGTTAAATTCCAGTGACCCTTAAAAGTTGCTGTTTTTAATGGCATATTTTCCTCAAGGACTTCATCTTTGCCTTCAATTTCATAATATTTGAAGCACATTCATCCATCTTCTCTTACCATTTTTTGCCTTCTGGAGTGCTAATAGTTGTAAGCAAAGTTTTCCAGGAAGTCTCACTTCACTGCTCCACTTCTGAAGGCAATTCCTTGGACCAGCTTTGCAGAACACAAAGGAAAGGGGAAGATTAAAATTATTGTCAGTGCAATGTTTCTAGCATCCTCACTGGATGCCTTCTTCCCAACATTTGAATGTAAAAACCATAGTGAGCACTGGTGAGACTGGTAGTGTGCAGCAATATCTGGGTTCACCATTTAACGGAAAGGTATAGTTATATTAATTGAAAATGTTATTTTTTTTCTCTTTGCATGCTTTGAAGTGGAAGTTGCTGTAAAGTGAAAGTTGCTTCCCCTTTGGTGCTTCATTTCAGCTGCAATTAATTAATGGGTTTTTGTAGTGAGTTGACACCAGGTGCCCACAAAGCTGCTCTGTCACTGCCCTCCTCATCTGGCAGGTGATGGAGAATATAACAAAAGGGTCATGGGTCAGGAGAAGGACAGGGAGAGATCACCCACTGTCATGGGCAAAACTGGTTTGATGGGGAAATTAATTTATTGCTAAGCAAATCTGAGTAGGGTAAGGACACAATGAGAAATAAATCCAAATCTCCAAAGACCTTCCCCCATCTCTCCCTTCTTCCTGGGTTCATTTTCATTCCCATTTTTCTCTTCCTCCTTCGCACTACCAGCACAGGGGAATGAGAAATGGGGGATGCAATGAGTTCAACACACTTTGTCATCACTTCTTTCTCTTCACACTCTTCCTCTGCTCCAGTGTTGAATCACTCCCATGGGAGATGTTCCTTCACATAATTCTCCTTTGTGGATCCTTCCCACGTTCTGCAGTTCTTCATGAACTGCTCTGGTGTGGGTCCCTTCCATGGAGTACAGTTCTTCAAGAATAGGCTGCTCCAGTGAGGGTCTCCCATAGGGTCACAGCCTCCATTGGAGGCATCAATCTGCCTCAGAAGACTGCCTGAAGTCTTCCTCAAGCTGCAGGTTGATCTCTGCTCCACCATGATCCTCCATGGGCTGCAGAGGCACGACTGTCTCACTGTGGTCTGCACCATGGGCTGCAGGGAAATCTCAGCATTGGTGCCTGGAGCATCTCCTGCCACTCCTTCTCCACTGACCTTGGTGTCTGCAGAGTAGTTCCTCTCACATAAACTCACTCCTCTCTGGAGCTGCAGTTGCTCTTATGCAGGTTTTTCCTACGTTATCCCAGAGCTGCTGCCGCCATTGCTGATGGGGCTCAGCCTTGGGCAGCGACAGGTCCATCCTACAGCCAGCTGGCACTGGCGCTTTAGGACATGGTGGAAGCCTCTGACAGTTTCTCACAGAACCCACCTCTGTAACCCTGTGCTACCTAAAACTTGTCACACAAACCCAAAGAAGTTTGGCTAAAAAGCTCTTACTTTTTCTCATGCACCTGCACATCCACTCTAAATTCCTATGTTTTCTTTGCATTTTTACAGAAATACTATTCATGTGAGTACAGGTATAAAAGAGTCAAACAGACTGAGGAGATATCATAGAGGCACAGTATCTAAACATGGCAAAGAAATAGACAGCTTTAGGACCAATGGCAAAACAAGAAATACTTTCCAAGTGGTTACTAGACAAACCTGAACCAGAAATGAAACGTCTTCACTGCCTTAACTTTCTTAAGAAAAATAGTATGCGTTATTTAGCTCTCTGTGACATATGTACAGGTCTCTGTGTTTCCCATACGAAAACATATTTCTCATAGCCCTAGGTGTGAGAAAGGATGGTTTCTCCATTTGTATTTACAGTCAAGATGAGAAGTGTGAAGTGTGACTTTGACATTTGGATGTATGTGTATATATTTTAGGGTTTTTTTAGTGCTTTTGTGGAATTTTAAATGCCTTATCATTACTGCCTTATTACTTGTTATTCTGACTCCTTTTACATTAAACCACCCTTGTGTCATGTCATGGGCAGAAGTAGTTTTGTCCTGAGTGTGTAAAATGTACAGCCAGGGAAGGCATCGTGGGTTTTTTAACAGAAGGCAAAACAACAGGTTCTATAAGAAAGTGGAGGTCCTTTTTAAAATATATATATATCTCATGTCAAACTCATCCAGACAGGTGTTTCATTGTTTACTTCTTGAGAAGTAAACCAGACAAAATGATAGACTTGTCAGCACAATCTTGTCTCGAGGAAGATGAATCCCACCAGTGGAGCAATCCATTGCTCTTTTTGGGCTGCAGGTCATTTGGTATGATTTTCTGTGTAATATCTTTGATATTTTGCAAATTTTGAGAATAACTGAGCCACAATTTTGGCCTGTTTCTTGTGGATTTTTGCATTATTTAAATACTAAATGCATATGAAAATATCTTCCTTTGTTTTAAAGAAAAGTCTATGTTTGAATGCAAACTAATCATATGATTTCTTTCAAATCATATACATGGAATATTGTCCTCCTCATTATATTGGTTTTGTTTCACTGACTGTAGTCCTGTATTTGCACTGTATAGCCTGATATATCCTGATATTTGTTTTTAATGAGATGCACGTCTGTTCTTTCACTGCTTACTAACACTTTAATTTAAGAAGCTGTTTTCGCTAGCCCTGCAAATATCCAATGTTCTTTGCAAAGTCAAGTCCATTTCCTGCAATAACCTTGCTTTGACCTATTATCAGTTATATCACAAATTATTCAGTCTCTAATTGGTTCATCTTTTAACTACAAATTCACATGACTTAGCTTTATTACATAGCTCTGTGACAAGCTTGTGTGGATTAAAGCAGTCTCACATTTTTAAGGAACTTTCTTTAGCTGCTTCCTTCATTTTACAGCTAGGTTATATTGATATAGCTGTTAATAGTAGATTTTTAGATACACTGTTGTCATTTCTAGAAGTCTCAGTTATGTTTTAGGCTTCATTTTGAAATTTTTTCAAAACCTAACGAGACTTGAACATGTAAAGCATGAGTATAGCAGTATGGAGGATCTTCCCTTCTCTGTCTACTGCATTCTATTTTGTCGGGAAATCTGAAGATGTTGTAGCTTCTTACTCCTTTTCGCCAGGTCTTAACCAAACAAAGGGATGAAGTTTGCTTTGTATCTACCAAGAATAGAGTTTAATACTGTAGCAAGTAACTAGAATGCAACACACACATGGGTGGTAGAAGGTTAGATGCTCTCTGTCTCACCCCTTGCTCTTTTAACATAAGACAAAGACACAGCACCTGTTTACACTATGAAATGGACGTCTAAACTAGACAAAAGCCCTAAGAGGAAGAATTTCAAGACAGTTCATAACCCAGCCCAGTAGTCCAACATATCCATTTGTAGTATAGATGCACTGGAGCTGGACAACTAGAAAGAACTTGCCTGTCTCCCACAGTCTCTGTAGAGAATTGGTTTTTTAAAATAAGCAAACCAAAGGGTTGTTTTCTTTTTCCATACAGAACATTATATTGTCTGCCATACTAATGTTTTGCCTGTTGGCAAGGTTTCTGCCCTTTATTCAGATGCATGGCCAGGTCTCTAGCGGCTGCTCAGGATGCACCACAAAAAGGGAGAAAGAGTCTTATCCTTGATGCAGCCACCACCTAAAACAATGCTTGAAGGAGAATAGCTATTCAGTCAGCCCAAGCGTCCATTCATATTGCATAGGGCTTGTTGTTCTGCAGTCTCTCATCTCTCCATTAATTAATGGTGAAAATGCATATAACTAGGAAAACAGCAAACATAAGCAGGGAATTAATTTATTTTTCATAAATAGAGATTGCCTCATCAGTAGAAAAGCAAAGACTTGAAGTGTCTCTTCATGTTCCAATTTTTGTTCTGAAGCTGCCTGTTTCGTTGCTTTCTCATCTCTTCTATTTAAACCAAACAACAATCAATTGATTATGACATTAAAAAAATATTGTGGCTGAGGAAGAAAGTACTTTTGAGAGAGATTCAGGTTCAGCAGCTGGAAAAGAGGGGGAAAAATTGAGACTACACCAGTCTAATTGGTTTTGTTATAGAACAAAATTAGCTGAAGCCAAAGAGCAGTAAAATGCACTCACCTTTATTGTAAGCATTTGAAGCTGTGCTAAGTGGAATGGGGGAAAAAATCTGCTCTTTGCTCAGGGCACAAGGCATATATTAGAGAATAAAAATAATTAGTTGTAGAAACAACAATTGAATTGTGCAAAGTGTTTTGCCTGGATTCCAGGAATGGTGGCTTTAATGAGGCCCTACAGTTCGAATGCTAAAGTCGTTCTTAAATGAGGTTTAATAGGATATTTTCACTTTCTTTAGCTCTTTGTCTTCAAACACATAGGTACCCCAGAGTGTGTACATGTTATTTAAGCAAGTTTTACAGAATTCCTGTCCTCTACCTGATGAATATGCCACTAAACATACAACAGCCCTCTATCAGATCCTCACACAAGAAATCAGCGGCCTTCAAATCAAATCAGAGGCCTGTTTGCTTCTTCTGCTCTGCATTACAAAAGAGGATTTTAATTAGACAAGAGACACAGTTCCCATTGCCCATGAAACTCAACTGGAATCCTAATTTCTTATCTACACCTAAGAGTAATTAACTTCTGGGAAACAATGTTTAACAAGCCACTGCTGACTGAAGTTAGGAATATGACCTATCACCATACAGTACCTATATGATGGGCTTTATAGTTTGTGTTGTGAAGATAATGGTTTGAATTCGAAGATGTGTCCCTTTAAAAGGTGGGAACACATTCAACTGTGCAGGTGTTGTCTCTTTTGGAGATGCACTCAATCTTTAGGATTACTCTGCTTTGCTCATCTTCAGGGACAATAGAGCAAACCTGAGGCACAGATGGGCCATCACCTCAACAGGTATCAAAAATATGAAGTCTACCATTAGAGTAAGTTCTGTCATAACTCTACTAGCACCAGTACTGGGTCCTAATGATTCAGGCCTTCTTGATCTTGTATAGGTAAGCAAAAATGCATGAAGAATAACCTCTGTTACATTTTGATCCACTTAGAAAGCATAACGGAAATAATTTTTTTAACACCTGAAAACAGAGTGTAGGAAGAGGGATGTTGGTGTTGATGTGGCATAATATTTCATTTTTTCCTGCTTAAAAATGTTATTGGTTGTTTTTGTTCTTTCTAAAACAAGAGATAAGGATAAATGACAGGAAAATAATTTCATGGGTGAATATCCTGTCAATTTCTGGAAGAGTTTGCCCTCAGCTGAAATCCAGGGGGATGTTCACAGCCTTTTAAAAGATTCCTTCAAGAAGAGCATGTGGGTATGTGTGTTTGTGTGCGCGCGCGCGCATGTGTGTGTGTGTGCAGTGTCTTGAGGGTTTTTCTGGTAAATTTTTAGATGCTTTACTTTTCCAGCACCATTATTGTCTTTTCTGCTTGGGGAACAGAAAAAAAATTTTCGTTCCAACTGTCTTCTACCTACTTGTTTTAATTATAGATACCTTTCTTAACTTCTTCCTAGCATTGCTGGAGTATTTCTACTTGTCAGCGCATCAGAACACAAACCCATCAAAATGGAAGGTACATGATTTACACTTCGAAATTTTCTCAATGTTAAAACTGCAGGCAAGGGCTGAAATAGTCTGTGGGTTGAATGGAGAGTTCCAGAGAGTCTGGAGACTTTCCAGACTTCCAGCAAGCATTTGCTAGCCTTTTCTGCTGTTACCCACGCTGCAGCTGATCACAAGGAGTGGTGGCCTCTTCCAAACCATTTGAAGTACCATTTCAGTTTCTAGTGGAGCAATTGCCTGCTCTGTAAGAAACAATTATCACACTGCAGAGCAATTTAGAGAAGACACAGAATGGAAATGGAGACAGGGTGATGGAACAGAATGTGGCCTCCTTCAGTTCAGGGTTGAGGTCCATTAAGTGTGCTTATGTTACTGCAGTCCACTGTGCTTAAGAATACAATTGGAATTTGATTATGAAGGATCTAAATATTTTGAGTTAAAGGAACTTTTAGACTGGATAGGGCAAGGCAACTAACACTTTGGACGCAGATTCTTGAACTGCCTGTTCTTTGACTCATACAAAAATTGTGTACAAACATCTCAACCACAACTTGTTATGGAAAGCATTGTATCAGTGATGTACCTGAATAATAGATGAAAAAAGCATATAAACATCCAGACAGAGTGCTACATTCACTTGACTTTGGCTGTCAAGAAGACCTATATAAAAATTGTAAAGGTAGCTGTTTATTCCTTAATACGTAACTGAACCAAAAGGGAAAGTACATTCTCATATTTTAGATCCAATCTGCAAAACAGCTGCATACTTCAATATACTGTCTAATGAAAAGTCTTCTGGGTTCTGGTACAGATAGTGTGTCGCTCACAGCAATGATACCATAAAAAAAATGAAAATAAGAAATATTTCACAATTGAATATCCAGAAAAAAATTATGTAACTGCATTCTGAGAGCAAATATGCTTTGTTAAAATACTGTTGCTATTTTAAAGGAGAGAAGGGATTAAAATCTGAGGGGAAAAATAATTGTACTTCATATATTATCCACCTAATCTAAATCCAGATCAGCTGGTCACATGTCAGTCAGGGCGACATATATCTTGTCCACTTATTTACCTAGACTCAGAGAAGGGAAAAAACACATAACTGGATCCCTTACAGAATCACACTGTTGATTGATTATTGAATCCATAAATGAAATCTGAATGCTCTATTACTCAAAACTGAATAAATATTTACTGTTTTGCAACCATCACTTATGATAAAAACAGGTTAAGAACTGAGAGTGGAGTTTAAATATATATCTAACTGTGTCAGAAATACATACAGTTTGAATGCAGGCATATTTTTATCATCAGGAGGCAGCTGGAAAGCAGCACAGCAAATGATGAAAGAACCAACAAGATAAACAGCCAAAACATGTTGTTTATTATGACATCAATACTCAAATGTAGTAATAAGATCTGGAAATAAAATTATGTTTGCTTTCATTGGAAGACTAGAATAACAATGAGAAGACTGTAGTACCACATTGTCTGTCTCTCCAGAGTGGTATGCACAGTATTTGGTATATGTGGGTAAAATAAAGGAAACGTTAGGTACATCCAAATACTCTAAAACTATTCTATTTATCATATATGTCATATTTGTAAAAGAAAAGAACAAGGCTAAAGAAGATTTCTTACATAGGGAGAAATTAATAACTTAGTAATTATCCTTTGGAGAGGAAAGACATAATTTTATACAGAATAAGCTAAGGCTTTTATTTGTTGTCTCACTAAAACACTAAAATGTTGAGAACATAAAACATATTACACTTTCTATCTTCTAATGTACTAAGCTTTGAGATGAGCACACTATATATATTTTATGATACGGAGTTAGGGTCCACATGGAAACTTTGAGATTTACATTTTTATCCTGCATTGACCTTTTGGCTTCACTCCCTAATTAAGCAAGGCATGGTAAAGAAAGAGATTATTATGAGGTGGCTGGGTCCCCAGGGTGTTATGAGGTACCACACACAGTTAAGCTATCTCAAGACAACCATGTTCTCTAGAGTTACTTTATTGCTATTATAAAAAAATTTTATTATGGGGGAAAATATGTATTTTTATGCTAGAAGAAGATGAAGATGACAGTTTAGGATGTTGAACGGTAGTTTCAGCTGAGCTTTGTGCCCACAGAGACTGTAAAACATCGAAGACTGGGCAGCCTTTGATTGGCTTCTTTGGATCCTAAAGGGGTAGATTAATCTTTGTAAAATTCATAGTTGGAACATTGTACCATTAACTGGCACTTTCCAGTTATCAAGATACTTTATGAAACTGAAAAAGTCCTATTACACTTTCTAAAAAGGCAACTTCAGGGGTGTGGCTCTCATGAAATCATTTCATCTCTGGAGTATTAGGTACTTTCCTTTCTGCCCCTTGCTTGATAAAGCCACAGGCTGTAGACCTTCATCTGATAACCTATTTTAGTTCCTTCTCTGTTAATTACACCCTATCTAAATATACACTCATAAAACATGAGCTTCTTCAATGTTCTCTCTTTTTCTGTCAAAATTGAGAACATATTTAAGCCCTTGTGGGACTGGGCCTTACTCCTCAGTTTTTAAATCACACTCCTGGTTTTAATCCTGATGTCTTCTTTTTAACATCTGCAACAAATACATGGTGTACACACTGGAGCTGATATCTTCTCAGCATTTGAGATGTGTAAATATACAATGATCCTGTTGCTTTTAAGCCTTCTGCAGCATTCCTCACATCAACACATTTGTGCAGGCACTCTCTGCACTGTGGGTAGAATATCAGAACTACCAGTGGGTATTAGAAAATATGCATGTATTTACAGAATTTAAAATCTTGTCCTATATTGTAGAGCTATTCCAGGAATACAGTGATTATATTAAGGAACTTGAGCTCATGAAGTGCTCTTTGTAGCAAAACAGTATGAGTGCCCCACAGATCAAAGAAAGATACAGAGCAGACATATGTCTTTAAGACCAGAGATGGCCTGCCTGACAACACATTGATTTATGCCCACTACTGTTCTAAGGCTGGCTTAGAGATATTTGATTTACAGTGGATAGATTGCCTCCTGCTAAATAAAGTCCTGTGTCATTGTTCATAAACCTGAACTGCATCTAGCAATCTCAGTGCTTTGTTAAAATACCACAGTGAAGTTCATAGTGCCTTATTAAGCTCTGTAGTTCAAAGATTAATTCTTAAAAGGATAAAAACCTTTGTGCAAACATCCAACAAGCTTCTTAAGTCGATGACAATTAGCCCTGTAAAGTACTCAAGAGCTGTCTGTCAAGAAGCTCAAACAAAAGTGACATGACTTGGTCAAAAAGAGCACCAGTTGCTCCCATCCCCACGCCCAGTGGGATAATAGATGAGCCCTCAGAGACAGTGCTTGGCCATCCCCCAACGAACAGCTCTGCTTGCCAAGGTCAGACATCATAGCTAATAGACGAAAGGGTCCTGAGGAAGAACAAACCACCTATAGATGAAAACCAGTAAAAACTCTAATTAGCACTCTAATTTTTCAGACAATCTAGGATGCTGGTGACACTTTTCAGGTGAGCCCAGGTGCTATGAGAGGTGATGCTGTTGCAGTAGGTGGCACTATTCCCCTCCTCCAGCCACAACAGCACCACCAAACACCGGGAAGTGCCATCTTTGGGATGAGACATAAAACTGAGGCCTTGACCAGTTGCAGTTATTAAAGGTCCCATTGCACTTTCCACAAGATTAACTGTGTTAACCTCAGTGTCCTGGCTGATTGCATTCTGTCTTCCTAAATTCCCCCTGTAGTTTCCACTGGACAAGTTAATCTGCACTTCCTGTTTTAGATATCCATGTAACTGTTGCTGTGCTTGGACACACAGCTGCTGCTGAGCTTCATCCTGTGACATGCTCCAGTGACAGCCAGTGCAGACACACTGAACTTTGCATGGCCACACTGATTCCCCAGGGAGAGTGGAAGAAGAGGGCATAGTTGTTACCTGCATTTTCAACAAAATGATGTGACATCCTGGAGAGGGAATGTGCTCTTCAAAGTAGATCAATCCTTGTAACACCAGCAAAGAGCAACAGCAGTTATTTGGTGGAACATCCTGCTGAGTCACATAACTCCATCTTTCCAAGGCACAATGCCTTATGGACCATCCCGTGGAGCAGGTGGTTGTGTCCATTTCATTCCAGGCCTCTTGCTTGGCTAAACCCATTCCTAGGTTTTTTTTAATCTCTGGACTGGACAGTCAGAACAGGAGCATGCTGTGATTTTGGTGTGGTTCTAGGTTAAACCCATCTGCTATTCTTCTTGTGCAAGTGGCCCGTTCCAAAACAGACAGCAATGAAGCTCTGTGTGAGCTAAGCAGTCCTCTTACAATGAAAATTTGCAGCAAGGGGACCTGGTGTGTCAATCACCATAGCACATGCATGGCTTTCACTTCTCTCACAGTTTTGAGGTTTGGTAGCTAAACTCAAAGGTAGGCAAATTGCATTCTTTCTATCTTTAATTCTTCCTGCTGTTTCAGTTGGATACTTCCTTTGTCACTTCATATCCCAAACTATTGTGTTTTATTGCTGGAAAATGTGTGTTTCATTTCAATGATTGCGGATTACACACACATGCCATTGAGTATAATGCAAGGATATTATGTAAAGGTAAGGAATTATTATTTTTCTGCTTATTTAGAGAAAATAAAAGTTATTATTAATGTCTTCTTAACTAGCTGGGGAGTAATATTAATATCTGAACTCCATGAGGAGCCTGAAATATAAGATGGATATAAGGTGGCTGGGTGATTGGCATTTAAAATGAGCCAGGTGTCAAGACAGGAAACATATAATTATCATGGAATAAGGAGAGGTTTATGAAAATAAACCACAATTGGTTGTCTGTTTTCTACTTTATGACATTTCCACTGAAAATTGTAATTCCTTTTTTCTATGTTCTATTCCCCTTGTACAGAGTGTCCCCTTGGGAAGTGGAGCCCAAGAGCCCTTTTTAGGATGGGACAGGATATTACAGCTTGGTTTGTGCACCAGCATCCTTAATATTTCCTTCCTTTCAGAAGCAAATAGAGCGTACCCTTATCTGAATGCTAATTTCCTAGTTAAAACCCTCCCTTGCTGACAAGGGACTGAAAGAGTTTTAAATCACAGATGTAGAGTATCAAATGCAATAATGCTCTTGCAATAGTGCATTGAAGCCTCAATTAATTAACCCTTGGGCTAAGTAGGCAGGTACATGGTGGTGGCCACAGGCGGTGGATGGATGAGATTTAAATGGGCATCTCATTTCCTCAGCACGGAACATGCCGTTTGGTTCAGAAAGGAGTCATTTTACACACTCGCCTCATTTACGCTCAGCTTTAATCCCTTTAATTCCACCTGAGATCCAAGCAAGAATGGGAGAAGAGAGAGAGGTGCAAAAGGCTACAGAGCTGGGCTTTGTTTACATATGTTTCCCCAGGGGCACCACCCCCCCAGCAGAGCCAAGGCTTCTGGCCTTTTCATCCGGCTGTGGGGATCCAAAGCAGTTGTCATATGGAAATGGTTAAAGAGAGATTACAGGGAGCTCTTCACTGCAATCCATCCTGTTTAGAACCTGAAAAGTAAAGAGTAGGGAGAGAAGGCTGAGAAAAGGAGCTGAATTTTATCCCAGCGGATGCTGAGATGCAGCAGGGTCTCAGTGTTGGAGGGTCAATTTGCAGAGGCCATGATGGTGTGGGCCTCTGCACAGTGACAGCTGCCACTTCCCCCTCAATGGCCCATATGGGTGCATGTCCACGTATGATGGAAATCGTGTTCCATGGGTGATGTAAATCTCTGATATCCCTCTGGATGGCTTTTACATGAACATGCAATATGAAAGCTTCCCTACCCAGAAAGGGGACACGATTCTGCCACATTATCAAGGGCAACAGACTAACGTTGTAAAAATAAAAGGATCCCCCAATTATTTATTTGAATCACTTACAGGTTTTTGATCAGGCTATGCTTTGCTTCTCTGTTTTGCTTACTTTCTGTGGTCCTCCTAATGCAGGGATTTGCTAACAGAAGCTTGTGCCAAAATTTTAAGCAAATGTCACAGAATATTTATGGGTAATGAATCTTGAATTTATTATTGTTATTGCACAGAAAATCTGATATCTCAGCACAGTGCTCCTTCAATCAAAGATATGCAGACAAACACATGACCTATGCAACCGATTAACCCAGGCAGAATTTAAAATATCAGATATTTGCAACAACCTTCATCTGAATAAGACAGGAATTTGTTCACAGAAACTATTCAGTGAATGTGTGAGAATAACGAACCTGTTTTTAAAAACCCAGAATCTCTTCCCTACCAAACACTGAAAAAAAATGCAGAATGTATTGTATTATTCATTGCAGTTACATTGGGTGCCTGGCTCTGCTCTAACAGCTGTACACAAGGTAGTGCTACTTATCTGAAGGTATATAAAGGAGGTTTGAGAGAGGGTGCTGTTTTTAAGGAGCTCTGGGCTGTTTGTATGAAATGCTCTGTATTTCAATGTGTTTGCTCCCACTGTGTGTGGCAGTGCTGTGGTGGATAAAGCTGGACTGTTCCTGGTGGGATTGTATTGATGACATGTGTTTATTTCTCCAGACCTTAGTCTGTGCCAGCCCCATTTATGCACATCCAGAAGCCTCTGCAGATAAACCCAGCAGTGGATAATACAAAGCAGAAGGATACCCCACAGTGCTTTTTTCTCCTCTGTCTGCACTGTTGGCTGCTGAGGCCAGGCGCATTCATCACACCTATGGGCTGCTGTCTTTTTGTGCAATGTGTGGAGAGATGTTGCCTGGATCTGGAGCTAGGGGATGATGCACTACTGGGGGTATGATGCACTAGTGTGGGATGATGCCTGCCAGAGTCCTGGCCCGCCCTGTCCCACCAGCCGTCCCCACTGGGCCACAGGACTCTTCATCTTATTTCCCTCCACACGATTTACCATCTGTGAGCTTGTCTTTAACCTAATAAAAATCATCTCGCTTTTGACTAACAAGAAAAGGAAACAGTGCTCATTGTGGGGTTTGGGGAAAATGGCTTCACTAATCTGCAGGATGAGAATGGAGTGATTTATAGGCGGATTTAACTGTGGGCCATGATTAGGGGGCCGGTAGTAAGTGCATTAGATGTCTAAGTGTGGCAATAGAGTAAATAGGCGTTTTATTTATCGCAGTGCCAGGGGCCTCTTAGCGGAAGAGCGCTTCTCCAAATTGAAATATAGCAGAGTTTACACTCCTGATTAGGGCTTCAAGCGCAGAGCCCAAGGCTATCAGCGAGCAGAAACAACGCTTGCTGACACCTAATTGTCACTGGATTAATGTGCAAACAGGGACAGCAAACAGCAACAACAAATAACCCGGTGTCAGAGCTGCTGGTGGCAGTGTCCACTAAGTGACTGGGGGCCAAATTGAAGTTTATATCTCAGAATCCGCTGAGATCAATGCATCAGCTGGGTAGACAGGACTGAAAATATTTTGCTGTTACATGTATTTACATATGGTACAGGTGTGGAGTTAGTTATAAAAAAAACTTCGTTTTCATGCCAGATGTGAATCGTGTATGTTGTACTGCCAGATACCAGCAGAAGCTCCCCCTCCAGAAATCCATATCCCCTTTTGAATACCCCCCCACTTACCAAAATTAATTCCTTATAAAGATGCCCAATGTGTATATGTGATTGTGCCTGTAACAGAAGAAATAAGGCTTGTAAGGAAAGGTAATATATTACAATAGACCAGCTGGTACTGCATAAGGAAAGATAGACAAGTTTCTGAGCTCAAAAAGCCTTCCTTATGTAGTAAAATGCATAATCTGTATGTGTGAATTCATATGCCTCAGAACAGACAATTGTTTCCTTCTTTGAATTATTAAGGGGGTATGTATCCACATTATTCTATGGATTCACAAATATGCCCATTGTTAACATGTATATCATGTGAAGCTATGTACCATATGCCTGTAAACTAAGTACGGGCAATACTGTTCAATTTATTTCCTTTATGCTTCATAGCCATTCAGGTCATTTATGTGAATAAGGTCTTTTACTCTACGATCTTGTGACTTTCACTGGCATCTCCATATAAAATTTTATAACCCTGTTTGTGAATCAAATCATTCCCACAACTACTGATTCAATCTGGGTTGCCACCTGTCCAGCTTTGGACTGGAGCAAGCAGCGTAGGCATTTGAGCTCTGGATTTTCCACATTGGAATCTAGTTTGGCTTGCTTATTCCAACGTATATCTACTCAAGATCTCACTGCCACAGTAAGACAGACAACAACCCATCCTGTTCTGTTCATTTACAGCAGCCACCTCCTTTTAAATTGAGAAATTAGTGTCATTTCCTTGGAACAAACAAAAGTGATTTAAAAATGAGCCTGAAAACAAGGTTAGCAGCCATGGAGTTCACATATTCAGTCTTTTTTCCCCATAATTAGCTATTGAAGGAGGAAAAGTCACAAATATGTGATTTACGTTGCTAAATGTATTTCTAAAGTTCTTAAGTTTTATTGACCATGAAAGTTGGTCTTTCCCTGTGTTAAGAACTGAAGAAGCTATAGAGCTAGCTAGTAGCTCAATGGTGCAAAGTCTTACGATTTAATCTTGACATTTGCAATTTTTTGCTGTAAAATATTACTTTCTTTATTTCAAGACTTTAGTGTAAAACCTCATAATTTCCTTTAAGCTCCATTTGATTGTCAATTGCACAACTCTCTCCAAATCTTAATGCTTATGATTTTCATACACATAAGATTTATTTCTTTTGTACCACAATAGAATGTTCTTTGGTGCAAATGCTCCTTATTTCTCTTACATCCTGATCTTTCTCAGCTTGTAGCTAGGATTTTTTTGTGTGGGGGTGACAGACCTTGGGTGTGTGAGCTTTGAACCTTTTGTAGATTCATTTAGAAATGTTTCAAATATCCATATCTGGAATTGAACCAGCTGCATATCTGGTCTACTCTGCTTAGTGATTTCTAGGAAGTAGTGGCCTTGCTATTGACATATTTGGAGAAGGAATAGGATCAATTTTCAATATTGAAACCAGTCCAATAGCTATTTACACACAGTTTATTTCAGAGATTCAAAACTGGACAAGGTTAGGGAGAAAAGGTTTATATCGCAAAATTGCAAACATTTCTGGTTTTCTCTTAGGTCATTTAGCATCAGAAAATCATAAAACTGGGCTTGCAACAGGGAAGTCCCAAGTTCATTTTGCTAACAATATGCTTGATGAATTCAATGTATTTTTAATCCAAGTGTAAAACTCTAAGGACATCCAAGGTGCTGACTAGAGCATGAAAATCTAAATTAATGCTCTGCCAGAATGACAGTACTTAAACAACCAAAATATCACCCACAGGCATTAGGTTTCTGAGAAGTTCATAATCTATATATTGTTATTGTAAAGATTGTGGTTTCATGCAGAAAATAATTCACAAATCATAATTAACATTGCTCCCAATAGGTGACCAAAGGCTTTAAACACACATTTTACATTTTGCTGTTTCAAAAACCTATACAACCCTGTAATACATAATTACTACATTACATATCATGTGTATTGGGCCATACTGTTCAATATATCAGGAAAGGCTCATAAATCAAGAGATAGTTTTTCTTAACTGTATCTGATGTTGATATTTTATATTTTAATTACTTAAAATCTACCAGTTAACGTCTTTGAACCATATAGATTCACATATGTCTATTCATAGCCAATGAACTATTTGAAACAGGTTAGAGCTGGAAGATGCTCGTTTTACAGACTGTTGTAAAATGGATCCTGTTTCCTTACTTGGGCAAAATGCCCAGAGAAGAACAGGAATTTTGCCTGAATGAGGACTGCACAGTTATCAGCAAAACATGCCAGTCAGAGTGTTTTGCACCAAGGAA
Source organism: Dasyornis broadbenti (assembly GCA_013397935.1). NCBI lineage: Eukaryota > Metazoa > Chordata > Aves > Passeriformes > Dasyornithidae > Dasyornis > Dasyornis broadbenti. Next base: position 28,018 of record VZRN01002205.1, read on the forward strand.
CTCTGCATAGTGATGCCCAAAAGAAAATATCTATGTCTCCCCCACAAACAGGAATGTGCCACTAGGTATGAGAATTTAGAGCCCTTCCTGCAGAAAGAGGCAAGGAAAAAAAATGAAAAGGTTGATTTGTAGCACTAACAAACAAAATCCAATTGTGAAGGACCTCACTGCGTTGTCCTGTCTGCTGGTGATGCCCACTGCCAGGCTCTGCAAAGGCGCTGGGCTGCTGGCCAGCACAGCCAACTGCAGGTTTGGGGCCTGAATCTATTCCTCACTAGCAGAGCTGACTGCAGAATTAAAGCTTTCAGCCACAATTTTCAAGTTGATAACACATGGACACAGCAATCCCACCCACGTGATAGCAATTGCAGCACTCAAACAGTTGATTTTAGGCTCCTCTAGGCAAAGAGTTTTTGTTTTATTTATATATAAATCATCCAAGTGCATCTATCATGCTGTATAGATGATAATAGTAAAGAGATGCTTATGGCTTCCAGTACAGATGCAGCAAGGAAAACACTGGGAAGTTTCAGGAGGAATGAGAAAAAAATGAGAAGACAATAAATTGCATTTAGTTCAACTGTTGAGGAAGGAAAAACATTTGAAACCTGGCTTTAACGAACCCTTATTGAGACACTGATTGTTCTGTAACAGAAATAGTTGTGCCATGCTGGCATTTTTTCATTAACCAGTCTCAATATTAAAATGGTGGTTTGCTTTTTAGCCCAAATATATGATGGGTATTAACACACCTACACAAACATTTTAAACATCACGTTAAAATATGTGTTTGGACAAATATGAGTGGAGGGTTGGTTTAAATTATTACAGGCTTCAAGAATATCTCATTTGAACAAAAAGGGATACTGTTGTGTAAAAACCACAAGAAAAAAACAGCCTTTCAAGTACTGTAGGGCTGCCAAATCACTCTGCCAAAACTCCCATTACAGGAAGGTGAGCTGGAGCAGGAGCACAGTCTTGGCTCTATTGGACATTTTCACACAGCTAAGTGTCATGGCATAAATTAAAGTCTGGGCATGGAAGACCTAAATTGCAGAGTTTAATATCAGTGAATCCGCTTTTTTATTAATCTTTGTTTTTCTTACCACTCTGTTTTGTGAGCACCAGACTTCTAACTGTAAGTTGCAACTATTCTCTTTACTAATAAAAGCTGTGGTTAGAGGGTTAATAATGTGAGTTGACGAAGCAGAATTTACCAGTGAGTGTGAATATCCGCAGTGTGAGTAATCTGTCTAATCAGTTACTGGATCCTTAAAGTGCCTTCATATTTTCAGCTTCTTCAGCAAGATGGGATCAGCCAATCACTCAGTCAGTCCACAGCCTGGTGGAAGGTCCTGCTCTCATTCCATTTCCTCTTCTCCTCTCCTCCTGCTCCCAGCCAGGCACTTCTGGCACTTGTCATGCACACTGACCCTCCCCAGGCTCCTCTGAGAACTGATTCAGCGTGCCAACCTGGCAGAAAACTAATGCAGCTAAAAGGGGGTGATTTTCTGCTGGGTGAATAAGCTGAAAGAATAGGAGGGAGGTTCTGATGAGCAAAGAAGATAGTGCAAGGCAGGTGGTGGGACCATGTGGCAAGAGTGAGAGTGAGAGAGAGAGAGAGGGAGAGAGGGGGAGAGAAGAAAGGACTAGTGAGGAGAGGAGTCAAGATCTGCCTCTCTGGGAATCAACAAACCATGAGACAGCTACTCCTACAATGCAGGCCTGGATTGTGATTTTGTTGTATGCATTGTCTAGTGACAACTCTAACTTGAAAGTGTTCCTGCTCCAAGACTACCAACACAAATGCCAAGTTACTACCAATACTATTAGCATTCACAATGAGTAGCTTGTGAATTGGAGCCAATAGGGCACAACAAGTCCAGTAAAAGCATTGGATTAAAGACAAGTGGCAGCTTGGTAGACTGTGCCTCATCTAGCAGAATAATAATTTAATTGGTTCTCATGCTGACAAGTGAAAATAAGTCAAGGTGCAGAAACCACCTTCGGTACTTCAGTCACAGTGGGGCAGTTTTGACTGAATGGGTCACCAGCACAGGGTCCTCTAAGAACCCCCAGTTCAGGTGAAAAGGTTTTTCCATTGTGACAGCTAAGTATACAGAGCCTTTCAACTTAAACTACATCAAACAATTCCCTTGCATTTTCTCGTCTGGTAGGACATCAGGACCTGGGTGGGAAGACCATGTCCCACTACTGAGAGGCCAAAGAAATTCTGATGAGGGCAAACTAATTCTAAATGCATTTCCTGTCTACTTGTATCTGTGAGCATCATTGAGTCCCTGTGTGCCATAACAGCAAGACGTACTCCAAACAGTAGCAACATCATCCAGAGGTCTAAAACTGGTAACGTAATAGTCCTAATGATCTAGTTTTGGGTTTGCTTTTAGCATTAGAAATGCCTGGTTTAGTTCCAGGAAAATTACATCTGTATGCAGAATAAAAAAATGACTATTCAAGTGTATTCCAATTTAGGAAGAGGTTGCTTGTTTGTTTTTTACCCTTGTTTTTTCACTACCTTAGGAAGAAAACCATCTAGAACATAGTAAGGTATTAGTATAATAGCTGCAAAGGCCAAAATATATTCTCCCTGTGATACCAGTGGTTAGGATGCTTCATATAAAGTAAGGGTTCTGCACCTGGGACAGGGCATGTATGGACAGACTGGGGAATAAGAGGTTGGAGAGCATCTCCATGAAAAGGGACCAGTGGATCCTGGTTGATGGTGAGTTGAACATGAGCCAGCAGTGCCCTGGCATCCAGGAGGGCAACCCGTGTCCTGGGGGGCATCAGGCACAGCATCCCCAGCCGGGCAAGGGAGGGGATTGTCCCACTCTGCTCGGCACTGGGGCGGACTCACCTCAAGTGCTGGGGGCAGTTTTGCGTGCCACAATGTAAAACACACATTAAGCTCTTGGAGTGCGTCCAAAAGAGGGTAACGAGGATGGTGAAGGACCTGGAGGGGAAGCTGTGTTAGGAGTGGCTGAAATAATTTGGCTTGGGATAAGAGGAGACTAAGGGGAGACCTACAATTTTCTCCTGAGGGGAAGTGGAGGGCCAGGCACTGGTTGCTTCTCCTTGGTGGCCATTGAAAGGACATGGAGAGGGCATGTAGCTGTATCAGGGGAGGTAGGTTTAGGTTGTGTATCAGGAAAAGCTTCTTCGCCCAGGGGGTGGTTGGGCACTGGAACAGACTCCCCAGGGAAGTAGTCACAGCACCAGCCTGACAGACCTCAAGCAGTGTTTGCACAGTGCTGTCAGGCACATGGCGTGATTCTTGCAGTGTCCTGTGCAGGGCCAGAAGTTGGGTTTGATAATATTTGTGGGCTCCTTACAACTCAGAATATTTTATTATTTTATGTAAATGCACTGACTGATAAAAACACACAGGAAAATAGGTAGCAAAGATGTGTGGGAAACACACTGATTTTGTGTCTGCATAGAAGTATAAAGGTAAAAATATAAAAGAGACAGTGGCTGGTGGTGGACCAATATGCTTTTTGCAACCCATACTTTGAAATCTCCTAAACTGGACAGGGGTTTTGTTTGGAGGTCCTAGTCTATGCAAGGCAGCTTAAATTAAAGTGGGATATTGCACTCTGGGATTTATAATCTCCAGACTTTTCATATGAATGGAAATTGATCACCTGTGCTTTACACAGATGAGGTGTAGCCCTCCTAAAGGGAGTGAAGAAGTCCCAGTGAGACACCTCTGGAAAGTTCCAGCCATAGGGAAGATGGACATCTTGGAAAAATTAAATTAATCCCATAATAGTATATAAATCTGTACAACACAGCCTTTTAAAATATTCCTAAATCTCAGAAGACTTAATCAATGTTATACAAATTACAGAATCATTTAAGAGTGTTGGTATGATGAAAAACCCCGTGCTTTTGTCCCTGTGGAACGTTAACAATATCGAGACAAGCTGGCTATCCAAAATATCAGTAAAATTACATCTCTTCTGTCAAGGTTGATGAAATTATGATGGCTACATGTCAGTTTTTTCCTGTTTAAAGGGAAATCTATGGTCAAGTATGCTTTGAAGTTCTTCAGGTTCATTAACAAGGTCAAAATCAATGTTATTTTACTGTTTGGAATCATTTTTGGCGGAACAATGAAAAGAAACCATAGTAGAAGTAGTCTTAATATAATCATTTTCTTTTCATTGTTCTTTATGGGAAAATAATTTGGCCCGAAATTTAGTGGTCCCATCAGGGAGGTGATATCTTTAAAAAGGTGGTCTGAAGGACAGGTTTTACTGTACTTTAATAGGCTTATAGATTAATATAAATCTTAATATTCATAATCTGTACTATTCCTTTTCTCAATATCTCGTTCATCTATACATCTATTTGTAATGTGTGTTTCAAACACAAGTTGAACTTTATTTTATTGAAAGTACCAAGAGTGCTTTAGGGATAATAATTTCTGAAAAAAGTCAGCAGATGTAATGTATACTTAGTTTTTCTCTTGAAAACCATTTTATTTTAAAAATATCAAATACTGGTGCCTTCTTGCTGAACATTCCTTGAATATTTTGAAATATCTTATTGCCTGGAATAAAATATATCGATTAAGCAGAGGTTATTGTTGCAGTGAAATGCACAATTATCAGCCAAATTTGTATTCCTGTGCAAGGCTAAAAACCTGGAGTAATTCCATGCAATTCAGAGTCAAAAGTACCAGTCTATTTTTAATGGAGCTATTCTGCTGTTTGTAAAATTCATCTAATAGTTTTAATTTTCAGGCTAGAAATGCAGAAATAAGCTTCCTGTTATGGAATATCATGTAACTATTGTGTAAGTCCAGTTTTTGTAGCATGATTTTTTCAGATGACAAGAATGCTAGAAAGCATACCAGAAAGATATCTAAGCACTTGAAATATTTTTCCCCAAGGACACCTAGAATATTTATTCTAGGTGCAGTGCTTTTAAATGGGAGCAGTTGTTGTCATTTGTTGTTGTTGTCATTAGTTTTTATGTAAGCTGTGCATAGGAAAATTTACAAGTGTCTGCTAATGCCTCTTTGTATTAACGGAGAACAGCACTAAGCAAATGCTGCTTGTGTGAAGTGATGAGCATTACTTTATAATATCCAGCCATTATCTACTAACTGAAAAATTAGTTGAGCTTTGGTAAATTGCATGCACAGGCTAGTACTTATCTACTTTCTGCTGATTAGAGCATGAAATATTTGCATGATTCGTATTGCTTTTACAGAAATCAGGACAGAGCATGTCAAATATCCACAATACATGAAAGAGCAACATCTGCTACATGGAAGATACTGGACCAAATCCTGTTTGTGTTTAGTGCAGACTGTGGTAACAGGCAGGATTGTTTTGCAGGTGCAGCCCAGTTGAGAATGTGCCCACAAAGTCTGCTTATATTTTTACTTGTCACCTCTTAGCTGTGGAGAATGAAGTGATTAATGTATTACTCTACTGGCTATTACAGAGCTGTTGGTCTGTTTTGAATTTCTTTTAATTTGAACTGAGCAGGAAACCACGGTACACTTTCTAACATGAATACCAAAATGGATTTTGTAACTAATCGACAAAATAACCCAGATTTTTTCTGCCAGCTATTAGATGGCTGATCTTGGACTGGATTATCATGTAAAGGAAAAAAAAAAAAAAAAAAAAAAAACCTGGCGAATTATGTCTGAATGCTGAGAAGCATTAGCAGAACTTTGCAGCCGAGCTGACCATCTGGAATAATGGACAGTATTGGCTGTCTTCCATTAGAGGGAATCATTCAAAGTCATAACGGGCAGTGGTCACTAGGGAAAGGAAAGGAGAGAAAGCTAGTCATTCTTTTATATTTGTATGGAGTATTAGTGAAGATTTATTAAAACACTTATCTTATTCCTACAATTGACAGTCGTGGTTATTAATATCTTTAGCTATCTTTGATAAAGATATTGCTTGCTCTATTTCAAAATGGTTTACAATAGCATATCAAGTGCAACCTCTTTATTGTGGGATTTCGAAGTTGGGGGGAAAAAGGGTGCTAATATCACTGGGATTTCTGTGGTAAATAGAACAAGAGGTTTTGTTAAATTTTAATACTCTGAAAAAAAATCTGGTTCATCTTTTAGTTTTACAGTCTTATATTTGTTATGGCATAATTTTACATGTAATTACTTGCCCTTTCTATTAGAAGAGTTTATTAATACATTCACACTTTGTGTGAGGGTTAAAAAAATTTAGTTATTTGTCTTCTGTGATAGTAGCTTGCAAAGTGGATTACAATGTACTTCGATTGGCAACATCCCCAGATAAAATATCACCAGCAAATCTTAATCTAATCCTATGAAGAGGCTAAAATATCACTATTTCATTTTGATGTTTCAGCAGAAGAATAAGCAGCACACATGTTTATGACAGAATTGTTTTAATAATTTATTTGATGGTATTTCTTTATGAGTGCATTTCCTTTGTTTTCAGTGATTAAAACCAAAATAACCAGTGATAATAAAAAGGGGGCACTGAAACAGCTTGTAGGCTTATGATTTGTTTTTTGTGAAATATTTTCTCAAATCTTAAAATGGATCTTAACTCCTAAAATGCATCCAATGGGCCAAAGGATTAAAATCATAAGTACTGGTGACAAATATTACTTAAATGTTACTTGACAAGCAGAGGACCCCTATATTTAGGATGAATAAAACACTTTATACTAGTTTTAATCATGAACAATTCCTTTTGTGTGAATAATGGACATCGCTTCACACACATCCAAACCATGTAAGTGCCAGGTCAAGTTCTCCCATTGTTTATGTCTCACAGCCCCAGAGGAGTTAATGAAGTTGCAAGGCTATACTGGATTAAGTTCTTTATGTCTCTTACCTCACCTGATAAATTTTAATATTTACCCATGAGTAATTACCCATTAAATATTACCCATTTAATATTTACCCATGTACTGAGTAAAAATCTCTAGTCAGTTATTTAGGCCATGCTTAAAAAGCATTTGGACTATGCTTTTTTAAAAAGCAGAATTTTTTCACAATTACCAATTTTAAAATGTTGATGAGTGGAAGAAAACTATAATAGCTATCTTTCCTTTTCCATACCCAAACCCAGCATTTGCTAATAACAGTATCTGAGGCAAAGTTAAGCTCCATGGTACAGGACGGTAAGCTTTCCAAAGTCCAGCTGACTACGTCTGTGTACATGTGTGTTGTTCCACCCCTCCAAGCTGTTGCATAATCAGAGGTATTCAGTGGGAAAGGAACTAGCTTACTGAGCTCCATGGAAAGCATTTTCTGTTTGCTGACACTTTCTGGACCCTTGTGTGTCTACAGCTGTGGGAACCTGGAGTTTTTGCTAAGTTTTGCAGTCTGTTCTCAGTCATTGAAGCCTTCCTCATCTCCCTGAGTTCTGGGTGTACCGTTAGCTGCTTCAATGATACTCATTTTAAAAGGTTAACAAATGAGAAGCTAAACCAACCATACAAATAACAGCCAAAAGAACAGTTTCCAAAATGTGTTGCTGTAGTGCCATTTCCAATTTAATATTCAGACAGAGTAAAGCTAAAGGCCACCAAACCAGGTGGATGAAATAGTTCTGCATTTTATGACTCATTCTTAAATGAAATCTCTTAAATATTGCTAATGAAGCCAGTTATCATATACAGACCTGTAATGCGCCCTTTCTAAGCTGGTTCAGTTACATTTCCCTGTCTAGCAATTTACCCCAGGCCCCTATTAAATGAATTATCACGGCTCCTAAATCATCTCTGCGGGGGTTTACGCTAATCCCATCAAGACACTTACACTCCCTTTCTTCCCTCCTAGTGACATAATGAATTATTATTTCATGGGGAGCTGTTAAAGAGGCCCCTTTGGAAGAGTTTAATGTGCAGCACAGGGAAGGGGAGGGAGCTGTCTGCCAGGGAGGCTGTGGTAGGTACCTCAGCCCCAGGCTGCCTGGCCACTGGTGAGGAGACAAAGGGCACCGGCGCCCCAGGCTTCCTGCAAACCTTCTGGGACTGGCCCTGATGATGCCCCCAGTCCCAGGAATGACAGGCAGGCTTGCTCCCCCCTCCCCACTGTACCCTGCCCTCTAGTTACCCTCTTTGTCATGAAAAGCAAAGGGAGAGGGAATATAAATGTTTTCCTTAACTGGAGGAAGCACCCTGCTCACAAACCACTTGCTGAATCCATTAGGCTAATTTATTAAACACAATGTGCCTTGTGTGGCTGAACTGAGTAATGATAAAAACATAAATATGGAGAAAGCAGCAGCACAGAGCCACAGGCTTTGTGGTCCCATATCCTGTTATGATGCCGCTGTCGTGCAGGGACCATAGACATGTTAGTCTTTCCTTCAGACTTTTTGGTACAACTAAAGACAGGCACAGGGTCCTGTTTGGGAAAAAGGCACATGACTGAGTCAAGTTTATTCCCACCTTCTGGATGTACCTAACTGGGGTGAGAATTAATAAGAATCAAAGGAGAAGGAGAGCATTAAGGAGTAGTAAGAGTATCTTGCCATGAAAAGGACTCCACATAGAAAACTTTCAGGCCTCTTTATTCTCTAATCAGAGTTCTGCAGATGTCTTTCTGAAAAATGCTTGTTTCTTCCTAGCAAAGACCCATAAAGTGAAGACCCATGTCATGGTTGATGGTGCAAGGTTGATCTCAGTGTTGAAAAAAAACACAAGGTGAGATTACCATACTATGGAATTCTTCACTGTTCCCACAACATCAGCAGAGCACGGCAGGCACAGATGACACCAGAGGTTCTCCAGAGAGTAGTGGTGGGACAACAACATTCATAGGTCTGCAAATAAGGTTTACAGCAGATCCAAGAGGGCTACAGGGAGAAGAGCCCTTAAACAAGTACTGGTGTGCACGTCAGATTTATTTTGCCTGCCCTGTTCATTAGTATCATGTGTAAGATGCAGCAGCAGAGTGATCACCTGTAGTGTGAAGTTCAGGAGCAGAGCATTCCCAAATGGTATGTCTCAGTTCCCATTTGGTTGTGTATTCTGGTGAAGAGTATTAGATCATAGCCTTCTGAAAGAAAATTTGTTGGGCTTGTTATTTTGCAAAAGCTTCTGAGCTCTCATAATTGATTTGTTCAGAGACTGTACACTTTTCAGATTAGGGATTTTTCAGTTTACACACCAAAATACATTAGCTAAGGTAAAATACATGAGAAGAACTCTGTGAAAGACCAGTCTAGTATAATTTGCTTTCCAACACTGCTCAGATACTGAAGTATCTGCAGAAGCAGTACCTGCTTCTGTAAAGTATGAAGGCAAGCATCGTGATCCTTCTCTTTTTGCAATCAGCCATTTAGGAAATTTGAGGTGTGTTGGAACTATGCATTTGTTCACTTCTGGTAGTTCTACCAGCCACGAATGTATCTAATTCTCTATTAAATACGTATATTCTTGGGCTTTCCTCAACAGACTAAGTTCGCTGGTTATGTTCATGTTCAGTGAAAAGATACTTTGTTTTAAACTTGCTGTCTGATCTGTCTGACCCTGCTTGCTATTCTGTATCCATTAATTCATCAGTTTGATTTTACTTGCCTCCTCCCCGGTCTCGTTTCCAAGATGAAATCTCTGTGTTTGGAAGCCATTCTATGCCTATGATCTCTCCCTTTGTCCTCATCAGTATATGAGGTTCTTCAAAACATGCTCCTGAAGTAGAAATGTGGAAATTAAAATAGCCACTATGAAGACAGAAGTGCATCATGGACCTTTGATAAGCTCCATATACTAAGCACAATTAGATGAGTCCATGTTGAAGTAGATGTGGAAGGACTGTAAATTTATATTTATGCAACATAGACATTCTGACTTTGATTAATAAAATCAATTAAGTGAGCCTACAAGAAAGCTGGAGAGGGACTCTTCATCAGCAGCTGTAGTGATAGAGCAAGGAGTAATGGATCCAAACTGAAAAAGGAGAAATTTAGGTTAGATACACGGAAGAAATTCTTTCCTGTGAGGGTAGCGAGTCAACAAGAAAAGCTGTGGATGCTCCATTCCTGGCAGTGTTCAAGGCCAGGTTTGAGCAACCTGGTCCCGTGGGAGATGTCCCTGCCTTTGGCAGAGGAGTTGGAACTAGATTGTCTATAAGGACTCTTCCAACCCAAACTGTTCTATCATTCTATGATTTTAAGATCATCACCAAGAAGATGAAAGGTGCTACTCACAATGTAGACTAATCTGTGCTCCTCAATGACTTCTCCATTCCCAACATACTATAGAGCAGCCTAACCCTGAAAGAAATCTTACTCCTCCCCCTCAAAGCTTACCTTTGCAGTGGGTAGAGGAAATAATTAGGGATCTCACTAGTTCCAGCTGTGGTAAGAGACAAGGAGTGGGGGAGAACAGTGTTTTGGCTGTAATCTTTAGTTAGTTAAATAACTATACATACTCCTTTGAACTGGTTATGCTCTGTCAGGTTAAACCAGAGGAGCATGAAAAATCATATTTTTAATTCAGTATCAATTTCTGTTTGCAAGGATTTCCATTTCCTCAGATGATTTGAATCTTCTTCCTAGAGAGTAATAATAATGTCAAAATAAAATTCAAACCTGTAACCCAACAGATTTTGCCAAAGTTTGGACTGGCAAAATCACCTTCCAGTCTTGAAACTTTAGCTTGATTTTTATCAAAACTAAATGCTGTGAAGTTTTTAAAAGCCACGTTTTTGGCTCAAGTTCCATATTCAGGACATCCAAATTTTGGTATGATTTTTGAAGTTGTGACAAAATTCTTGAAGTAGTTAAATTTGACCTATTTCAAGTGTAATCTTGAAAGATTCACATCTGTCAAGCCAAATGCATTTTGCAGTATTAATGATTTGAAAAAAAAGAACTAACCTACTGTGGAGGGGGTTGTAGTCTGTGCCTGTTGCCAACAGAATTTTGATGGAACAGAGGCCCTGCTTTAAAAACTATGGGCCTAGCAAAATTATCCTACCTGTTGATAGGCAATTAGAACATTAAGTAAATTAAATAAAAAACAATTCAATTTTAGGGTCTGCTTAGGTTTTTTTTAATTAATAAATTGATTACCTATTGATATCTATTATCCTAATTGACTTTTCTGAGAGGAGTGCCTCTTACCTACTCTCTTTTTGGAATGGACAGCATGCATAATTGTGAATTGCCTCATCTTAGTGTTACTGTATCTGTGTCATTGTGAGGAGCTTAAAATAAAAGTTAAAGAACTGTTTGTGCCTCTAGGAAGTATGAAAGATTAATTAGTTACTAAACATTTAGAAGATTGCAAATGTGATTTAGAAGCATATCCAGGAAATGATGAGCTTCCTTTCATAAATTCAACAGCTCTAAATGGTACTTAAGTTTTCAAATTAATAGAGAAAAAAAAAAATATTTCTTACTTTTCATTATGTGCAGACATTTTTTGTCTTCAGTCTGAAATAATAGGTATGTCTTTATTGTCAGCATTGTTGTTATCAAATTCAGTTATTCCAAACAGACAAATTGCCCAGCTGACAATGAGGAAGATAGTTTTGCTTAAAGCTAGAACAGAAGTTTGACTTTCATCATCTCAGCTCATGTGGTATCCAGATAAATTTTATTTTAGAGATAAAGATTATTCTTGTGGTTTCTAGATAAATAGGACTCCAGAAAGCAAATACTCTTAAAAATTATTTTCTTTCTGATGCATACTTTCAGTTCTCTTTCAGTGTGGCACTATGATATGATGTAATATGTGACTCATCAGAAATACTTTGCTTGTTTTCTCTTTGAACTGTCCCAGACTCCTGTCCCATACTGACCCTACAATGCAAAGTGTATAACCACAATTCCAAAGGATAAATAGTGCCTGGGGAAGTTTACATATGAAACCTTGCCCTTATTTCTTGCTTATGAAGTGTAAAGTATCTGATGCAGAGGAGAAAATTCATAGTTCAAAGTTCTGCCTCAGGAGAAGCAGGCCTGGTAGCAAAACCTAGGACATTTCAATGTCCCAGTGATTTATTACTAGAGCAAGTGGAAACATAGCAGACTACAATATCATTTATCATTTAATTACAGATCTCACTGAAACACCTAGTGTCTGACCACATAAATAGTGTGGGACCCTCCCTGTGTATTCCCTCCAAAGAAATGTCCTGTGATACTACTGGGTTTTAGATTTTTATTGACAGTTTTTTTAAGAATCTGTTCAATTATCTTTAAGTTTTGCATTAGACTTCCAGCACAATCAAACTTCTGTGCTTCCTTTTCAAGATGATAGGTCATTTTCCTTTAGTGATGTAATTCTGCAGGCAGAGATAGAGGTCAGAGCTCATCAGAATTTCTATTTTCCTTCAAAAGACATCTTGGATAATGAAATAGGAGAAATGTCTGGTAGTTGTGTCCAGTTTGGGTTCTTTTAAGCAAGTTATTTCGTTTCAGTTTACACTAGAAAGATGTGCAGATATTCATTAGTCCCATTGGAGTTACAAGACACTGCAGAGAAAAAACAGGCTCTAAGATGTGTACAGTACTTACGTTTTATTGTCACAGATACTCTAATTATCTGTGGATCTCAAAATGTCATGAAAAATATTGATTGATTAAGATACACAAGGCCCCTGGGAGATAAATAGGATATCTTTTGTTCAGCAATGGAAATGGAAGTGTGTTGACTTACTCAAGGTCACACAAGGAATCCATGGAAGAGCTGAGAAATTGGGAATTGTGTCTCTCCTGCTCAACCCAAAATCTTCCCCTGGAAAATATGTTTTAAAGATTAGTGAAAACTGAAGGAATCCACTACTTATACTAAGGGGTAGCACATTATGATTTTGTAGGGGTTAAAAGACTTACTAACTGGAAGGTCTTTCCCACTGGTCTCGAATTGCAAAACATTGAATCTGAAAATCAAGTGAAGACAGATGTATTTGTTTTGCATAGAGGAATAATCTGGAATCTTTCTTGGATGCTTCTTATTTGTATTGAGTTTTCTCATTGTTAATATTTTTCCATTGAAACTAACTAGTTATTTGAAATATATAGATTTCATATTGGATTATTTCTCTGCTAAAGACAAGCTGTTATTTATTATTTAAGCATATTTAAACGTTATCCCATTAGATTTTGCCTCCCAGTCTCAAATCAGAATTACCTCTCCTTAGAACATAAATTAATTTTGCATTAATTTGTGAATTATGTTCTCTGATACTCCTAGGAAATCTGAATGAGGGCTATATGCTCCAGGTTTTACTTCTTGGGAGCAATTCAGTGGAATTTTTTTCTGAAAAAATGACACAGAATTGAGAATTTAGTGGTTTTATTTTCCTCAAAATAAAAACCATCTTCACAGTCCACAGAACCTTACAAGAAGTATGACTTGAATCTCATTTAGCCTTAGTATAGAGGGGATTTATTAGCAAATCTTGTGTGCTGAGGGCAGCTACAATATCTAACTCTAAACTGACAGTTTCAAAGCAAACTGAAGCCAAATTACTTGATGATTCTCACCCACCTTAATATTTGGCAGGTGTTCATCATCATCTACTTGTGCCTTAAGACAAAGGAGAACAAATTTTGAAGCTGTGCTGAAGCACCAGCACCAAACTCAAAGGTGATTTTAGAAAAGTTGGTCAGTGGTCAGCCTGGTTTCTTCTGCCCTGTCCTATCTAACCCCCAGTGAAGTGTTCCTTCCACTTCCCGAAGGTAACTGATAGTGATTGTGTCTTTGTATGGAGAGTTGGATTGTCTCAGTGACCTAGCTGACCACAAAAACATTGAATTTCAACCAGGTTAGAGAACTGGTTTCAGAAATGCCAATTAAGAAAGCACAATAACTTTTTCTAGACAGATAATTTGTGAAATAAAACCTGCACCCACAGAAATTATCATTCTGATGTTTATAGTCACATTCAATCATTTCTGATACCCTGCTAGTGGTCTTCCAGCCTGTATGCCTGAGAAGATTACAGCACCTACTCCTGCTCTGCCATTGTAGGGCACTGGTCTTTCATCATTTACAGGATTTCTTTTGTTTTCTGATTGGGGATTTTTTCTAAACAGACCTGCTCTCAGTCACATAACCTCCATGTGTGCAAAGAAGCTAAGTCAACAACATTAAACGCAGATATAACAGGAGAAGGAAAGGGATAATTTTTTGCTGGAGTATGACACTCCAGTGGACATGCACTGTGAACATAATTTTAAAACATCCAGCCTGACGAAGTTCTCGTAATGCTGTTGACACATGAAGTTTAATTCTTCTGCATGAGGTTCAGACTCTAGTCTCTGCTTTGGGGCAGGGTGGAATTTACCTGCAGAAAAAGTCTCTTCTGGGACACATGCAAACTGTCGTTCACTTTGTGGTAAGCGTTGAATTTGTACAATGGTTTCAAAATTCTGTTTAAAATAATTTTAATCAGGAAGGCAAAAGAAACATAATGTCAGTATAAGAAGTATATCTTTTTGTGTGTGTCAGCATCCTCTTTTTAACTGGGGTACAGATACAACAAAGGCTGGAAAGATGGGTCTAACTTTATTTTGGAGTACCTGGTATTAGACTACAAGCTCACACTTAAATATCATGTACAATCAGGCCCTCAATCTAAAGACTGGGTAATGAGGCCCTGTATCCCACATTTCCCTTTGACTCACTCATTCTTTGCAAGTCAGAGCCTCTCTGCCTCAGTTTCTCTCTGCAGCATATGAAGTGTAGCTCTCCCATGGCCTGCCTTTTGCAGTGATCTAAAACATCTGTGAGAAGGGTCTTGTACAAGCACAGTATTCTTTATTAATAAAGGGTTCTGATTTTATAAATGCAGTAACAGCAACTGTGTCTTGCATATTAGAAGACTTTATTATAACTGTCTGTAATATTTATAATGTTCTAAACTTCCAAGAAATTGTTGCAATGTGAATGAAGTGAAATTTAACACCAAACATTAGCATTCTTTATTATTCCTGTTTCAAACGTAATCCTCTTTTCTTTACCTTACACAAAACAGCCCTATTTCCAGTTCCATCACTGCTCTGTTAAGTAATTTGCAAAAAGCTAACAAAGTCTGGCTACATCCTCATAGCGACTGTTTAAACCCATTACTTTCTCTTTTAATCAAATCGCTGTTGTGTCAAAATATACAATTCTCGCCATGAATCTCACTGGCTTGTTACAGTTCACCGGTTGACCTTGAAAATGTTTGCTCTCCTAAGCGTCTTCTCTTCGGCCTCCAGCTAAATTGCTCAAGACCAGGCCTGATCATTTTTCTATACACAGAGACTTCTCATTAACATAAACAGAGCAGCAAGCTTAACTACAACAAACAAAAATCAGCAGCAGAAGAAGAAAATTAAGAAGTCTTGGATGCAGGACGTGGTCTGTGCTATTTAAGGTCTTGTGTATATTAAGTGATTTTTTTTAAAATTCATGTCCTGGATTTTGTATGGGAATAACCCCCAAACCTCAAATAACAATGTACCATCTCTGTAACTGCTTTACTCCCTTGTATTTCTTTCTTAGTTATCTTTACTGTAGAAAATATCTTAAGCTATTGAAGGGCTAAGAAGGGAACATGTATATCCTGCAAAAACCACTCACTCATTAGCATCAAAGATTTGTACAGATCCTAAATGTGGAGTTAAGTGCCAGGGTCTATTTTCATTGTTTAATGTATTAAAGTAAATAAAATTGTATCTAAGATGTGGACACACAATTAGTTTTGAGTTATTTATCTGGAGTTTTTATGGTTTAGAAAAACTCCATCTTCTTGGCTGATCCTGTCCTAATGCATTTAACTTCAGCCATCAGCTATGATTAAACACCTGCTGTTGTGGGGAAACAAAGCACACTAATCCAATATGTATTTCTGACATCTTAAATATCACCCAGTCCCCTGACATCAGGCACAGCTTTTCAGCGGGATGGAATTCCAGAGCATATTTTTCTAATTTATGGATGGACAATAAATCAAAATTAAGCCTTGGGCAATGAAATATACATCAGTGCAGAATGAACTGACTGCAAACTAGGGCAGAGAACAGCAGCAGGGAGAGGGGTGCATTAATGGAGTCCTGAGCTGCAAACACTGATGTGAAAATTAAGGAAGTTTCTCTCATATTTTATTATTGAGAGGAAAAGTAAAAAGATAGGAGAAGCCAAAACTAAGTTTTATAGTATCCTTAATACCCTGCTCTAGGAGAAATTGTCCCACTGGTCCTGATGCCACCATTTTATACCATGTCTGCAAAAGGGATTACTTATTAGCTCACTTCAATTCTAACCCATTCAAATGCTGAGAGCTTGAAAGCGTAATTGGAATGTTAATTTTATGGGTTTGCATGCTGCATTAGGGGTGCTGTGAAAGGAGGAGGAGGGAAAGGGGAAGAAACCCAAAGAAAATGTAGGGGGCGAGGGGGTGGAGGAGAGAGAGGGAGGAATGGAGAAAAAGGATTTGGGAAAAACAAACTTCAGAGGGAAGGTTAGAAAAACGTGTAGACATAAACTGTAGTGAAAACCTAAAGGTGATATATGCCCGATATAACTCCTCCTAATCAGTACTACCCCTGAGGTAACAGAAGCTCATTTTTTTAGAAAGTGAAATTCTGGCCATTACTGAAAACAATTGGGAGTTTTCCTTTCATTTAAATCAACAATGGCTTTATTCCCTAAGCTTGTTAAGCAGCACAGACTTCCTCTTGTCTAGAGAGTAAGGTGTTGTGCTTTTTCTTTATTTCAATATCTCTTGTGGAGGGGGAACACAGTATTAACTATCACAAATAGAAAATCTGAGAGATCCTGAATGAGTTTTATGAAACTGAAATACTAGCCTTAGAGATCCACAAAATCTGCATCTTTACTGGCTTCAACCAAGTAGCATCTGAATTAGCTTAAAAGTTGCATATAGATGAACCTTTATTCTGATGAGGTACTTAATTATTTGATGTCAGCTGTTAAGTGATTTAATTTCTGTTATACCAGGGTTTTCCAGAGCAGAACCAACAGCACCTTTGTCCTGGAAAGGTTTTGCATGTCACCCACAAAGGGAGCTTTCTTCATCCGACATCTTTTGAACACGTTACACATTAAAAGAATTTATTTATGTGGTACCCAGCCAATTGCCCAGCCCATTAAGGGCTCCTCAATGAAGATGACACTGAGAACACCTCTTGTGTCATTTCTGAGGATGTGAGAGGTCCTACTAGGTTCAAAGAAACGACTTTTGCTTAAAGCCAAACAGGACATGAGGTTTGTTAGACATGTTCTCAGTGGTTACACCTGGTCACATAAGTATTTAGCAGGAGGGATTTGCAACACACTTAAATCAGCTGGGCTGAAATGAGTGCTAAATAATTGCAGGTCAGATATGTTTCTGAGGTGTGATTAATTTGCCTTTGTGAAGCACTGTGAGAACCTTGACCTGAAGGGAAGCCAGCATGGGGCATGTTGCTGTTGCTCTCTGCTGGAAGAGTTGGGAGATGTTGGAAGAGTTAAAAGTCTCTTAATCTATTCTGTTGCACTATGCCAAGGAACTGTCCAAATGCACAAATTAAACTGATCATACCTGCTTTGTCTATAGCTATGCAAAGCTACAACTGAAGCAGCACGTTTAGAGATTTTTGTCCAAATTCAGATTACCATGTATTTTCAAAGTCCTTGTCTTTATTATGTCTTGAGCTGTATGAGATTTTTTTTCTCCAAACATGAATGACTTGGCATATTTTTTAATTTAGGAAGGATTATTTTAACATTATTCCTTCACTAGCACTTTACATTATCTATTTATGTGTCCTTCTGGATGCATTTAACATTAGGCAATATACAGTCTATGGTTCTGAAGTATTTAGGACTCACTTTAAAAATGTAAACCAAAGGAAAACATTGGCTATCCTTTAAAAATAGTAAAACTATCCCATTTCCTTTCCATTAGCATCCAGCTCATCTGATGCTAGAATATGACAGCTCAAATACTGTTGTACTCTTATGCTCTAGTTTTGTTTCCTGTATTGTGCACCACCATGTGATGACTCATTAGTCTTGGAGACATCACATCTCTCCTACTTTCAGTAAATGATTCTTTGGAGATTCCAAATTCTTGTGTAATACATACTAGTATGAATCCTGTCAACAAGCCAGAGATAACTTTTTTACAAACCTGAAGGCTTTGTCATGGCTTTTATGATGGAGGTGAGAAGACATGAAGGGTGAATTCTTTTAAGAAAGGAGGTAAGTCTTATGGTTGCCAGCACATATCTCCAGAATTTTCTTCTAAGGGTCTCAAGTCACCCAAATTGAAGAGAATATCATTAATGAGAATCAAAGCTGCTTCACACTACTGTTCGTTCCTTTCCTCTTCACCTTTTCTTTATTGATTAGACCTAAAGGTAAAAAAATAAAACCAAATGTGCAGCTGGATTTCGGCAGCACACCACAATGTTATTGATTTAACAATGGAGAGGGTATACACTCTACCTTGCCTCTTCTTCCACATAAAACACTTATATTAGCTTCAGCAACACCTAATTCCTAGTTCATGATAGAACATCTATATCTAGCCCTTGGATTCAGCTATCACCTTCCCCTACCTGTGGAAGCTCCTGCTCCACCAAGTCTGCCCAGCTTTGCACATCTCTCTTTTTACCATTGACAATTCCCCCTACCGCAGGTGTAAACTCAGAAGAGAGAAAAAACAGAAATCAGAGCTGCTGTCTGAAACACTGGTTTCTTCAGGACAATCACGCCTAGAACATGCTGAGACTCCCTTTTCTGATACACAGTACATTTTCCAGGATGAAGGCACGCTATTACACAGCCATTGTGTTGTTTCTTCTGAAGCCCTCAGAGAGAAAACCTATGCCTGTGGAGGTGAAGCAGAACTCAGCAGGTCGTTCCCCAGGTTCTTTGAGTTGCTTTGCTGTGATTTAAAGGCTAATGCCTACAAAATTAGACGTTGAATAACCTTTTGGGTTTTTTTGAATGGTATGTGGTTGAGCAGGAAAATGGATGGAAAATTGGATTAGGTTGTTCCTGCCTATTTCTCATTCTCCTGCTGACCTAGTCTTGGGATAAGTTAACTCCCTCTTCTAATTTGTGGTTCCCTGGCTGTCTTCTCTAGGTGAGATGCTGTAAAACCTTCTTAAAGAGAACAACAAGTAACATTTAATATTCCAGCCTTTGTGAACTTTGTTTCTTCTAACTAAACTGCAAGAACATTCTTAGGGCATTTAAAATTAAGCAGAAAGATTAATGAGGTGAATATACATTGAGGTTGAAAAAGAACTGTGACACAATATCTTTTTGTCTTTACCTTTCAAGAAAGTTGATTGTCTCAGGAAAAGATGGCTGAAGAAGATGCAGCCAGCTATTGACTACAATAGGAGCTCTATAGGAGTTGGGCTACATCCTGACGTTGGTGAAATTAATGAAAATATGCATAATCTGCATTGATTTTAATCACAAATTTACTATTAAAGAAAGAATTATGGTGGTACTCTATTGCAGTTATACTTTAGCAACTGTATTTAAAAATTTTTGTTTAGTATGCTGTACAGAAATATGGGCTAGTCCTGGACATTGCAAAAGTGCTTTATTACACACATGGTCAACTTGTGCCATCTCTTTTCATGGCCAGAGAAGGGTAGTCAAAGCAGCAGAAGGTATAACGGAGTAGTTGGACACCAGGAAAGGAATTTGACAAGGCTGTCACATCTGTTCAATATGTATAGTGAAATAATAATGTGTATTGCTGTTGATGGTTGCCATAGTGGTATTAACATTGGCAGAAGGAGATGTTGTAATCTCAAGTACGCTGATGACATCCTTGTTGCTGAGTCTGTGGTTTCTGGCACTAGCAAAGCAAGTGGCTGAAGCCAGTGTGGGCTCAGACACTGTGGATGACAGTTGACAGCAGCATTACTGAATGGAAATGAACAGGTTGAGCAAGTAAAGAAGTTCTGTTCCTCAAACCTGACAGAAAAATGGACTTTGCCACATCCTGATGGCAAGGGAAAAAAAAAAAGTTTTCAATTACTCATTAAATATGTGAAATAATCTCCTCCATGTTATAATGTGCACAAAGAGAAGATCTTAACATCTGCCAATTGGCATGAAATTCAGCGCTGTTAAGAGGAATGGTGCAAAAGCTAGGCTGTTCTTGAAGAGATTGGCAGTATTTCTATCAACTTGAGGCGATCTTTAGTGGAGCCTGGGTCTTCTGCTGCTACTCTAAATAATGGTGAAGCCAAACTTTGTTAGCAAGTTTGCTGTCCCTTATGAATATCAAATCAAAATAAGCAGAGACTCAGGTCCAAGACTTTAACCAGAGAAGATGAAGACCAACATGCACAAATGCAGCTACTGTCAAGCTGAGTTAAGTCTGTAGCAATGATGACAATCTCAACCTGAGGAGAGAGTGACAACTGATTGAAGGGAGGTAGGGTCTGCTTCCTGAATCTCTGTTTCCTTCAGAATTATTTATTCTCAATGTTTGAATATTCTGACAGGCAGATTGTGAAGGAAGAAACTGAGATTTGCCAGGATAAACAACAACCCGAACATATATAGAAAAAAAAAATCCAGTGCAATGCGTTGACAATAGATTTATTGAGTAGTCTTTATGGCTGAAAATTACAAGTGTTGTATTTCAATGCCTGTTTCTTCGTATTTTTGGACAAAACACATTGAAATGTGAGCTCGTGCATTATTTATTGTAAAGTGCTGAAGGCCTGCTAGTGGTTCACACTGCTTCTGTGATGTGTTGTACAAATGGACAATGCCAGTTCATAATCATAAGAAAAAACACAGACATGAGAGAATAATTGAGAGTATATTTAGCAGACTTGATTTATTCTGTATTTTGAAGGGGAATTTTAATGGTGCTTAAAGTTAGATTTCTTTTGCAGTAATCTAGTTAATTTAGAATTTAATGTTGAGACATTTAAAAAACTTTATGGTTGTCTTATGTTCATGAATTAA
The DNA here is from genome assembly GCA_013397935.1 of Dasyornis broadbenti. Classification (NCBI taxonomy): domain Eukaryota; kingdom Metazoa; phylum Chordata; class Aves; order Passeriformes; family Dasyornithidae; genus Dasyornis; species Dasyornis broadbenti. Next base: position 48,958 of record VZRN01002205.1, read on the forward strand.
CTTCTTGGACTTCTTTTATTATTATCACAAGAATTGTTCTCTATTTTCCTTTTTCTTCTTGCTTTGTTAGGAAAGAGACTACGAATGCCCAAAACTATTGTGCATGTCACTTAGTGCCAAAATATAAAGAACCATAGTACAAAAACTACAGCTGGGTTCAGTAGACAAGTGTTATTTTTTGATATTTCATGCAACTATACATGCTCTCTGTGCTTAAGGAGATGCCTCTGTGATTGCCGTAAGATGACTAATTACACTGAGATGTTTGTCAATGTATCAGCACTAGTTTAGTTTTGCATATTTTGGGTAACAGCTGCACTGAAGACCCCATTGAAAATTTTTTTAGTGTAAGCTGGTTAGTTCCTAGTTTGCCCTGAAATCCTTGGTGGCTTTTGTTTTGTATTGTTCTTTTTCAAGTAATGAGAGTAAAACCTGTCTGCACAGAATTTCATAGTCATACTGTTGGTGCTAGAACAAATTTAAAGGCAGAAGCAGACATACCTCCAGATCAAATTTTAGATTGTTCTTGTTATTAGAATGCCATTTTCATTATTAATTTATACACAATTAATTTTATATGCATTTAGATAAAATTTATATACAGTCTAGGGTAGAAATGCATTTATTTTGAAGGAAAATTAGCTATGTGATCTAAAAAGAGGGCGGGCAGGCTTTTTAACTGCAAAGAGACTTATAATTTGCCTAGGTAGACATGCTTCTCTAAAAGATGCGTAATTGACTTTATGAATCTAGAGTTTGTGTCTAAGGACTCTGATTCTGGTGCAGTTGAAATTGTTCCTATGTCTGTACGATCCACCTTACAGCTTGTATATCAGCTCCTGATTTTCTGTGAATTACAACCTGCCATATCAAGGGAAATTAAAACTTGTGCCTGTTTCCCTTGCAAAACCAGACTGTAAAAAATGGAGATTCAGCAGACCCTACATGTGCAGCTGAATTTATTCTGCAGCGCAGCACAAATTTGCAAGAGAGAAGACGGTTGACAGTACAAACCTCAATAGCCATCCTAAGGTCAATCATAAAGAGAAACTCTCAGAAATTATGTTAGTGTAAATGGTGATAATGAAAAAATGACAAGAAACAATAAACACTTTGTGTTCAGGTAAATTTAACCCACATTTCTAAGTTTATTGGTTGTTTTGTTTCAAACTTCTGTAATTGTTCCATCCTTGTTTTGTATTTTATTGAACTGTATTGGCACAACACTGGAGGGCAAACTGAGATAGGGACATTAGAGGCAGGGACAAGCAGCCAGTGGCAGGAGGAGATGCCACTTCTTAATCTGCCTTCATTGCTAAAGCAATGTTGTGGGAGAGCAGAAATCACAGCCTCTTCAGGTCATGAAATAATACACTTCCATGTGTGCAGACACAGCAACATGCAATCATTTGAAATGGTATCAGAATTTGAGAGTACCTGCACAAAAATCATGCTGGCCATATGACTTCTAAACAGATCAAAAGGCTTACTCCTGTCTCAGGCACAAACTTCCTGGTTATACTTTTGCAGTGTGATATGCAATGTAATGATGTTAGGGAGCTCAGCCTCAACACTAGGCACCCTTCTGCAAACTCCACTGGAAATTCCTTTCTCCTAGAATTCTTACCTTCAGATAAAAACCCACATTATGTGGAAGATGGTAGTGGTGTATCCACTGGCTCATGTCTGTAGAAGAGATCAGGACTATAAAATGTTTGTAGATCAGAATATGAAATCCATTTTTTGATTGCACACTTCCAGGGTTGTTCTGCCAGAAAACATAATGCATCAAAATCACAAGTAAATAGAAAACTCTCTACAACAGGGAGGAAACACAGGGATTTTGCTTTGTTATAAGAGCAAATGTTTAGATAGGTATACAGTACCAAAGGGTTCACCATTAATTTAGCTAGGTGCTTGACTTCCATTATTAAATATTTCATTTCAAAATACAACACTTCATTAAGAAATACTAGAGTATTGAATCAAGTTCTTACAAATTTTCCTTTTTCTAGAGAATTTTGAGAGCCGTCTTTTAAAATTCTCCTGCAATAGCCAAAGTAAACTTCATATTTTTTATGATTTTACTGTATATTTCTGACTTCATTTCTGTGAATTAGATTAAGATAGATGTGAGGGGCTAAAGCTCTTCATAAACACAGCAAAACAGAGGAGATCTAGTCCAATACCACATGAAACACTACAACTACTACAGTTATAATAGTAATAAATTAAATCAGAAATCTCCCTCTTATTTAACAGTGAAAAGATTTGGGTTTAGTGTCTGAGTTCTGTGGAAATATTTGTTTGGATGCAATGAAATAAGAAAAAATATATTTTTAAACATCAAGGAAAGTAATTTTATGTGCAAGGAGTAATGAATTTATAAAATTAAATGGACTTGAACTAAGAAGCAAGGGAAGGACTGCTTTGGAGGTTTGGTCTTGCACATGTCCTTTTTAGAAAAGAAAAGGAAGAATACTGCAAAATTTGTACTAATTTGTTGTATTTGGTGATGTATTGAAGATTTATTATATTTTCAGTGAAGTAAGACAAAATGATCCTCTGCAGTATGGGCTGGAATAGAGAAAATGATAAGGAAATAATTGATTCTTCATAAGTAGACAAATGAGTGTGTTCATATTTTGTGTGTTCATTACTTACAACATTTACACATTTATGAGTAAGTATGGCAGATCTGTTCACACACATTGATTAGCTACATGTTCACTCAGAAACTCTTTCTGTCATACTTACCTGTAGTGCACAAAAGTCTGTTGCATAAATAACCGCATAAATGTTCATGCTCTCCATCACAGGGAGTGAGTTTAGAGTGTCTGAGAGGCCCTAGGCAGATGGCACGACAAGCAGGTATTTTTTTGCATGTGCACAGAGGAAAGATGGCATGGAGTGTGGTATTGACGCTACTGCTTCACTGCTATTCTCTCTGAGACTGCCAGCTCCCTTGTGCTGCCAAATTTTCTGATGAAAATGGGAGCTATCTACACAAAACTGAAGGGTTAATCAAATTCTTCTTCTGCTTCTGGACTGCAGAAGTACACCATGCCCTGAAGACCCAAGATGAACTGTTGCTTTTACTTCTCTGTATCTGCTCCTACTGCACTGTGAACCAAGCTGACAGCAAAGCTCCCAGGGCCTTGAGTATTACAAGAGTGAGCCTTATGGGGACTGCTGCACCTTGCACATCATATCTGAAGACATTTAGGTTGAAAGGATCTGTGGAATTATATTTTTGTATTAGACACTAGATTTAATGCTGCTATCATTTTTCCTCAATAGAACAATTTTATTATTTCGCAATCAAAGTCATCAGTTTAAGTTCATCTAAAAAAACAGACATTAGCATATTCATTACCAAGATGATTTAACTATATGTTAGAGCACAGTAGTAAATTAGATTCACGTATCAAGGATTTTGATACTCCTACTTACCAATTTTGATCTCCTACTTACCAGTATTTGTAATTACAAAACTGTACTTTCCTCAGCCATGGCTGTAGTTGGCCCAAGCAAGTTTTTATTTAAACCATTCTCTTAAAATAGTGCTGGTTTTTATGCTGTTGTGGTGCCTTTTAGCAGAAGCCTTGAAAATAATCAGCATCCCTGTGTTCTGCATAAATAGAGGGCTGTAAACAGATTCCCCCACTTCAGCATGTGAAATGTAGCAAAGGCAGACATTGAATAATTACACAACATAATACAGCGGCTTTGTAAGATGCAGTATGTTGGAATATTCTTGTAAAAAGGTTAAGGTTCTTTCTCTTGCAGGGAACACCTGACTTGCTACAACCTGCTTTTTGGTTGTCCTCTTTATATTACACCACTCCTTCTTCCCCAAAGTGCATTCTGTCTCTTACTGAGAACTGAACTGGTCCAGTGACTTGAAGGTCCATTTCCAGGAAGAACTTCTAATCCATTTTAATGGAAGCTGTGTGTTTCAGTCCCCTGGACTACTCTGATAATCTCAGCTGCACAAGTGGTGCTGATGATACAATTTTCTGCTGAATCAGAATGTAATGGAAATCCATGCATGTTGTTAGGGGAAGTCCTGTCTGCAGAAGAGCATAAAGCCATGGCGTGCTAGCTCACATTCATCACTTCTGCAGACAGAAAGGGAGGAAAGAGTTATTTGTTGAGAAGATTGGGTTAAAGTATGTGGGTGTCAGCTGCAGGATCTTAAAAACTGTAACGTGTACATTTGCTTCCTACAGTCTACAACTTCATCTGGGCATTGGAAGTGACTTCTAGCTGTGAATGGCTCAGAGGTGTCACGGAGGACTCTCTTTCTGAAGGAAAACAAATGCAATGCTGTAACACAGGCACTGCACATCCGCTGGGAGCAAGGTGAACCCCAGCAAGCGTTTTGTTTTTCTTCTGGGACAAAAGGTGTTATTAAAAGTGTAAGATATTAATACTAAAATTGCATTCATTTTATATCAATGCCACTATATTACTGGAAATCAATACCCACATACTTCAGCAACTTCTGTTTGTGACAAGTTATTAAGCATAAATAAAGAACTGTCCCTTCAGGCTGCAAGAAGTACAATGTAGCAGAGTATACTACAGATTTGTTCTTTTTCTTCTCCCTACAATGTGCAAGGAACTGTGAGATTAAAAAAGGTTGGCCCTGTTAAGAACTAACACATGCTAGAGGGGGTGTCTTTTCAAAGCACTTTCTCTGAGGGAAAAAAAGCTGTTTAAATATTGCATTGATAACATTTAAAATGATCTTTCATCATTTCTAGCCCAGAGAATGATAGCGATACTATAGCAAGTGACAGAAATAACCTTTTAATAAAAGTGAATTTTTATAGTAGGACTGGATGGCTCAGGATATTAGTAATGGAACATAGAACCTCTCCCTTCTAGCTCATCCGTTCATGTCCGTCCCTGCCTGGTAAAGACCCAAAATTATTATCATCAGATGGCTGCTTGGGGGCCCAGAGGAAACGAGTTGGTGGTCTTGGTCCAGTCACTGGCACTAATTGCCATCCTTGCTGACAGTCTTGTTAGACAGGCTTGGAAGCAGCCCTGCCTTAATGAACTATTACACAGGTTTTCTATTATACCCCTACATTCAGGCACCTGAATGCTTTGCGGATATTAGTCATATTGTCCTCACAACACCACTAGTCAGCTGGGGCATATTTACCCCTCTCTGCAGATGGGGAAGCAGAGGTACAGAGCAGCTGTACTTAGTCATGCGGGAAGCTGGAGACAAAGGTGAGCGCCAGGTCCCGCTCTCCCAATTCAACCCTAGCTGCAATGCCACCTCCCCAGCTCGTCTGAACCGTAGCAAGGGTTCCACCAAACAAGAGCTGGTGCATGACGGAGAACGGGCATTGCAGCTTACTGTATCCCATATAATGTTGGCTCAATAAACATTTCTGAGTGTTTGCACTAGTGCATGGGGAAGGTGCTGCTGTAGAGAAATGTTGCAGGGGCCTGCATTATTACAGGAGGTGTATTTTCAATAACGTGGGAAACAAACCTGCCCACTTCTAAGAACAATAGACCCACAGACTGTATTTCTGTGAATCAGATGGTTTGTGACTGATGAGGCTTTTTTCCCAGTTTGGCATAATAAGCAATTTACTTCCTCACTGATACGGTTATTGTCACAGCTTTTGCACTAGTGTTTGATAGCATTGATTAGTTTGTGCTATGCTAATTTTTAGCACAAGGAGGGAATTGATTTACTTCAAGCTTAGTATATTTTAGCACTGAAGTGGAAATAATTCCATTGAAAATATGGAAAATGAGCAGTCACCTTAACAATTGAATAAATGACTTGACATTTGTGGGGCTAAAGTATTCGATAGATAAGAAGATTTTCATATTAAAAATAAATCATTGGCCTACCTATTATTTAGCTAGGCTTGGAATCATGAATAAAGGGTCTCCCACAAAAGAGAGAGAAGATTATTGATTGCACCTCCAAATTAAAAAAAAATTAAATGGTTGGCATTTCCTGGTTCCTTATGGGAAAAAGTCAGTGCATTTAGGTTATGTCAGAATAACTCAATAATTTTTAAAGCAGTTCTTCTATCACAAGGTCATAGACAGTGTGATTTCCTGTGTCTTCTGCAGATACCAGGTAGAAAATCTCTAATAAGGGCCCCTTATATGAATTATTCACAACTCAGAAGTGTGCTCCATATTCAACTAAGTTAAAAGGAAGCAAAGCATATTCTGCATCAAAGAACTTGCATGAAGCAAGAGGAAAATAACAGAAGAGTGGAATCTGTCTGGGGAAAGAAAAAAGGTTACAGCAGTAAAACCGCTAGCAAAGGCTGCTGTCCTGTCTAGTGGAACTAAATATATTGTGAAATAAATATTGCATTACCATTCTGACAAAACTGAGCGCACAAAATACTCTAAAGATATCTGAAGAAGGTTGTCTTTCCAGTATGAATTTGTTTCACTTTTTATGATTGCTTTGCTACTTAACGTATTTGTCTGTAGAGATCCACGTCATAGAGGACAATACAAAGGAATAGGCTGTTCTGGCTCCAGTTTACCCATTCACAGCATCACAGAAGAAAAAATAACAGAGATGAAGACCATGACTGTAGTGTCAGCTCCATCCACTGCGTTAGGTCATATACTGTGGAAAAGAGATTATGGATCCCCTTATATGACCAAGGACATTGTAAGCATGATCCTCACTTCCTGGGTATGCAAAAAAAGCCCTCTGATTACAAGCAACAATCAGCTTTTATATTTGAACCCAAGCTCAGTGGGAACTTTCTGATGAACAAATAGAGTGCTTTTGATATACTCTGAAGAACTAGGTTCCTAGTTTTTCAAACTGAGTATCCAAAACTACCTCATGTCTTGCTTCCAACCTCAGTGTCATATTCCCTATTTATAACTTGCAAGCAAGAACTCTTCCTCACCTCATGTGGATCTTGTGAAGATAAATTAATCTGTGTTTGAAAATCCCAAAGAAAATAATATAGGAGCATTGTATAAGAAGCTCAGAGGGGATTTAATAACAGTGTATTCAGTGCTACATTTGAATGGTGTATAGTAAATAATAAAGTCACAGTCTGAATTATGAGAATAAAAGAAATAATGAACACTGGATAATGAGACCTGGTTCCTGTAGAAAGAAGTATGTAATCGTGTAATTAGTATCTATCATAATGTATTCCTATAAAGGAGACAGATCGAATTTACAGAAGAAACGTTCGTTGTAAATTTTCAGTCATGATCATATGGCCCAAACGTGCTTCTGACATAAGAGAAGTTCTGAGATATACTTTTCTTCTACACCACAATAAAGCAGCAACAAGAATGTGCCCAACACTCTCCAGACTGGTTAGAATTGCTGCAGCTTTAAGTTTCTTTTTGCATCTTTTTCCTAAAGCCTCATCGTGGGGGATTGTGATAGGAATGAGTTGTCCAAAAATACTGCTGTCACAGATATGAGTTCCTGAAAGACAGCAAGACAGCTGTGATCTTATCTGTGGGCTCAGGGTGCTGTGCAGGTTTACCTATCATAAGGGTCACTTACCTATCTGAGTACAATTATTGGAAATGTATTCCTGTTGATGTAGCTGTAATCAAATGCTAAACCAGGGGAGAGGTCTGTGCTTCTCAAATGTCTGAAAAGTAAGCCACATGGAAGGTATTGGGGCCCCATTCCAGCTGGATTACAGTTTATGGTCTCGGGGAAGGAAAAGAGAAAATAGCTTTTCTTGCACTACACACTGAATTTACTCTGCTCAGTTAACTACTTGAAATTCTCGTGCTCCTGTTGTAGTGAGTATCGAAAGCTGCAGGAACTTACGTCAATTGATATGAACATGTCTCTGAATGGCTATGTAAATAATTGCCTGGTAGGGTTTCTTTCAACTGGCCTTGTTTTAGCACAGCATTGAAAACAAGTTTGTGGTTTCTCTTTGCATTTGGAGGTGGACACTTCTTTAACTGGAGGTTAATCCTTGAATGTCATTGCAACCAACTGATAGAGCCCTTTGAACAGAAAAAATCTCATGTGATCAGTCTACCTGCATTGCCTGAAGCTGCCAGTTGTTTCCAGAACAGGTGAAACACATACTAAAATTTTCTGGAATAGAAACAAAAGAGAAGCCAGTTGTGAGGTTTGTCTAATATTGTCTGCTTGAGTTTTGCTGGTTTTCTCTGTTCCACCTCCTCTTCCAGTTTCCCCCCAAAGTCTGTTTACTGATAAAGAGGAAGAACAAATTCTCCACAGGAAATGCAGGAGTAATTCCATTTGACATGTAAAATGGACTGATTTTCAGAAAGTGCTGAACATCTACCCTTTTAAATTTGGGCTCCTTCCAAATGTTAAGTAGCCAGAATTACAAGACACTTTGAAAAATTGCACTTAAAATACTAATATCATTAGGGCTATGGCAGATGAGTAATCCAGCTGCAATTTTTTAAATGTTGGACATAAACTAATACAAATGTAGTAAAGTATCTTCAAAATGTAGATAAATCATTTTGCAATATGCTATGTGTCTTCTCTCGGATATGTAAGAGTATGTTGTTGTTTATCCTGTCAAATTTAGTATGCCCATATTAAAGGATGTCCTGTTGCTTCTTTTGCATTATAAATCCCTGAAAGTATAAGAAGATGTGAATTGATGTGATCTTTCCCTAGAAATATGAACAGTAACATCATATCTTTCCCTAGAAATATGAACAGTAACATCATATCACATGGGAAAAAGTAATTGAAAATAAGATGTGATAGCATAAAGATGGAAGTAAGGAGCATGCAGAACAACCAGATCAAAGGAACAGGGCACCAAACTTTAAATGAGTACTAGTTCATGCCTCCAGCATGGCACAGAGAGTACTGGAATGCTATACTCTGTTTTAGACAGCTGTCAAAAGGATCTTTAGTAAAGGGTAACATACAGCATAGGACAAAAAAACCACATGTATTTATTAAATATTTGAAAGACTATTTCTGGCAAAAAGGGAACACCTTAAAGTATATACAGTTCTTGAACCATTAATTATTTTGGAACTGTTTGATTTAGACTTGTGTTGAAGAAGAAAAAATACAAATCTAAACCAAGAGTCTTTTAAATGATGCAAAGATACAGAGAGCCTCTGTTACGTGGAGAGTAAAGGACACACATTGAATAATACAGCTATAACAACCACAGAGTGCCATAGAAAGCTGTAGAACTGTAAAATAACTGTAATAATACCCACAGAGACAATAGAAAGTTGCTGCATTGACTTTTGACTTTTCTGTATTAGCCCTTTTCTTTTATTTTTTATTATCTCTTTACTTTCTCAGAAACTGTATGTTGTATAAAGTGATCTGTCTTAACACACGATCAGGTTTAGGTGAGGAAAAAGAGGCTGCATGGAGCCGCTGCTAATCCAGAGAAGTGAATACTTTGATAGTAGATGATTATTCACCTCTTGCTCTCTGAGTAGTCCAATCATTAAAAAAAAAGTTTTCACGTTTTAGTTTCACTGGTTACAGACCTAATGCCCCTCTCTTGGGTCACATAATGAGAATTAGAGGCATATTTCTTACTGCAGTGTTGAGAGACCATTTTCTGGCAGCTAATTAATGCTCCATCCTTACCTAGACTCAGAGGAATTTCAGTCTTCTTATTACTTAAAGAATTTTTTTTAATAAGGGAAGCCTTTTTCAGCTGGAAGTTATATCCTTGATATTTTAGATATTATTGCTTCTTCTAACAGTATTTCAGATTTCTTTATAATCCAAAGAAGCTTATTTTTGATGTAAAATATTTTAATTACATTTCTGAATCTCTGTGGTTTGTCTAATTCTTTAAATCAAGACACACAACAATATTCTCATGTAGGTTTGTTTTGTTTTTAATTTTGGAAAACCACTTTTATTTCAGCAATAAAAGATCAGTTGATATATTTAAAATAAAGATTAATAAAGGGAAAGAGTCTGCATAGCAGTGGGAATAGTTTGGATTAGTTGTGTTTGAGAAGAAAGTAGATAAGACTGTGCGTGACACTTTATGTAAAACCCTAATGACATCAGCAGGACGTGAGAGGAGGATAGTCTCTAACTTCACTTCAGCTGGTTTTGTTTAAATCCTGTATTTTTGTTTTCACTTCAGAATAAAAATAGTTGCTAAGTCTTTGTGCTTGCCTTTTTGGGGATGGGGGTAAAAGCCAGGCTAAGGCATAGTAATAGACTACAAAGACACTACAGAGCATACTGCTTCCACATGCCTTGTGCTCTTTCGTTTAGAGAACATGCTTAAAAAGCAAAAATGGTGGGCTAGAGAAATCTATGGCGTTGAAGTGAAAAACACACATGGAGAATCTTTGAATGGCTTGCAATGGGACAGTGGAGTAGCAGGAATTCTCTAGTGCCAACAAGATAAAGGAAACAACTCATGTTGTGGAGAGAGACCTGAACTCAACAAGGTCTGCAAGTTTCTGCTTTCTTTTGACAGTGTTTCAATCCAGTGATAAGCACCACCCTTCCTCTTGCAAGGTACTGCAGAGTATTTCACTGAGTTTGTATCAGCATGCTTAACTTCTCACTGGGAAAAGAAAAATGTAATTTGGCCCACCACCCTTAATTGTTGCTCTTTTCTCAGCTAGGGAATTCAGTCTGTCAGTGCCTTTATATCAAAATGAGGCTATAGCCATCAACATCTTCAGATATGACTCCTCCGAGGGCTCAGAGGAGCAGCCATTCTTTAAGATATTTTGAGAACATTACTTTACTTTCAGGTAACTGACACCACCTGGGCAGGAGGATTGGACCAGATGATCCAGAGGTCCCTTCCAACCTCAGCCACTGAGTTTGTGACTCTGAGGTTAGGAAAATGTTAACAATTGTGGTAGCACAACCTCACTGGGGGGTGAGCATGTGGGAATTTGGGAGCCCTTACCCCTCATCCAGGTCTTGACAGCAGCATGTGTTATGCCTTTGGGAAAGAAGTTTTGCACCTTTACTGGATTTACCAGTATGGATACTTTTACAGGACCTACCCTACCACTCTGTTTTGCAGATTAATGAGCTAATATTTCTTTCATTATTTGCATATGTAAATGCTATATAAATGCTAAATAGATATTAACTCTTCAACTTGCTGCTAGTGCTCACCTCACCGTAGTAAGCACCACTTTTTTCTCAGTGTACAATGGCTGATTCGCCCAAGGATAGACCTTGCCACCACTTCAAGGCAGCAACTGATAGTCTTCAGTGTTGTGTTCAGTAGTCTTTGAAGATTTGCATCAAAGGATGCAAATTCTGTCTAACACCAGCATTTTATCTAAAATTGACTGTGAAAAATTTTTGTATGATTCCTAGTTTCCAAATAGGAAGGCTTTCTTCCTGTATTCTTATTTTCCAGCTCATCAATATAACAGAATATATAAAATTACATGCCTTGTTTTGTGTTATGCTTCCTTTTTATAACAGTAATTATGGCATCCACCTTGTGGTATGTGTCAGCATACCATCAGTATGATGCCTGAACCATCTTCTCAGCTAAAGGTTATTTGAAGTGATGCACACAGCTCTAACTTTCCTGTTTTTCTGTATCTGTCACTGTGAAAACAAGCAGCTTAGAAGCAGCAGATCTCTAAAACTTGCACCATTTAGAGAGGAAAGACCTGGGTGAAAACAAATGGTTTATGTTTTCAGCCAGAAATAAATAAGGCATGGACTATGGCTCTCTCATCTACGAGTGAGTTTTATTAAAGAGTTAGAGCAAGCTCCAGTTTACAAGATATTCAGAACCATATGTATGCATTAATTAAAGGAATGTGGAGGAGGAGGAGGGGATCTGAGAAAATAACAAAGCAGCAGTGTATGCGTGCAATGATTTTTCATTCTGTTTCGCTTCAGCTCTGCCCCTGCAACAGAGGATCTAATCAATCTGCCGGCTATTAAGTTTGTTAATTGATAATGCATACTAATTAGGCTGTGCGCAGTTACTTAAGAGACTTTGCTAAGGTGATTGTAGGCACAAGTCCAAATGGAGTTTAAAGTATTCTGTGTGAGGTTAAAACCCATCAACCAGAATAGATGGATTTTATATTATAACAGAAGGCACAACATACTCATAAGTATTTAATGTATTGCACGGTTATCCATTGTTACATAGCCTAAGTCTACCAAATAACTAAAAATATAAAAACAGGCTCTAAAAAAATGCAACTTAATAAGGTGTATGAATATGTAGAGATAGTAGAGATGAAGGCAAGCTGAAACGGAACTGGTCTTAAAATAAGTATTCATATTAATTTTCACACTTATGTCCAGGAAAAATGGTATGTAGTTCTATTGCAAGGGAGGAGCAAGCATAACAAGAACTCAGCCTAATCTAGCTTTATGAACTTTGACAATAAGCCACATAAAATTGACATGCCTTTCTGCCCCCATCCAATAGGGCAATAAACCACTACTTACAGAGTAGCAACAAAAGCATGTCAACTAGCTATTTGTAATACACAGAGAAAGTCAGAGCCATTATTTATATCATTACTATATTAATACAAACCTAAGAGTCTCCTTTCTATTTCTAGTGACTCTGTTTGAGGTGCTCCTGACCTTAAAGAGGTAATTTTTTACATATTAATAGTCTTGGTCTTTTTTCCCCCCTTCTTCTTCTTCTTTTCTATGCATCATATAAAATGAAAGTTCTTTGCAATATAAATTTGGAGTTGGCAGGCACTAGTGATGGAGGTAGTGGGCATTTAATTAGTGAATGAATTGTATTCTCATGGTGTGGCCATTGGACCTAAAATCCAAGCTATAGTGCTTTATTTAACTATATGAAAATGACTGGGTGCCACAATTTAGTATGTAGGAAACTACTTTTTAAGGACTGAGTACTTAGACCCAAAAAGAAAAAAAAAGAAAAACAGCTAGAGAGATTTCATGTCTTGCAACCTTGTTGAAAGAAATTTATTTAAATGAGATACGTCATACTGAAAGAAGAACTATTGCAGTAGAGATCTTTTTAATATCTGCATGCAGTCAATGATATAGTTGGAGTGACAGTATATATGTACCAATAAAAAAACTTTGGTACCTACAAATTTGTACAGCAATAAGGGTGAATCACATAAGTTACAATTATCTGTTTTGTATGCAGAAGTTGTGTATTATGTTGAAGATTGTGGAAAAATTACTTTTTATTTGTTTCATATCAGCCAGTGGCTTCAATTTGTAGGTAGTATAAATCTGGGGAGACATAAGGACACTCATCTAAATGGCTGAGCTGTGACCCAGAGTGTCCATGCACAAAGCTATGAAAAGGTTTACAAAAAAAACCCCAAAACTGTTAGTAGCCTTTGTGACATTAGCAATGCAGACTTCACAGTGAGAGATATAAACACAACTTGTAGTAAACTTTCTTGAAGTTTTCTTCCTCTGAGGGTCCTCTAGGAGCCGTAGTATCTCCTATCACTTTCAGTGCTTCACTTAACAGTCTGTAATGAATGAGTAAATAAGAGGAGATGAGCTTAAAAGGCAATCAAAGTAGCAGGGAATTGTCAGCATGAGTGAGTGATTCTCTCTAGACTAGTACATCTTAAGGAGGATACAAAGATGATAATTTTACAGGAAATTTGATAGGAGGGCTGTGGAGATTTTTACATATTGACATTGGAGACAATATGATCTGAAATTTTCCCCCCAATACCAACACTTTTCTGAGGCACATCCATCAGGCATTATGTAAGGTCCCCTTCTCCTTGATGGGGAAAGACGGACATACCATGAAAGTAGTATTGGTCAGCCAAGAACAGAATCACCCTCTGGGGGCTCCTGTTGCTCTACGGACCTCATCATGGTCCAAGAAAGGATGAGGTTCCTAATGTACTGAAATGTCTGAGGTGAGTTTCTAGAGGAAGGTTGGATGGATTGGATTGAAGACTTTTGCCTGTTTCCACAGAGCAATATGTTTCAGGGGGAATAGCACCATCTATCTATCTACTGTAAATGTAAAACAAGTTACACCACTGGTCAGTCCTTGCATTGTGTCCTCTCATGTCAGCAACAAATATGTGTTATGAAGAAGCTTATCTTAACACCAGCAATAAGCTGATCACTGGTGATTATGAAAGAAGCTAAATGAATAACTTTATTGATCAATACTGAAGGGGACCTTAGAGCGAGGTACAGCATGGGTTCTTATATTTTGATGTGTGGTTGAAACAATAGAGTTCACTTAGCCACTGAACAGTCTCCTTTAAGGCTGTCCTCTGAACAAAATGAAAGTACAGAGCAGGTTAAATCATGCTATGCCTGTTCAAGAGACCTGCCTCTTTCAGGAGTATTGCACCTTCATTATTGAAGAGGGTTCTGCTCTGACGTCTTTCTTTAGTGCACATCAGTGAGATTTTAGCCCATAATGTCAACTAAAGTGAAGTGAATAGTAGGAAAAATGTTCTGCGAATATTTGCTCCAAGTGGAAAGTGGATTTCAATTAGACCATGTTTGCAATGCTTTCACGTTTGCTTTCCAGGAACACTTGAGTGCTCAAGCTTTATTAGTATGAATAACTCATGAAAAAGTGAATGCTAGCTCAAATATTCACCAAAAGCAGATTTTGAAGAGAAAATTCACTGTAGAAGTGTGCGACTAATTTTGAATAAGAAATACTGCTGAGAATTTTATAATGTTACTATTTCTTTGTGGACAGCTTACAAAGAGAAATAAAGGTAGTACCTGAAGATAATTTTCAGGAAATGTTCACCCAGATCTAATGTAAAAAACCTCCCAGCTATGTTATCATTTCTGTAAGGATAATATCCATTGGGTTTGGTTTCTTATGAGATTAAATTCTTAGCTTGTCATCTAGGGCTTGCTTCATAGAGGTTCAAGAACCTAAGGTTCCCATGAACTTAAATAAAATTTGAGATTTCTTGGTGCCCTCAGGACTGGATCACTAATTCTTGCCAATGTACATATCTCCTGCTATAGCTATTACAGGTTACACTTTTAGAAAATTGTGCCTACTCCCCCACTTGTGTCATCTTAAAAATATTTTCTTGATGACCTGGGTGAAATGTACAGCATTTAACTATGTTTGTCAATGCACATATTTTTTTACCTCATGCAGTCTATTACTATATTCTATAGAATTGTATTTAAGATTCAAAAAGATTGCAGGAAATTTGCTGGATTGCAGTTTCATAAGATGGGTATGGGTTGGTGTTTTATTTCAGTGGCACTCCTAAGAGTTCAAGAGACTATTTAATATAACCAACAGTATCCTCCTCTGATTTAAATTAGCATACAGATCTTACAGCTAAGGGCAGAGAATTTAAAAAGGAAAAGAGTATCACAAAATAAGCAATATTAATTGTAATTCTAGGCTACCAGGAATCAAACTATAGCTGAAAAACAGTTTTTTGAATTCCCCATTTCCAACTCGTTGACTTTCTTTTACGCTTTCACTCCCTTTCTGAGTATTCCTGCCCTCTTTCATGAAGGGAAAAGGAATATTACAGCCGTCTCCTACTGGTATTTTTGCTGTAGATAGCAAGATATCTTCTTGGATATCATGCTTCCATCACTATATACAAAGCCAGAAGCAGAAACAAAACAAAACAAAACAAAAAACAATATTGAAAAAATATAAAAAGGAAAAATATTTTCTCTTTCACTTTCACAATACACAGAGGAAAATTATTAACATTCAGCTTCCTTCTACAGTGTGAATTAAATTATATGGACTTAAAAATGCAAAAATGAAGATGAATGAAACTCTTGCTTAACGATCAAATAAAAAATAAACATTTGCCTAAAATGATTGCCATTGCTTAATACATTTTATATGAAATAAGATACTCTCTTGTACCATTTCTCACAATATGTAATGTTTTGTTTTTCTACAATACTCTTTTGCTGATTTCTAAAATATTAAAATAGATCCTTTTTGCCTGTTCAACAGCAATTTCTTTATTTAAACAAATGCTTCTAAATGCTTTAAGAAAAGAGGTATTAAATTGGTTAAAACACAAACCATTAGTAAGCTTCATAGAAAAAAATCTGCAAATGTGAAAACAAGAAGGGAAGAGTACAATGCACATGGTAATAATTGCAATTCATCAAATCATAGCAAATGTACCAGCACTGAAATTATATCACCTGAAGAGCACAGATTTTTTACATAGCCTGAAAAATTTCTTACTTTGTTATAGTGGGATGTACAAATAATTCATTTGGTCTCCTTTATGAAACATATACGCATGATCTCTCTAAGATCTATGTTGTATTTGCTCTTGAATATAGTTTACACAATTTCTGTATAGATTCTTCTAGGGAGAAAATCAGAAAGCAACTGTTCAGATCCCATAATTCAGTATTTTACAAGGCATTGGAAGTGCTAAGGCTCATATTTTATTGTAGTATTTTATCTAAAAATTGTTCAAGGAAGCATGAAATAATGAATAAACTCCAGTCCTTAATTTTTTGCATACAACTGTTGCCCTGTGAAGACTCACTGACTGGTCAAAGTAAAATCTGGAATGGGGGCATTCCTTAGGCACAAAGTGAGATCTTTATCCAAAGCTTATTAACTTTTGAGAGCAGTGTCCACCTAAAACTGAAATAAAATGGACCTTTAATTTACATTTTCATGTTTGTCATCTAATTTCTTTAAATTATGTTTGGAAAATGCCTTCCTCCAGTAAGTATACAGATCTTTATCCTTTCAATTTAAACCAGAGTTTATCTCTGATAAAAGCTTTATGAAAAAGGAGCAGAAAATCTAAAGGCACATGTAGTAATTCTGGTTTATTAATTTTTTTGAGTCGGATAAGTGCACACAATGAATTTTATACAACAAAGTTTAAATTTCACAATTCCAGTTTCCAGATCAGGTGAACCATAGAACTTCAATTCCTTTTTTTCCCTCCGCATAAAACTGAAGTGAAGTAAAATGGAATTGAAGACTTCGCTTTCTATTTTGTTGTTCATTCAAAGCTTCAGTTTACCTCTTGCTTTTATGATTTTGTATGGCAAGTTATTGACTTCAGTAGGGTTTCTCTTGATTTATACCAGTATAAGTAAAAACTCATATTGGCTCTTTTCTCTCACTGAAGATGTTGCCCATGAGATGTGTCAGAATAATGACTCAGGAAAATGAAGTCATAGACTAGACAGGGCTCCCAGAGAATGAGCGGCCTTGCACACTTCACTGGTCCCCACATCAGTGTGCGCCGATCCTGCCGTGACGAGGATTACCTGGGGAGGTGCCTGACATTCTCCGTGCCTGCTCAATCTGTTCTGTGTGGCAATAGAGGTGATAACTGTGTTGTGGACATTTGTCCTCGAAGAGTACATTTCTCATACCAATAGGCTATTGACTTTCAGTAATTGCAAACTTAGGGAAGAATTTTATTGGTGGGCTGGAGATAAAAGATCTCTTGTCCCACTACCACAATCTTCCACAATGATTAAACTGCAACTGGGAAAGAGACAAATTCGGTCCCCTTTTCTCACCCATCTGAACAGGGTATTGGTATCTGCCTACATAATCAAAGAATTAGCATACAGAGATTTATTTAACAACGGGACTTGCACCACAAAACTGGAAGGCAGTTTGTTAATGATAATTTGTCAAGTTTTTTTGTCATAACTGGAGGCTAATAAGGGATATCAAGGATGAGGAAAAAGTATTTCTGATTAATAGCCTTACCTTTAAAGACAATTATTAAAAAAAAACAGTACTACTTTATAGAGTCAATCATTTTGAAAGATGAATTCGACCAGTTATATGACTTGTTTAAAATATAACAAAGACACCTGGAATTATAAAATCCTTTGCACAGTGGATGTCATATTACGTTTTTTGGTGATTACGTCAATTTAGTATTTCACGTATTATTAATAATTCCTCATTACATAAAATTATTACTAAACTGGCAATTAAGTGAATGTGAAGGATCCATATGCTGAAGTGTTTGTAACATTTCAATTATGAACTTCACATCAGATGTCTTCCAGTATACATCAATAACATTAATGAACAATCTTTTTGCCAAAACCACCCAAATATGTTCCATTATCTTATAGTATTTTCACAAAGCCTTGCTACATCTTCATAAATATTTAACTATTAACTTCAGGAGAAATCAGGTAGTCTACTTTCTGGCTGTATAGCACAAACACGTTTCTTCATTTCTCAATAGTTGTCAAATCCAGACGTTAGTGTTTCAGCTAATGGCAACTTCTTGTTTCAACTTGATTTTATGCTTAATAATTTTCTTTGCATTTATATTTCCTTCTTACTGTTTAAAATAAAATCTCTCTTAAGTTAAGGACACTTGCCTTCTCACTGTTGCTGTTCAAAGACAGGTCTGTTCTTCTGACTTAACCAAATATTTCTCAGAGAGTAGCCAGACAACCTGTGAACAGAAAATCATGTTTTCTGTAATTCTTACTTTCAGTCTGTGAACCATACAGATTAATTGTCATCTTTCCTGTAAAAGCGTAAGTCAAACAAGATAAAGAAAAAGAAGAAAGGTAATAAGGGAACAAAACAGACAAGTAGCATGCATACAAAACCCCATACTCACTCACTGTACGTTTCCCCTAGAAAAGACATACGGGATACTGCTCCAAAGCAAAGTGTATTAGCAAGATAAGTGAACTTCAGAAATGTTCCTCCCTTCATGTTTGGCTTTCTGGTTTAATTCAACTGGGACTTGTGCAATTTTTTAACTTGTTCTTTGAACTGATGGACTGTGAGACTGCCAGTTTGGTACAGATCTTGCCTTACTGCAAAAAGCTGCTGGAATTTTTGCAAAAAGCTGCAAGAAAACCTGCAAAAGTTTGACCAGTGGTCATTACTGACCAATGTTTATTAGACACAGGCTAACTGTTCCTCTCACTTTTCCCTCTTTAAAAGTTATATATTTGCACATGCCACTCTGATATCACTGCAGAAGACACAAACATGAGATAAATAAACCACAGAGGACATGTTTCCCGTTGATCAGTGATGATGGTTTCCGTGCAGATTTGTGAGTCTGTCTTTGTGTCCAAAAGACTGGACTGATAAAGTAGCATTTTAACTCTTATGTGATACAAGCTAGCAGCAAGTAGAGAAATCCTAACATCTGTATTTATCCCAACAAAGAAACGTAGTCAAGTTTGAGATTGCTTCTCCATGAAACTTGGATGAAGTCTCTAATGAAGGCTCAACACAGAAAGAGACAATTCACCTCTCATTTGTTTTTTGACTGAGGGTTTTAAAATTTCACCAGGCTCCTCATCACTGTTATGAAATGGTGTTCTCTGCATTTGTAGTTTATACACTTTCAACTTGCCCAGGAAATTTACGCAAACACAGGGATGGTTACATGACATGACATCACTGCCTTGGAGCCCATACTATGCGGATAGGATGTGGTACAATCCTGCAGAGTGTCTTAGCACAAAGGCACATTTGCAGACAGGTCCTTTAAAAAAAATTTAATATTGCTGAAACAATAGCCTAGACATTTGAGTACTATGAAGCAGAGAGGTCCTGGGGAAGATGAGGGAAAAATCTTCTTCGATATCATGAACTTTTTGGGTTGGGAGCAAGAAGATTTGCTCCTCCACAGGACCAAAAACTACAGTATCCACTTAGAATACTGTGGTTTTGTCAATAATGTTTCATAAAAATACTAAACCAAGTACCTCTTGTATTGGTGAAGATAATACACTTTTAAGAAAATACTTCAGCCAAGATTTTCTGAAGTAGATACAGATTGTAAGTGTTTCAAAATTCGGATTCCTGGCATCTGATTTTCAAATCTTCCTGATAGGTTTGTGAAGAGAACGTGAGAGGCAGCAATTCTTTTCAACATCAACTCTTTTTAAGCTCTCTTCTTTTGAGAACTCCAAAATTAATTTATCTAAAATGACTCATAACTTCTAAATTTCCCTCCTTACTTTCTGAGAAGATTCATTAGATAGAAAATTTCATGGAAGCGTTTCTCTGCACTGCTTTATATGCATAGATGACATAATACTAGAGGTCATAACATGTTCAGATCCCATTTTGTAATCAGAAAGTGTCCTTTTGGAGTTGAATTTGGATTTTGCGTTGGTTGAATGGTGGACTTTTTCAGAGCAGCTATTAGCCAGAAACAGCACTGGCTCTGAAAAAGATCTGTCAGCATATTTTTGTCAGCCAGCCAAATTTTCACAGATTTGAAACTGACAATATTCAATGTTGAGCAGTTTAGGAAACGGGGAAAGGGGCAAATCAAGGCGGTTTTCCTAGAGGAGTTTTGGTATGTGCACATCGTCAGTCTGTTTTACTGTCCTCAATATACCGTCTCATTCTCCTTCTGTGTCTTTCACTTATGGACTTTTCACACAGACATTCATTCATACGTATTCTGCCCTTCAGCTTTGTTTCCCTAAGTGATCATCTATTGCTTGTCTTGCGCTTTTCTGCATACTTTTCCTGTTCACAGAACCTCTCCCCACAATGCAAAAAACTTTTCATTATTTGAGTCTAATTCATTTCTAAACTAATTCAGGAAAAACCAGTTTGAGTTGGAGAATCTTCCTTGTGTGACGCTTCCTGCACCAAGAAGTCCTTTGGTGATCAGCTAAGTGAGCAATCATGCAAGTTAGAGATGTTCTGAAGTGTCTTTCACTTCAGACTCAACTGAACATCCCACGACTGCAAAAAGTTCTATTTGCAACAGAACTCAAACCACAAAAACACAACACACAATAGAAAGATGGTCTTTGTCACACAAAAACCAGAACAAAATCATGGCATCAAGTAATTTTTTCCAGAACAAAAGCAACCTTTGCCTTCACCAGTTATTTCACCACCACCAGACACAGAAATGAGCAAAGAATATCCATGGATTTTCTGACTGTCAGTAACTGATATTTTGCTAATTGTTTAAGACAAAACACTGATGTAACTCTTCCAAGTCTACCAAGTCTTGCTTATTTCAAAATAGGCGACTGCTCATAGTTCATTTGAGACTGCCATGTTCTTGAGAAACTAGGTAAATCCCAAAACCTTTGAATCTGTGAGAAGCTGATGACGGCATTCCTGTCTTTATCCTGTATCTTTTTAGAACCTTAGTTGTTCAAGAATTCTGGGATTTTTTGAATTGCAGTGAATTCAATATTTTTCCCATGAAAAATAAAATAAGCCTTTGTTTTCATGAAGTCTTGCTAGTATTGATATATAGCATTATTTTCCATCTCCCACAAAGGTAGTAAACTATCCTCAAAACAGTCATGGCAAATGTGCCTTTAGCTTGCTAAAAGTACAATCTAATCCTCCATTATTGGTTAGGTTTAGTCAACCCCATCATGTTAGCATTTGCTCCTTCAGCTTTTTAGAATACAATTTTCATTTTGCTTTCAGTTATTTTTCATTTGAATCTATTCACTGTTCTTATTATTTATTCTGTGTAATAATGGAACATCCACACGTCCTATAATAACATAGCACCTGAAATGAAAAAACAGCCCAGTACTCCATTGTGCAAGAAGCTGTACAAAAACAGAAGCGTAGAGTCCTTGGGAAACATGCAGTCAAGATAAAACATTAATTCTACCATGAACAACAAAACAGAGCTGTGTAATGTTGATCGGTATGGTGGGACATCAAGTCATCCACCAGCAGCTTCAACCTTGTCAAGCTTGTTTGTTGGCATCCCAGCACAAGGGAATTTCACAGTGCAATATGAGGATGCATGGAAAGTATCCATCATCATGTGAAGGGCAGCAGCACTGGATTGAGCTCTGACAAAGTCCTGCTGATGTTGATCTCTACCAGTTTCTTCCAGCTCCCACAGAAGGTAGCAAGTTATCCCCAAAAACCATTGCAACAACTACAGCTTTGAAAAAAATATGATTATATTTTCACCTTGGTCTTGCTGTGTTTGAGCTAAGGGACTTCATGAGGATTAACGCCATGCTTAATGTGAAACCATGCATGAAGGCACAGCTTTGCTCCATCTCCTGAAGGCCATCTCCTGAAGGCCATATTCCCCTGGACTTCTCGTGATAGAATTTTGAGGTGCTGTGTGTATGTGGTTTTTACCAGAGCTCACTTGGAGGTTTCTTAGGCATTCTTTGTTGTGGGCTTCAGGTATGTGTGTGTTTTATTTTGAATATTTGTCCATGAGTTACCTGGGCAAGGCAGCTGAATGTAAGTGGAAAGGGATTTTTTCAGTGAGTTCTCCTGTACACCCCTAGAGTATCTCAAACATTTAGCAAACATTTGCATATAGGTCATTTAAACTATCTGGGCAAATCTAACTTTCTGAGAGCAAAGTTAACTTTTTTTTTTAATATGTCCTTATTCCATCTATAATCTTTTTTGCCAAAAACATCACTCTGGACATTGGGAAGACTTCAGTAAGACTAATGATATACTCTACTGATCCTGAGTCTTAAATGAAGTTTTGACTAATGTTTTCTCTGAAAATCAATCATAGTTTTATATTCAAATAGAGACAAAAACTGAATACTCCCAAGATGCTCCATAAAACACTGACATAAATCCTTGGATTTATGCAGACTTGTCGTGCAACAGGATCTGTTGGATCTTCCACACTATTCCAGCACACCAAGATGAGAATTCAATCAATGAGATTAAATAGCCCAGCTTCCCTGTAATTTGTTTTTCAGTATATGTGAAGCAATGACAGTTTGTCTTTACAAAACTCTGATCCTAATTCCTGGGAGCTGCTGGGTGTGGGGAGACAACAGAGTTTCTTCTTCCACGTTGCTACAGGATATCTTGGCTATTGTAATTCCCAGCTTTGCAGGTGCCAGAGGTAACTCTTCTCTCTCTTTCTCTGTGGGAAACGTTTCTCCTACTCTTCCTGGAGGATGGGAGCACACCATAAGGGAGGACCATCAGCAAAGATCTGCAGCAGAGCTAATGGAAAAAAATAAACCCTTCCATGAGAAATTTTACCTAAAGGTGAAAAGACTTCATAGAGAAGGGTTAGCTTCCTAACACAATTTTTATTTAAACCAATTGGCAAGCCAAGTTACAGCACCCCACATCAACTTTTAAGTCAAAATCACTGTAATCAGCATGAGTTGCACAT
Organism: Dasyornis broadbenti; assembly: GCA_013397935.1. Classification (NCBI taxonomy): domain Eukaryota; kingdom Metazoa; phylum Chordata; class Aves; order Passeriformes; family Dasyornithidae; genus Dasyornis; species Dasyornis broadbenti. The sequence continues at coordinate 72,025 of VZRN01002205.1, forward strand.
TACACACTTTTTCCATGTATATTTTACCAATGAAAAGGTAATGCCAACATAAATAGAGTTAACTGCTGGTAGTGCTAAGAATAAATGCACTTCTTTCCTCTGTGAATGACTGGTTTGGCAATATGTTGTTATGATGTTTTTCTTTTTATGGAATCGATGAGTGTGAGGAAGCAGACTATAGAGTAACGAATTGGGGACTTATCAGAGGCAAAATAAAGTATGCTTGATGGACTCCTGACAGAAATAAACAGTGTAAATCAACTTTATTAACCACTCAGACATGGAGGCCAGCTGCAGTCAGTCCCCAGTGTAATAGAAGAAAACTGAAGACAAATACCATTTGGAAAATACAGAGGTATTGCTGCCAACTCTCACAAGACACATCACTCTCTTCCACTTGGTCCTCTGCTCTGCAGCCTACCCAGAGCTCCAACAGCTCCTATCCATCCTGCAAGGTGGCCTTGAACTGCAGGAGGGAGACTTAAAAAGGCAAAGGACTGAGCTGCCCATATCCCCTGCAAGTTGCCTTTGCTGATGCATAATTTCCCCATCACTCCCTCGGATGTGCCTGCACCTAGAGCTTTATACAAAGCGAAATAAGGTCTAGCCTTGAGCCCACTTTCAATCTCCTATAAATTAATCCCTAGGCAGTATCAATCTGCATACTCGTCTTCCCAACACCTCTATGCATGGGGATGGTTTAAAGGTAAATGGAGATATGAGAGACTTCTATTGGCATTGTGAAAGAGCCTAGTTTAACTTAAAGCTGAGTTCATCAAACTTAATTAAATTTAATTACATTAAATTAACTTCTAATTCCACTCTTCATGTTGAGCAATTCAGATCTATTTTAAGATACTTTTGCTAGTACTAAAATTTTTATTTGTTGTTCTTGTCCCGCGACCTCTGTCTGGAATCTGTGTGGGTCTCAGAGGAAGGCTTTCATGACATCCTTATTCCAGCACATAAAAGCTGATGTTTTCTCCTGAATATGACCTTAAAACATAGACATAACATAAGGACATTTGCCCTCAGCTAAAAAATCTGGTACTGTTTATACCATATGATTATCGTAGCTGAAACCTAGATATAACCTGTTTTCCTACAGGGGCCACTATCATTTCCACTGGCATGTTCATCCACTTCGAAGAGAGGGCAAGTCCTTTTTTAGATTAGACTTTCCCCTTTACAGATTTATTTCTCGTTGACTCTATAATTATACAATTAAAGCTAATATAGGTAATTTAAACATTTAATTTATTTAATGGCATTGAAGAGAGTGCTTAAGGTCAGAGGAGATCTGAGGTCCTAGAGACGCACAGAAGTCATGATTCATGAGTGATTTCCTGCCTGTGGTGATAGTTAGCTGGGTGACATTGGAGGATAATGACCAAAGGTCTGAGAAAGAAGCTGCTAGGAAAGCATCTGCTGCCAGAGGTACATGAGAAACCTCAGAGAAAAAGTCTTGCTCATGTAAAAACAATATGTTTTAAAATTTATTTTAAAATAGAATGAGGCAGAATCCCTATTTCCTTATTATGAAAAAGATTTTCTCTCAACCATTTCTGTTTTGGTTTATATGTAGAAAATACCAATATCAGCCATGTCTGTAAACCTTGCATACTCCTGGAACAGTGGCTTAGGAAGCTGACTAAATGTACCAAGAAAAAGATTCATATAACATTAGCACCTATGAAGGGCTGAGCACTTGCTGATGAAGTGGAAATACATAAGTAGCATGAAAGATGGAAACAAATGCAAACAAATAAAACAAACATATAGAATCCAAAAGCTGGGTGAAATAAATTCATTTTTATTCTACTGAAACACATGCCATGGAAGGAAATACGTAGAAAGAAGTGGCTGCTCAGAAAGCATCTGGTCTTGTGTCTCTAGCTATTGTACCTGTTTGTATTCCTACAAAAACCTCTCTGCACTCCATATCTCAGAGCGAGTGGGAATCCATGGTGAGTCAAAGATGCGAGAGACAACTGTTTTCAGAATCTTCCTGTAAAATGCCACTGGAGGAGTAGGCAGTGAGTTCTGCTGTGTCTGCACTGCCTTCCTACCAGACCAGTAAGTAAAAATACCCAGTAAACCTGGACATTTAGATCTGTGTGTGTTCAAAGTCTGCCCAGCACTACATGCTTGTCCCTGCCTCACTGCCCTGTATCCCAGCAATGAGTCTACTTGGGACTGTCTGTGAAATTGCCTTCAAAATGGTTTACCCCTAATTTGTTCTCTGCTGTACCCTTCTGTGAAGAATAAGAGCACGTACATGATCTGTGTTTTATATCACACCTGAAAGCGGATTAGACCAATGCTCTATTGAAGTGTGAGGGGAAGGAAATTTTGGTCTCAAGGGCCTTCAGCTGGGACATCCTATACATACACAGGGATTCAGGTACTATAGTTTAGTTTACCAAAAACATCTGAAATCCCTGCTTAGGTCATGTCAGGGTTGTCTGGACACTATGATAAGTGAAAGACAGAAAGAGGTATTCCATGGTAAAGCTCAGACCTCAGCAAGAAAGAAAATTATTTCTACAGTCCTGCAGAACCATAAAGTCTGCCATGAATCTGTACTGAGCCACAAACCACATTAAGACTATCCCTCCAAAATCCCAGGCTACTACAGTATCACAGGATGACATAATTTACATTAAAAAAACATATAAAAACATGTTACAGGCATGTTTTCTCTATGAATATGCTTAAGTCATAAAGACAATATGGCCTTAATGCATGACCTGATAGAGGACAATGGCTGATAAAGGCAAGGCGGGTGTGGTATGTGGGAGGTTGCAGAACACAGACTGGCCCTTAGGAGTCATCTGAGAAGGATTATGACTTTCTCTGCTCTACCATGATTTGGTTGGTGACCCAGTCCTAGAATAATTTGGTTCTTTGAGGTCACTGGTAGTTTAATTTAGATGTATGGAATAACCCTAACCTCATAACTTGGGAGTAATATAGTATTTGAACACAGCAGACTTGACTGAAATCTGTTTGAATGTCCCTTGTTAGAAATCCCAAAATTGCTGTGAGTTAGACCTGTAAGGTTGCTTTTCTTCAGAACTGCATTATTGTTTTAGAACAATATGGTACCATGTTCTATTAAAAGCATTTCAATATTAGGTGGATCAGATCAAAACATAAATTAAGATGTTTGCCATAACTTACCAATATATCTACATAATATTGCTATGTAAAATCACAGTGGGAGAAACCGATAGTCACTCAAAACCAGTAAAAACTAGGGCAAGCCCTCTCACGAAATGGCTTCAATAAAATAATAACTAAAGCAAAGTAAACTAAACCAAGAATTATATTAAAGCAGTGCACAGCCCAACTAATCCCACAACATCCACCCTTTTCAACATCATCCAGCACTGGCCAGCTCAGGTTTTCATAGTCTCTTTCTGGTGTGCACCAGAGCCTAGTACACAGCACTAAGGACATCCTGATGAAGATTAGTGAACCCCACCTCTGGCTTTAGGGTAGGGAGTGGGAAGCATAATATTAGTAAAAGAAATCCAAATACTACATTGCCTAGAAGACATTAATTTGCAAAATAGGGGGAATGCCAAGCTCCAAACAGGCGGTTAAAAAGAAAAGTCAACTTTTCATGTAGAGGAAGAAGACACTTCCATCCATAGACAGTTTTCCCATTCCTTCAGCCCGGGAGGGAATAGAAAAAGCAGTAGTATAGCTCAGGTCAATGTAAATAGGAGACAAAGTGGCAACATTTTGGCCAGTACCTGACAATGTGCATTTCTGTTCTGACAAGAAAGAAAACATTGTCAATGGATTTCTGCAGTTTAAAAATATTGACGTTTACAGTGCTGTCCTGGCCATGTCACTTCCATCAGAGGAGCACAGATGAATGTGTCAGGTAAGTTTGGGATTAGGCAGAGCTGCCAACAGTGGCAGAGGACAAATATTCTACGTCTTGTAGGCTTTTGTACTGTGCCAGTTATTAGTATCATTGCAAACTTGATTAGATAAAAGAGGTTGTTTCTAGAAAAAAAAATTGGTGTGAAAGGAAGAATAATAGAAAGCTGCCAATTTTTCTTTAACTCTCATTCCCCATTTAAATTTCTTAACTGTTTCTAGACAGAGGTGCTTTTTTGTTTTGGGTGGTTGGTTTGGGTTTCGTTTTTGCATCTTTTCTTCAGTTTCTCTCTTCCTTAGTGCAATGTATTCTAGCAATTTCGTTTAAAGAAGTTTGTGGGAGATCAGTGATGATATTTATCCAGAAAAAAAAAAAAAGAGAGGAGCAAAAAAGACTTGCTATCTGAAGGCTTGAGGATCACATCATTCCTCAAGCAGACCACCACATCATCCAGGGTTACAAAGATTATCTTTAGCATCTTGAATTGCACTCAGGAATTAAACTGAAGGTCTTACAAAGGTCTTGTTGCTTTATGGTTTTAGGTATGAATATGAATGGAATGGAGTGGAATGGAATGGAATGGAATGGAATGGAATGGAATGGAATGGAATGGAATGGAATGGAATGGAATGGAATGGAATGGAATTTTTCTGTTTGAAGGAACCTGCATCAACCATCTAGTCTAGCTGCCTGACCACTTCAGGGATGAGCAAAAGTTAAATCACGTTACTAATGGCATTGTCTTAAGGCCTCTTAAACAGCGACAGGCTTGGGGTATCAACACCTCTCTAGGAAGCCCATTCCAGTGTTTGACTGTCTCTTGGTAAAGAAATGCTTCCTAATGTCCAGTCTGAATCAACCCTGGTGCTGCAGTTTTGAACATTTCCACACATCCTGTCACTGGATCCCAGGGAGAGGACATGTGCCCCTTCCTCCCCACTTTCACAGATCAGGAAGCTGTACAGGGCAGTAACATCACCCTTCAGCCTCCATTTCTGCAATACAGACAAGCCCAAGGCTGTCTCTAGTGTGACTTTCAGGGTTGCCTCAAATAGTTTTGAATACATTGCACATAGAAGGTCAAGACCCTTCAGGACCCTGTCTACTGGACCATAAAAGATGTGATCCCATTCCAACCAGTCTTACATTAACTACTTACTGGAATTATGGAAGCAAATACAGTCATCAACAGCCGACTCTGTAGTGATCCCATAGTAAATATTTCCCACTCAGTTGGACTTGCTTAGCTTTCAAGAGCTACTCCTTGAATATCTGTACTTCTGCTGGTTAACACAGGTTATTTTACAGCCCATGCAGCCACTTTTAGACTGTTGCTTTACAATGGCTCAGACCTGAAGTGTGCCTGTTTCTCCAGAGCAGAGGCAGATATCTGCAGTTCATCAAATGAATCTCATCCCTGTCTTTTATCAGGATCCATCCTATCACATATATACATGGAGATTATCTCCACCATCTTGACTGCAGCTTCTAAAATAAAGATTAGCACTTACAGGTCTTAATTTAAACTCTACAAAAACCAGAGGAAAAACTCCTGTTTTCCAAGTGGGGCTGAATGAAGGCCCATCTAGTATTTCTTATGTACGGAACTCATAGCCTTTTAAAGAAAAAGTGAAATATATGGTTCTGATTTACAAAAAGGAAAATGCAAATGAAGACTTGTGAAGGGAAAATCTTTTTAAAATATTTACAAATTCAGGGAGCACACCTTGAGACAGAAAACCTAGATCTCACAGGAGAAGCTAAGTGACTAAAGAGCATATTGACAGCAGAAGTAATGGTGACAATTCAGCAGTTGAAATATTCATGTTTCTTGGGTCCTAAAAAACAGTAAACTGTAAAACAGCAAGCCAGTGGAAGAGGAGGGATTGGAAACATGGGGTTTTTGGCTTTACCACTCAGACCATTCTGCGTCTTATATTGCCAGGTCATGAAAATGCAGAACTTTGACATATTACATAGAAACTCTAAGTAATCCATTTTTATATTGTTTTAGTCTGTAATAGGAACATATTACAATGCAAATATAAAACACTGCCAATTTCTTAATAAAGCAAAAGTCCTCCTTGCCTCACAAGAGGCTAAAAAATAATAAAAGGGTTCATGGTCCAGGTCAGTGGTATCAAAGAGTACCTTATATGGTGCCAATCATCTTCAGATTATCAATTACTCAAGTTTCCATTTTTCCAAGTAGAAAAATAGTTCATATTGAAGATTTCATATAAAAGTACGAAACTATTCAAAATTCAATTTGTTGAAAAACATTCAAGAGGCCAGTCTCTCTCTTCTCAAATACTGATAAATTTATCACCTCAAACAGTGATAAATAAATAAATCCCCAGACTATTCCCTACTGATCTCTCTAAGTGTATATAACAATATAGATCAGGTGTGAGGACTTACAGTCCTATAAAATGGCCTGTAAAGATGTGAGAAGGTAACCTGTCGCCTTCAGTTTCCTGCTGGGTATCTGACTAGGCTGCCTGGTTGCTTTCTGGAGTGCTTTCAATCTCAACTTGTTTGAGCACTTCTCTTTGCAGGTTGCTTATTCAATTCACCAATATAAACAAAATACAATTGCTGATCCTTTGTCATTAAGTTAAGATGGCTTGCACTTTTGCTTCTTTCACGTAATCTGAAACATTTATCATGAGAGAGAGACGTTATTTCCACCTTTTCCTGCTTAAAGCCAGTAGCACAAGAATCTGAATAAATAAATCCATTTCCTACCGTGGAAGAAATGTTACAATTCCTACAAAAAGAGAATCAACATACAGTCCTTTAGTCTGTTCTCTGTGAGGCATTGATAATACAGTATAATAATGCAATGGCCATCTGAGACATCTATATCTAATTATCACAAAGTGCTTTGATTCCAAAAAAGAATGAAGTTTTTCAGTCATAGATATTATTATCTGATATTTCACATGGATTACTAGAAACAGAGAGTACTAAGCAATATGAAAATAGAACTGTGACAGCGTAAAAGCTTCTGATTACTATCCTGAGCATTTTCCTCTGTATTCTCTGCTGTCAGATGATCTTTGACAGATAAAAATTTTCTTTACAAGAGGAAACGTCTCGTTTATTACATAAGTTGAAGTTCTATACTTGTTTTAATTTTATCCCTAATAGTTCTTACATTTTATTATTTTTCATTTTAAGAGTCTTGGTCATCAACAGGAAGATGGTTAAAATAATGGATGGATTGTGCAGTGAAAAGCTGAAACACATCCTGGTTCCCCTGAAACAGATTTTAATGTTGGTTTTGTGATGGCTTTCAACAAACTGAGTCTGTGGGACTCTGACTCTTTGTGGCAAAGCAGGTATTAATAATGGACAGTAAGTGCAAACTGAAGGTACCAGTGTTCTTGTGAAGATATGGAGTCCTCTATGTTTTGTTTTCCTTTAAGGAGCAGTTAAGACATTTTCCCCCCTCTTGCAGTTATTTATCATCACCTTAATGCAAGAATCATATTGGGCTGCATAGCTCCAATTATGCACAAGTAC
>VZRN01002205.1:84447-97222 GCA_013397935.1 Dasyornis broadbenti
CAAAAAGCAATATTGCACTGGATTCTCTAAAGTTTTAGGAGTTTCACTTAGGGAGCAAATTGAACCCATGTTCACGGCTCCTCAGTAGCCTTTTGAAAATTATGAAAACCACAAAACTGAATAAGATAGCCTTTGCAACGTTACCTCTATATTGAAGCATTGAGAAATGTTTCCAAATTATTTTCTTAAGAGCTAATTTGTCTTTAAAAGAAAAATTGTAGGAAAAGAAATAGCAAAATAGTTTGATTAGCAATTTTATTTCCATTTGGTTATTGGCTAATAACTTCTTATGCATTCCAAGAGAGAAAAAAATCCTCATCTTTCTAAATTTAATCCCTGGGATCTCTGATCAAGTCAGGGCCAGTAGAGAAATGCAGAAAATCAAGAGCATAGAAAGAGCATAGAAACAGAGGTCTCTGCTTTGATCTCCCAAATGACCACCTTGCTGGCATGCTCTGGTCAAATTCAGGCACTGCATTTCAGGCTTATTTTTCAGTCATCCATTTTCAGACTTTACTGGATCTGTCTTCTTCCCACATCAACCTGGAAAAACCTGTTTCCCATTTCTCATCTTGTCCTTTTCCCTGTTGTTTTATTTTGACTTAATGTTTTTAATCAATTTGAAGAAGAATGCTATTTGAAAACTAATAGCAGAGTATTATTTAATTTAGGAGGTTAATTTTGAAAATAGTTTGGGGAAAGATCACTGCTGTGAGACCACCATCCCTGGAAAATCCTTTAGTCTTTTAGAGATCCATCTACAAGGGCTGAGTCGACTGAAGACTGCTGTGGCACATATCTTGTTTTTTTGGTTTCTGATATTTGGAGATTTTGTTCTTCATTGATGGATATTGTTGCCCAGTTAGTACCATAAGGTGATGTAAAGTTGGTATGGGGTCCTTAAGGTCTGGAGAAGATGCAGGGATGCTCTGTGGTGCTGTGAAAGGTATCAGTTTGGAGGGAATGGGAGCAGCTTTCTTTCCCCTTCTGGCTGGTTCTTCCTTTCTTCCACAACTTCCTTTGTTATCAGTTATAGGAGATGAGTACAGGTGTGCCATGGAAGCAGCACTGAGGGAGTGGTGGTGAGCAGACTATCCCCTTTCCAGCCTGATCACTTTGTGAAGACAACTTTTTTCCAGGAGATGAAATGGCATTCCTATATTTCTGAATAAATTATAAACTCCAGTCTCAGCTACACCTTTAAGGAGATCATTCCCTGACATATTTTTCTTGCTGAAGACATGATAAAGCAATGAAACAGTAAGTTTTTATGTGAACTAACTGTCATCCAAATCAATAATAAAAATGTTTTGAGTTTGTTTTTTAATACATCTATTCCCCCTACTGGTGATACTTATTTTTATTTGGATTTAAAAAAAAANAGAGAATCAAAATGTCAGTGGATGTTAAAAAAAAAAAAAAATTAAGAAAAAAAAGAGAGCAAGAAAGAGAGAGAAATAAGGAACAGAGAAGCAGCAAAAGAAAGATGAGACTAGATTAGTTTGGTGCTTTTTGGAATTCTTAAAGTATATTTTTCATGAAATTTTTACTGTGCATCATGCAGCCTACACATCATGGAAGTCAAAACCACAATGCCATTGTTAATGCAGTGTATGAACCTGACCTTCACTGTAATCATCATCAAAGCTCACAGCCACCCCAGCAGAAGTAGGATCAAGTCCTGTATTTAGTATACTTATAAGGCTGTATTAAGCCTTATATTTATGCTGTTCCTGTTCTTGTGTATACCTTTGAAGGAATGCAAAGGCCCAAGGCAACTCCTGAATGAATTTTACTAGTGTGTGAGAACCCAAAGCCTGCAAAGCCCTGCATTTTAAATATTGTCTCATTATTAAGCTGCAGATCTGTGGAATATCTGCACAGGGCCAAATTCTTCTGTTCTCTAACTTGAATACTTCCAGCATCTTTAAAGGAAATTGTCATGTGATTTCAAAAAAAAATCCCTACAGTTCAAAATAGATTTAAAAAATCAAATAAAAATGCTTGTTAAATGATTTACCCAAAGAATTTAGATTATATCTTTTGCTAACACTGGAACAAAATTCAGCCACCTCCTCTTGTTATCGCTGATAGACTGATGGTTAGGTAGGGGGGCCTTTGAATGCTCTTTTGTATCTCTAAATTATGTGTTTGGCATTTCTAAATCACTTATGTAATTCAATTTTACTGACATGAATTTTAATGAAAAGAAACTTACCTGATAAGTGGCAGGGAGACAAATTTTTAAATTTGCACATGGAAGTAACCACATCAGAAGCAAATACATGTTCACCTAATCAGAGAGCAAAATCAGCCCACTGCAACTGGTATGACCTATCATAGGTATGCAACACAGTGTGCATAGTGAGTATTTACAGACTACTGACATTCAGCCAAGTAGCTCTCTAAAAAGTTCTACCAATGTGATCCCAGGTAACTATTTAATGAAAAACTCAAAGAAAACTCTGAATGATCTATGACTAGCACAAGAACTTAAATTCAGCTGTGTTACGTAGCTTTGCTTTTCAGGAGCAGGATGTCAGTCTCCAAAAGCACAGCATAGCCCTGTCACCATAGAGGGACAATGCACAGGTAATATGGCCAGTGGAGGAGGAAACTGGTTTATGTCCTTAATTTGCTTCTTCTTGACATTTAAAGAAATCTTGGAACATATTTTCTTTATATTTCTTCAGAGCTCCAGCTCTTACCTTTTACAAAATAAGGTGAAAATGAAAAAAAAAACAAAAATGGAAAAGGGTCAAAGTTTAGTCATTTACAAACACCGAGGGTTGTACTTTTTTCCTTTTTTTTAACTGTTCGTTGTTTGCACTTGCTCATATTTAACTGCAGTGATGTATTACAGCAAGGCAAGGTTTATTTAATAATACCCAGCTGGTTAACATCCAGGGACCCACAACATTATATCTTGCTAGACAGACTCCACAAAAACAGCAACAACTCCAGCAACAACAGAAGAAAACAAATCTTTGAATCTTCTCGTAATTCTAAGGTGAAATCACCTTAGAAATGCAGGAAGAGAGAGCAAAAAGGAAAAATGCGAGAGGACAAACCCCATACATTCACTACAGTTTTCTTCTCCTTTATCTCAGATACTCTACACCTAGAATGTCACAGAAGCCCATAATTTACATGACTTTTGCAAGTTTGCCTCACTGATTCTGCACACATACACATATCAGCTAACTAGATTTTTAATTCACATACATTGTGCCAATTTTTTTTAAATTCTGTGATTTACAGCTACAGACACAGTGAGTTCAGGTTTGTAAAAAAGATTACTTATACCAGACCATGACATTAGGTATCTTATAGAAAAACACAGAAAGGGGAAGGCTCCTAAAATATCAAAAGCAGCTATTTTTAGAGCTCCTGTGCTGCTACCCTGTGTTTCTTTATGTTCCTGATTTCTCCATTGATGAGTCAGGGTGTTTTGTCCCACACGGTTTTATAATTTTCCTTTGAGAAACACTGACAAACTTTCTTCATCATGTGGCCTTGCTGCTGGCTTTGGACATGTTAAATGAAAATTGCAAATGCCACAAAAGTCAGATGCCAAGCTCAGCATTTTCTCTATCTACCTGGGGATAGAGGATGAGGATAGATACTTCTCTTAATTTTACTTTTGCATTCCCCACATATTTCCTAACAAGTTGGTACGCTATTTGATAAGTTCTCCACATGGTTTAAACTGATTTTTTAAATTAATCTACCATCTCAAGTCCATATGTGTAAAAATGTACAAAGGACATCTCGAAAGCGATGAAAGTGGTATATTTAGATCCCTTTTATGCTGAAGGTCTAATACCTTTTGAATTCAAAGCAAGTCATCAGAAGTTGCACAAATGGTGCTGAGCACCCTTAGCCCTTATTTTCAATATAATACTGTTGATTCCTGTGTGATGTAATGAATCCCTCTTCATATGTATTCACCTGTAGACCTAGGATTGTATATTGGCCAAGTTAGGGGTCTTAGATGTAGGATCATTTATCTCCCAGGAGGGAGTACCAGAAGTAAGAATTTATCATGTCCTCTCTCTATAAAGTTTTGAAAAAGCATGTTGTTTGACAAGGCCTTCATTTCAACCTCTCTCTAAGAGATAAGCTGAATACAGATATAAGAATGCTCCTTTTCCAAGTGCCTTCAAATTGTTAAGTCTTTTGACTCATCCCCTTTCTTCTCCTGTGCTAAGCATAAGAGTTTCAGTGGCAGCCTAATCTCAACCAGTGACACATTTTCCTAATTCCCATGACAGCAGCAAAACACGGGAGAAGATCTTAGCCTAGGAGAAAACAGTGTTTTTTTATTCTATGGCTGGTGCAGATCAGTGGCTGCCAGTAGGCATGAACCCCTGACCCACAGCTTGTCCCTGCTTTCCTTTTGTATGTTATCCATGGTAAAAGAGGAAGCCAATTAAGCACCCACTTAAGGACTTACACTGGGATCTGTGGCTGGAAAGCCCTGCTACCAAAGGACAGGGTATTATTTGCAAGAAAAAGAAATTACAAACATGAAAAATAAATAAAATGGTATTCCATGCTTTTCTTCCGTAATAAAACTCCTTGGAAACAAGCCAGTCTTTAGCTACCCAGGGTATTCTGTGGTATTAAAAGGTAAAAAGGTTGAAATACTTCATTTGCAACTACAAAACACAGTTTTTCCCAGTATGGTAGTGCCGTGTCCTCATTAAAAGGACTGTAAGTAGCAGTTCGTGACACCAGAAGATGTGGAACTTCGGCCTATTAATGCAACTGCAGAGAAGACTATTTTAAAATTCTAGAAAAATAAAAAGATCTTAGCAGTAACTGTAGTAAGCTAAACTCTACTCTGTGAAAATGCATTTTAAAATATATGCAAAAATTAATATGCGTCCATAAGATCTTTCTGTTGTATTTAGTCTAAAACCACAATTTTAGACACAAGTAAGTAAGAAAGTGTAATGCTACAGTAGCTGTGTGTCCTCATTATAATGAAATAAAATGTTATTTGGACCACTCCTGTTCCACTAGAGTGCTGCATGTAAGAAAGTAGTCATGCTGATACAAACAAACAGTCCAACATTGCCTTTCATGAAATTACAGTAGCTGATTTCATCCATTGCTACACATGGCAGAGAGAGATAACTAATTAACAGAGAATTCCCTATGAAAACATAATTCTAAAACATTTTGGCTTCACCTTTCAGCAGATGGGCTGCAAGAGATAGTATAGGAAAATGAATCAAGCCAATTGAGTGGTGGAGCTTTTTCCCTTATTTCTTTTTTTTCCATAACACAGATATTTTTGTCATCCTGTTAATAAATTTGAGTAAAATCCAACACTATTATGTTTAAAATAGTAGTCCAGTAAAGTTCAGTTGCAGTGTCCACACTTGAGCCTGATTTTTCAGAAATGCTGAACCTCAAGCAGTTTCCATTAATTTCCTTTCAGGGAAGCAGCCATACAGAGTGCAAATGGTGGGTGGAGCTGACACCACTTTGGCATCTGGAGAAGAAGGCAAGCGAGAGAGTTCATTTAAGCCAACTGATCATATATCCAAACATTTTCAGCCAAAAACTTCAGTGATGAAAATTATTCTTTGTTTCTGAAACACCTTTTATTTCCTGTATTAAATGGACAAGACAACTTATTGCTCAGATACATACTAGAAATCAAGAGAGGTGCACTCTAATCCCCTGGTAATCCCCCTGGCTCTGGACAGACAGCCCAAGTACTGCTTGCCATGTTCACCTGTCCCTTGGAAGCAGCCTGCTCTACCAGGAAGTGGAGAGATATGCTATCCACAGTCACAACCCCACTGGAATGTCAGGGGCTCCACCTATTCAGCAACCAAGGAAAGATTCAGGGGAAGGTGAGTGGAATATACAGCCAAGTGCCCTTATTCTCTCTTCCCCTAGAACAGAGCCAAACAGTCACCTCTTACTTTCTCCTGCATCCAACAGAGCTCTTTCTTGTAATTAAGAAGAGTAAGAGGGGAAATCTCTGGAACTGCAACTGTTCGCCATACACTGCTACCCATTGCAGTCTGAAGAAAAGTTACAGGGCAAAGCTAAGGGTATTTACTCCTGCGGTATGGTCAATACTAATAATTTCTTTGGGATAAGCAAGAGATTGGCAAACTCGGGTCCTAAATGGGTGAATTCAGAGGGTACTTTGCTTTTAAGAAAATTATTCTGCCTTATGTGACCAGATCCAAATTATCTTAGAGTGTCTCACATGTTCCTGAGCTTCTTCCTGTCATCTTCTGCAGGAGATTTCTACAGACACAGACCCCTGTTACAAGCCTATAGCTACTCTGCTGCAACTTGGTGAAGGCCCATCTACCCCTTCACCACTTCTGCCGGCTTTTGGCACTCCAAGGTCAGTGTGGGTTATGGAGTCCTCCAGGTCACCCTCTTCAAGCTCACAGGGCACACCCAGTGAAGACGTCCCAGGCAACATCTCATGGGGGCCAAGGCTTACACAAATATGTCATTTGACAAACATGAGCAAGACTCTTTCAAACAAGCAGCAGACGTGACAAGAGGGCCCAGAAATTCTAAAGTCTGCATGAGGCCCACATGTATTTGCAAGATACTCTTACTCAAATTTGTTTCAGTTCCAGAATCGGCTGAATTTAAATGAGTGATGTTTGTCTTTAGGACTATTGGCAAGAAGTAAAAACTTCCAGTAATATTAAATATCTGAAAGAATATCATCTTATGATTGTAAATACAATGGTTATTTGGCAAAACTTGAGAAGGAAATGCATCACCCTCACCAAACAAAAACTGTAATTGTCAATGACAACTATGTTTTATCATTCTGTGACCCTACATAAAGATATTCTGATGTCAAGTGGGTTTTTTGAAGACATATTGAATATTTTTCTTCTTTTTTTCCAGCACAGGAAAGGGAAAGGTGAATAGTGAATGTTGTAAATATATTGTTAAAATTTAATATATTTCACCTTTGCTTTTATCCTAATTTCAAGCAGATTCTGAATTATCAGGATTTTCAAAAACATAGTTTTTTGACAGTTACAGCATCAGTCACATTCTCTGCAAATAGATAATCTTATCTATAGCTCAAGTTTAACACAATTTTTCACAGCTGGTATGAAGTATGCCTCTGTGTGTGGTGGAGGAGATTATTACAAATGTGCTACATGCACACTAAGGAGAAAATTCAACAGAAAACATTGCTGTGTATTTTTTCTGATTTGAAGATATGGCATGTCCAGCGTAAATATTTTATGTCATATATTATAGCAAGATTCGTCCCTCTGTGTGGTTGCCTTGAGCCACTTTGCGCAGAAAGGAAGTGCTACAATATACTTGTCCATCAAATGGAATTTGGATTAATTTTGCAGGATGATGCAAAATAGCTGCTATCTCCACTAGTTTCCTTCATCTCTCATGCCATCAGTTTGTCTAGCTTTTTTTAGTTTGCTCTCCTCCTTACTCACTCTCTAACTTCCTTTTGGTCACCAAAACCTTCACTGTCCCAATCTTTTTCTACCCTGTTTAATGATTTATTCAGACACAGCATTCTACCCCATTTGCTGATTTAATCAGATGCAGTATATGCTTGCTGAAAACAATTATTTATACATGGCAATGACTGTACAAAAATATTTTGTTTCAGCAGAAGTTTATTCTTCTGCAGGTACTGCTGCACAGTAACTCTTTCAGAGATGCCCAGGAAGACTTGTCCTTGAAGTCAAGTCACTTCCACCCTTCACAATGGAAATGGTTTGATGAAGCTTCCCCGTTTTCTGCTGTGATGGAGAAAACTGCTATAAGAAGTTAGGATGTTGAATGGTGCTGCCTTTTGTCAGTCACACTGTGACTTGCACAGGTCAGAACAGTCACAAAACTGGAGGCAACCTCAAGTTCCCTGATAACAATAGGATTTTGTAAACGTTTTGAAAGAGCTTATATAGAACAGCTGGGGATGTGGTCATTAATATCTAAAACATATGCATGTATCTTCAATTTTGAGCATCACACACAATTTCAGAGAGTTCTAACTAGATGAACACAGAAAGTATCTTTGTAGCTTTCCAATTAAAAGAGACATAGTGTGAGTGCTCATTTTCTTATTGTACCCATTTTTGTTAGTTTTAACAAATCTGTCTATGTATGCCTTCAGGGGACACTCCGCTGTCCCAGCATGTCAGTGTTACACCCCATTGCAGCCTGTCCCTACTCCCATGCACAACACCACTATGAGCCCAGGTTAGCCCTGGGAGATGGTGTCAGAGCAAAAGCATATCTGGCAACAGTTCTCAGGTTTGAGGGCCAAATGCCTGTGTACGTATATACACAAGGTTTGTCTCCCCATATTGTTAGGAAGGAAGAAGACTGTACCTTCAGACTGAGAATTTCAGTAGCACAACGCTTCCTCCTCAACTTCTGTATCGCTCCTAAAAGCTTTACCTGCTTGATAATTTGCACATGAGTTTACTTGTTAAACAGTTCTCTAGAACTGAGGTTATATAAATAACAAATGATATGGCAAACACATGATGACATTTTGAAAGCTTAGAAATAAAAATGTCATGGAAGAGGAAGCACCTTTTACTGATTTTAGACTCTCTTCCCCAGCTGTAACTGAAATAGGGCATTTTTTGAGTTTCTTTCTATATACATTTGCTTCTCTTCTCTGTTCTAGAAGAAGCTTTCCAAAAGTTAGGGTCCTCCTCACTTGCCATTGACATGCCTGGCCACGTGTGCTCTGGGAGGTCAGATTTTCACTTATGAACCACTGCGAGCATTTCTACGTGATAAATCCAGAAAACTGCAGTTGCTTGAAGAGCTGTGTTGAAGCAGAAGCTGTGAGTACTCAAATCAGTCTTTAGCATCCCAGAGTCACCTGTGCAGCACTGTCTCAAGGCTCACTCTGAAGTCCAGGGCATCTGTGGTATCTAAGGGTTTAAGAAAAGCATATCTTGAAGAGTTGATTGCAATTACGTATAATGAGATTCTTCTAAATACTGTTTCAAAGGAAACTGGTATCCAAGCTCACCATAAGGAAAAGAAACTTACTTAAAGGCTAGGAGTCCTTAATTCATCCTGCAAACAATATCTTTATTGACATCTCATTTTTTGTCTTCATTTTTCCAGATGTGGCATTGGGCCTAAGCACAATGTAGGCTCATGATTTCAGTATTCACCAATTTGTCTTCGGGTAAAATTGGTAATGTGTCTAGTTTCCTGTTTACCTGAAGGTCTTTGGAGTCTCTTCTGTCCTCTGGGAATCAGCTGGATTTGTTACTTGGTCTTCCAGACACACAGTTGCAGTCAGAGTATGTACATGAGTTTTTTACAGGAAAATGGACATTTATGGAGAAGTATAAGCCATGGGATGATGGTGGGGAAGGGAATGGAAGGACTATGAAGTGGAAAGAGGAAGTAACACAACATGAGAGGATAAAAGCACTAAGGACATCTGGAGGAAGACAAAACAAGTTGAACTCTACATAAATATGGCTTGGGATGTGAAAATGTCCACAGCAGACCATGGTAGTCTGGCCCAGCACAGCCTGTTTCCACAGGACAGGTGTGCTCCAAAAGGTCTTGAGTGGGGTGAATTTATCACTTAGAAAACATTCAAACTCAGAGCTTCAAGTCTCCAGCCCCCTCACTGCCATGATTAATTAATTCCCTGTTCATTCCAAATCAGGTCTGTTACCCCCAAGTCATCCTCCAGACCACTGATGTGGAGGTATGGAAGAGTTCAGTGCTTTGATGAAAGTGTAAAATCAAAGAGATACCGAATAGAGATGTGTGGTGTATGTGGCATCATCTTCAGCCCAGCAAAAAACAGACTCTGGGAAGTTAGTTCCTGTGTTCATCCACAGGTGCCTTTTATTATTTGATAGCAATTCTACCCCAGCCCTTCTGCTAATGGCTCTGGAATCCAAACACAAATGCTGCATTGAAGGGAGATGAATTTATTTTGACCTTTACTGAAAATGTGCTGTGAAACAAAGCACTTAAACATTTAGAGCCTGTTACATCTTCACATTATACACGTCCATGTTGATGGGGAGAGTGCTAACCAACCGAAGTTACAGTCGAGAGCTGGAGTGTGTAAAACTCTTCAGGGGAATAAATTACATCCCCAGTTCAGCCTGTGCACCTTTTCTCAGCCTGTGCATCTTTTCTCAGCCTGTGCATCTTTTCTCAGCCTGTGCAACCCAGGGTCTGGAAACCAGGGGTAGAGGAGATCCCTAGCCAAGGAGAGGGAGGAAAGCTGTCCATAGGGTGACCTTCGGGACCTCCTTAAAGTTGGCCAGAAGGAAAAGGGGGCAAAAATGCAGTGGAAAGGTCATCTCCCAACTTTATCACCTAGTGCACTGCCTCTCCCTGGCGGTGGTCCAGGAAGCCAATAAACCGAGGATGCCCCACTGCCACCCCCGCCTTGTATCAGGGCGATTTCCCTCCTCCCTTCAACCACTAACTCCTCTTTCGCGGCGCCCATCTGGCCGGCATCAACCAGAGAGACCAGAGCTGCCCCGGGGTCCCGTTGCCCCGCGCGCAGCCGGACCCAGCTCCGGCTCCGGATCCGCAGCCGTTCCCCTGCCTGGGTTCCCGTGTCGGAGAGTTGAGATGTTAACTACAGCAAAACGCAAGGTTTAAAGTCCCTGATGCATGATGAATGGGTGCTGGGCCAGCATCTTAAAATCTATGCTTTTGCTACTCCTTAAACACTTTAAATTGACAGCGCAATAGATCAAACACTTTTACTGAAAGGAGAAGCTTTGGCAATTTAATTTGACCAAGTGCACACTTATCAGTATCCCAGTCCCGTGTCCGTTCCGTCCCGTCCACCGTCGCCCCCCCGCTTCCGACACTTCCCCACGCTATTACTCCTTCCCCAGGTGAGCAGGGACGGGGAGGGAGGGACAGCGCGGTCCCGGGGGTTCGTGGCGTCTGCGGCTCCCGGCTCCTGCCGGTCGACCGGCCAGCATCTCCCCTTCCCTCCATCCCTCCCTCCCCTTTCCCCTTCCCTTCCCTCCCCCGCCTCTCCTCCGGGTGGAGAAGTTGGCGCGCTGCCCATTCAGGCATTCAGCGTCAGCTCCTCAGGGATCAGCAAGCAAAGTCACAGTCTGCACAAACAGAGCTTTCAAATTCATAAAATTCATAGGATTTTTCACAAATGAATGAACACAATTTTCTACCAATTTCCTCATTATGCAAATATGCAAAATATCAAATTTAGGCCAATTAGGGTCCTCCACAGTCCCAAATTCACCCGTTTAAGCCATAATTGCAGAAACTATCAAATAATTACGGTCGCTAATTGGAAATATTTGTGACAGATACAACAAATTCTTGCGCAAATTACATTTCATTCTAGGAACCACTGCGCGCCACTGAAATTTTATCGAAGTCTAATTTAACTTACATAATGAGTTGAATTGAGTACTTGTTATCAAATTTGAGCAATTCATAGCCCCGTAATGTGGAATGATCAAATAAATTAAAAGGGAATTTATTCAATATTTTGTTGCGATCCTTTTTTTCGAAACCATTGCTATTTTGTAGGGAATTTCCTTCTGCTCCGGCTGCCCGAGGTGGGTGACATGTGTCATAAAAACCCCAGCAGCAGCCGGAGAAGCAGCAGCAGCCAAGTGTCCTGAGAGCTGACAGAAGATAAAGGGCAACATTTCCAGTTATAGCTTCTTCCCCCGCACTATCACTCTTCCTGCAGATAGAGGGAGAGGGATCATAAAATGCACACTCTTACTTTGAAAAATACCTTCGGATCCTACATAATTTTTTTTTTTTTTTTTTTTTTTTTTTTTTTTTTTTTTTTTTTTTTTTTTTTTTTTTTTGATAATGCTTCCGGGTGACAGAGGAGCAGAAGGGTGAGCATGTCGCGGCCCGGCTGTGCCAATGGGAGCCACTCGCCCGGGCGAGTTTGGGGCCCTCCCCGCAAGGCTGCGGTCCCCGGCCACCAGGCAGTGCCGCCCGCCCCCATCCATCTCGGCGTGCAGAGCGGGCCGTGCCTTTCGGGGAGGCCTCCGCACCGCTCCCCTCCCACGTGTGTTCACGCGCGGGCTCCGGGCTGCCTGCTCCGCCGTCCGAGCCGGTTCCAAAGCGCAGTTCCCGTGCTTGGCGGTGTGGGCACTCCGCTTTGTGTGTAGCCGGAGGCTTTATAGCCGCTTCTGGCAGCTCGGTGAGGGGGGCTCCGGGTGAAAGGACTGCGTAAAATGCAAACTAATACTATGCATTTGTACACAATAACTGGGTATAACAGATAATTATTAAATACATACTTTGGGCTTGTGCGTAAGACATTATATACAACCTATATTTATATCTATACCCGTTGAGTTACCCTCCAAGAAGAAGGTCAGTTCCCCGGACATGAACATTTATTTTTCTTTCTCACAGCATACACACACACGCACACATTTTTTAACTGCCTGTGGCCTCGTTGGCGGATTATAAATGTCTCCTTCTCGCTGTGATTTGTTTAATCCGTGGAAATGGTGCTGGTCCTATGTAAACAAGCCAAGTGCGGAATGAAGGCAGTCACCCATGCGTGGCCAGCCTGCCTATTTGTCAGAAAACCTTCATAAATACTGAGCCGGGGCTGGGCAAGGATGTGATGTCTCCATTTTTGCCAGGAAAGGGCACGGGGAAGACAAAGCGAGGCAGAGTGCCGTGTAACCTTTCAGGGAGAGTGAGCGCTGTGCTCCCGCCGGCCGGGGCCGGGGCCGGGACCGGGACCGGGGCCGGGGCCGGGGCTGGGGCCGGGGCC
>VZRN01002205.1:97300-99800 GCA_013397935.1 Dasyornis broadbenti
GTGCAATAATACCCTTATAGAATGCAAGCGTCCAGCATATTCACGCGTGCAAAATCACACACCAAGCCCAAGGCGCCGAGCAGTTGTCGTTCAGGTTTTTCATTTCATTTTGGTTATTTGGGGGATTTTTGGGGGGTTGTTTTTGTTTGGCTGGTTTGTTCGGCTTTTTTAAAATTATAGGCTGAGTGAGGGTGGAAAGATGATATCCTCTTCATGTCCTTTGCTCCAGCTCCTACCGTCGTTTTATTCCCTGCAAACCTGTGAGGACCATCTTTTTTTTTTTTTTTTTTTTTNTTTTTTTGGAGGGTGTTGTATTTCTTTCTGTTAACACTTATTAATCTAAAATGTCACTGTGATTGAACAAAATCTTAATTGTTCTCAAAGACTGCCTTACTGCATCATTACAAGAACTTATTGTGTCCACCGTGTTATTTATTTATATTTCACTTGAGGAAAAGCGCCTGTGCGCCTAATCAGACACTTTATAACAAAACCAGTAATTACTTCCGGTAATTATCATGCCCCTTATTTAAAAAAAAAAAAAAAAAAGTGAGAAAATGTCGAGTATTAAAACGTGAAAGCAGCTATTAATCAAACCTTTACACCTTCTTTAACTCAGGCGTGATGGTGGGTGTTATCATAAATCTACTCTGATAGTAACACAAGAATAATGAGTTCAGTAATGATACCGATGATGATGATAATGATTTTAACCAACAAAGAATGGTGTAGATTTATTGCTAATAATGTGGTACAGGAACCTCTTCATTAAAATTACCTATATGTACTCCTCACTGTTGAAAAGGAGATTACAAAGAGTAGTTTTGCGCATTACCACAGCCCCACGCAGCCACCGGGGAGAGGCTGCGGGCAGTGCCCGAGGCCCTGACCCCGCACCCAGCCGTGTCGCCGGGGACGCGGGGACCGGGGTGCCCCTGCCCGGCAGAGCGGAGGGTCGGTGGCTGGGGCGGGTGGGAGCTCACAGGGTGGAAGGGCTCCCGTCTCCCCACGGCCAGGCCAGACCACGCCACCGCAGGGTGAGGCGAGGACAGGAACCCCTCCGAAGCCCTCATTTCTTGGTGGCTGCCAGCTTCGGGACAGACAGACTTCCCTAGTCACGGGTGGAAGAGCCGGCCAGGGGTTTGCTGGAGGAACAGCTGTCCCCGCCCAAGCCTCCTGCCCGCACCCAGTCCCGCACCACAGCCGGGTTCCCGGCTCCTCTCCTGTAACCGCGCGGAGCAAAACCGGTCCCGCGAGCCCTCCTTCCGCGGGGCTGTGGTGCATACGGGCCGACTTCTTAACACTTCTCCGGCTCTCCTAAAAACTCCTGACCCACGCCCCTCGCTTTGCTAGAAGGCAAGCCACGGCAATACGTGTAGTGTCTTTCCTTTAATCTGTTTGCAATAAGGAATTTTCAATGTTAAAAACGCTAATAAAATTGATTCAGGTAAGATGCGCTTAATAAAATAGTGACATAATTACACTTTGTACATAATAATACATCTGTAGTATTATAACCTTGGCTATGAGTTATGAAATCAGTGTATAGGCCAATTAGCTACATAGGGTTTTTTTAACTAAGACACTATAAACACTGGTTTTAAATGTCCTAATTAGTTACTTGCTCATTAATTAACTTTCTGATTAATTGTGTAGCAATCTAATTTGCAGATGAGGCACTTAAACAGTGATACCTTGTAGCTCTTTCGTCTTTAAAATTCGTAATTAAAATACAGTTTTGCAACTGGTCGGTTTGCAGGTTTGGAGGGAGATGCCCTGCCGGCGGGGAGGCAACTCGAGCAACCCCTTTCAGAGTTTGATCCCCTTGGATGATGCTGCGGCACTGTTCCCCCACCCTGGAGGAGAGTGAGTGTACAGCTCCACAAACACAAGGGCCCCCGGCCCTTCCTGAAGGGTGTTTCGGCTCGGTATCTCATCCTTCGAGTCATCTTTCGCCCCTCACACGGGAATCCGCCGTGACTTGCGGAGTGGCTTTCCTCCCTTCCCCACCCCCATGCCCACTGGTATCTGATCCGCCAGGGGTGATTTAATGTGCCGGACCACGGGATAATGACAGGAGTACATTTAAATCACTGCCTGGCCGCTATTGTAATACCCCGTGGCGGTGCCATTAGCATCAGAAAGCCAGGCGCTGTCATGAATCGCTGTTTTCCACCAGAGCCATTGTGGCCCGGGTTTGTCTCTGGTCCCAACCTGCAAAAGCCTTTAGCCCTTATGGCAGATCATTCTCTAAGTGAATAGAGATGAAGGCAGGGATATTAAGTGACTCTATAAAACATCCCGGACACAATTGTGTGATTGATGGAGGACAAAGTGGGAACAGCAGGACACGGGATCCTGGGAGAAGCAGCCCTGTCAGTGCGAGAAACCCATCTCTGGAAACAGCTTCTCCTGGTGGAGTTTGCAGTCTATTTGTATGAGTAATCAGCTGATACCCCTCTCTGTCAGCCGTGTTTACTCACTGATTTTCTCAACAAGA
>VZRN01002205.1:104800-142300 GCA_013397935.1 Dasyornis broadbenti
GCTCTTTCAGCTATGCCCTGACTGCTTCTTCCTTCTTATAATGAACCTGAGCTATTCCTTCATCCTCAAGGTCCTTTAAAGCCCTATTGTTATCTTAGCTCTCATCTTTGCATTGAGACATGGATATTTCCCTGAATAGCCGCTGGTGCCAGTTTTCATTAGTCACTTCTTAGTTTTTAAAGGAAGCATCTCTGTGTTCTCTCAGGCTTCCCAGTGTGCCCCAGTCATCTGCAAAATGTACTCCAGCTCTCCCTGATCCCCTCAACCTCTTCCTACCATATGGAAAATGCTGTTTAGGAGTTGCAAACGCTAGCCCCTGCCAGTCCAGAAAGATGCCAGTAGGTCTTCTTGATTGCCTGTGTTTCCTTGGCTCCATCCATGGGAGCTGTTGTTGTATGTCGTACCCCTGAAGTCTTGCTTTGGGTCAGAGGCCTCCTCCTTGACTCTGTGCTTGTACAGTGCTGGGCACAGAACTGTGCCTTATGCCAAGGGCATTTAGGAACAGTCATCTATCAGTATTTGATGGAAGAACAGATTTTTAGTGTTTTAAAGTTAATTTTTAAAGGTAAAATTGCCTTTGGTGTGGAATGTTGCTTTCCTCCACTTTTTTGCCAAGAGGTGAAAAATATGCTCTTGATCATGGCCCTCTTCTAAACATATTCTTTCTTGAGAACTACTTTCAATTGCTAGGTCAATGTAATCCTTGGATTACCTTGCCACTAATCCATCCCATTGTTAAGAATCAGCAGTTTCACACCTATATTGATCTGTGGAGCTGACTTGGCTTCAAAAGGACCTGGCCACTTGCATGGAAAAGCAGACTTCACCTCCTTTAGACATTTATTATCCCAATATAAAAGCAAACAGAAAAGCTACCTACACAGCTCATGTAACAAGAGAGGGTTTTTTTACAGATCAACATAAATTACAACTTTCTTTAGTTGTTCAGAACTGGTTTAATACAGTATCAGAATAAATTCTCTACATTCAAGGCTGGCGTCATACAGAGAAGGATCAAGTCAATACTTTAATGTTTCAGGTCTTTTGCTACTTTATTTTTAGTAAAAACATCAGAAATCTGACTGGCCTTGCTCAGCAGAGTTAAGTTAAAGGCTTTAAATGATTTCAGAGAATGTTGGCTTGAATACAGAAATTACTGGTCTGGCAAGAAACCTGATCTATCAGTGGTTCCATCAAGGCTGGGATTTTCACGGAATTTAGCTTTTAGATTATATTCTTGAATATAACGTATTATATTCTTAGGCCAGATTGTATTATTGGGGGGTTATTTTTATTTTATTTTGTGAAGTATGTGAAAGGGAAATTATTTCAAGTGGTTGATCCCAACTTAAAAACTAAGACATCTGAAACTTAGTAAATATTTTGTTCTGAAGCACAATCAGTCATTATGCAGACCTTTGAATACAGATTTTCCTCATGTTTCCTTTCCTCATGCTGTGGTCTTTTTCCTATAGCTGTTTTTTCCTATATCTATTTCATCAAATTCTATGAATTGCTGTCTTGCACTGGATTCATTTTCCCCTGAAGAAATACCTAGCTGCATCTCTTCATCTGGCTGAATTAAACCCCATGTATTTAATAAAAACAAAGAGCAGTTAATCTCAATTTTTGTTCTAGAGCATTGTTAAAGTTAAGTTAAGACTAGATCTTAGGCTGGCCCTTTTTATAGTCTTTTTTTTTTTTTTAAATCTTTGTTTTGGATATGCTGAGCTCCACATAGTCAGAGCCTGATTTTGCACTTCCATTTTAGGTATCTGTGAGATTAGAATCAGGTCCACAGCATGTGCAAAATTGCTATTTAGTGCAATACATGATGCAGTTGAAGTAATTACAGAAAACAAGAAACGAATATACTTTTTCAGTTACTTTGACATGAAATATTGTATTTAGAATAAAAGATACACTTTAAATTGTATATTACAGTGATGTATTCATTTTGTCTTTAGCTCCTTTGGTCCTGTTAATGAGCTTACCCCTCAATGAAGAAACTCTCTGGACATAAGTGAAACACTGTTAGATTTGCACCGGTAAAACCAAGATCATAATCTGACATGAACTTCAAGTTACCTAATTTAAAACTGTATCATTACAGTATTTTGATTAATTCAGTAGAAGTGGACTCTTCTTCTACAGTGTTAATTGGAAAAATTAGACCTTCTAGATTTGTTTTTGAATCTTTCTGAACTTGAAAAGAAACACAGATTCTGTCCACTGCCTGCAGACAGGCAATCAATCAGTGAGCATGCTTTCAGTTCCAGCTCAGCTCCTACTTACAACGAGTAGAAACCTGTTACAATAACCTCAGCCACCACTATACAAACAGAACAAAGCTATTTGGGGCCAGCAAAAACTGAAAACCCAACCAACAAAGAGAAAAAAGATCTCCACCACACAAGAACAACAAACCAGTTAACAATATAAATCCACTGGTCACTAATAAGCACTAATTGTCCTTTAACTATACCTGTCTTTATAAGACTCCAGCAACTATATTTTGTCTTAACATTTTGAATTATACCATGAAAGGGAAGCATACTTTTTTCTTGACATTTCCCAGTAAAATTCCACAGCATATTTTACTAGAATCTGACATATTAACAAAAGCTCACATACATTTATTAGGATTATTTTTGTTCTTGGGTGTTTTATTTGCTGAAGCTTCTTTCTTATTCACAACCTTCCAGATGTGCTTTGTCCAGATTATTTGATTAGTTCTTTGCAGATGTAGAAAATAGTAATAGTAGCTGCAACAGTAATTTGGGGGATGGTGAATTTCTGTGATAAGATGGGGTGTGGAGTTTTTAATGAAACTAATACTTGCCTGTTCCATGTTTTACATTAAAGTAAGTGTAATTTTATTTAGAAGATAAATAAAAATATAAGTAGACATAACAAAACTTACTGTCTATCAACAAAGTTATAAAATAAAGGCTCTTTATTATATAGCTGGTTTAATTAACACTAGAATCTATACATAATTCCTGATCAAAGTCCTTCATATCCAGGATGTGTAGCATACTAACATGAAGAGATACAGGGAATGATAGAGAACATCAAATGTTTACAGAGATTTTGCGCTGCATAAAATGGGACAGACATTGAACGGAAAATATATCCTTCAAAAAATGAAATGTGCACTGACACCATGTCATTAGTATGTAAAATATGAAGCATCCCTGGTTTCAGAAAGCTGGAGAACAGCATTGTTCACTAGTTAATGTAGCATATCACAAAATCCATGCCGATGCTTCTCTTTTGCCTGCATGTAAGCTGGCCAGAAGTATTTTTCTTCCACTTTCAGGAAGACTTTTGAATACATCTGAAGTGTCAATTGCTCATCAGATGTAACTTCAGATATGAACATTCAGATTCTGATCTTCCCTTGCTTTGATGTAAGTCTACTAGAATCATCATGATTGAAATTGCTCATGTATCTGGATTTTCATGATACCAAGTCCTTTTTAGGGAGACTGATTTATGCATGCAATACCAATGAAAACTGTGATATTTATATAGAAATGGGAAAGTAACTGAATGAGTCCATAAACTGGGCAGAGCTGCTGTAAATTGCTTTGGTGTCAACCAAGCATGATGATCATAAAAACATCTGTAGACAGAAAATGCAAGATACTGGAAAAATGGTTGACTGGTTTTTTGCATGATTTCCTTAATCATGATTTCATCTTGTTGTCTAGCATGCTAATAACCCAAGTAACTTGTTCGTAAAGACAATGGTATAACTAGTTCAGTAAAGATTTCTGCATTAGAAACCATGATGTGACTAACTGGCAAAAGCCTCTCATCCTGCCTGCACAGATGTGATATCTTTTGGGAGAAGTCTGTCTGTCTGCATGCACCCTGTGTTCCTTTCTCTAGTGTCATTCCTACCTCTCCAGGCTTTCTTTGTACAAGGACTGCACAAGTAAACTTTCCTGAGCAAGACTTTGTGATCAAAACTACATATACTATCAATCCCATTGAAATTTTTCAAAAGTTTCATGTATGTGAAAAAAATACTGCCAAGTACTGCTACATAGTAAAATCACTGCAGATTTCCATGGGACAAAAAACCCTCCAACCAATCTCTGTGGAATTTTGTAGACATTGTTTGTCAATGACCTTTGGCACTGCTTCTTGTACATGTTTAAACCTGATAATATCATGATGTCATCATCCCAGTTTTTTGAAAACAGAAGTAGCTGTCTTCTAGAGCATTCCTCTAAGTGTAATTCAAGCTGCAGGGCAGGCCGAAAGAGCAAGGACATGTTATAAGGAAATGTTGTTACCCTATTTCTACAAATGAAAAAACACAGTATTCAATACAGCTAAACCAAATTGCCTGCAGAGATGCATTAGAAAACAGGAATTCATTGTCCAGTGCCAGGTAAAATTGTATCAAAGTGAGCACTTGGTGGACTAATCAGCCAGTGCTTTCTGATGGCTTTCTACATAAAACATCACAAAGGCAGCAGACTGGGAATAGGAGTTCTGCTGTATTGCCAGTTGGTTCCAATGGAGCTGGGGAAGGAATGAATTAGAAAGTTCTCATCTAAGCCTGCCTTTCCTCTAACAAAACATGCAGTAATGCTCTGTTTAGGTTCCCACATTCATGGGAATGAATTTATTACCGTTTTTCAAAAAATAGAAATATCAATGAGAAACAGGAGGTTTATGATACGTATATGCAACTCTAGGGAAACACATTTTAAGGATGTTTCAACCCTGCTTAGATACATGCATAAGTCCATTCACATGAGTATGAAATCACTCTGGTTTCTGTATCTACATACACTTAAGAGGACTATGGGTGAACCAGTGGTAGACTTCAAGCATGGGAAGCTAACTTTCCATTTAAAAAATTAGTTGTTTGCTAAATTGAAGCTGTCAGCTACTGTTGTTTTTCTTGATTTCAATAACTGTTGTCCTGAATGAAAAGGAGAAATGCACTATTAGAAACTGTTTGCTTACATAATTTAAATCAGGGCAAAAGTGCTGTATTGGTGTGAAATTATGGACAAAAGTTCTTCCTGAGTAGTTCAGAATGCAAGGGCAAGATGTGAATGCATGCATGGGCACTTATTTACAGCAAATAAAAATGGTTAAAATCCTTTATTTCATGTAAAAAGAGATGTTTAGATTTCTCTTGGGAGTGTTTTCTGCATTATTATGTGTGCAGCTTCACCCCACTTAGAGAAACACAATAAATGCATTATTTTACCATACCAAATGACTTGTTCTGTAGTTCTCAAATGTAAAATTTCCATTTTTCTGAACTGAGAGAAAGAAGGAGGAGTTTCTGGTGGGAAGTAATATTTACAGTTGTCTTAGTACAATTAAGTGTATATTTGATTTTATCAGGAATT
Organism: Dasyornis broadbenti; assembly: GCA_013397935.1. NCBI lineage: Eukaryota > Metazoa > Chordata > Aves > Passeriformes > Dasyornithidae > Dasyornis > Dasyornis broadbenti. Next base: position 110,185 of record VZRN01002205.1, read on the forward strand.
TTTGCATAAGTTATAAACACAGGATGTGGAATTTTAGAAATGCCTACAGGGGGTATTTCAGTTACAGCATTTTTGCATCAGACTTGGTCTTCACTACAAGTCCATTATGAAAATGTACCTTGCAAGCTCTGCTCTGCAACTAACCTCACATGAAGACTGTCCCACCAGCTTTATTTGCATCACAAAGGTACTTGCATACCTACTGCCAGTGTAAAACCATGCCCTCAGTAATTTCTTCATGAAACCATAACATTTGTGTCACTTTGAGTTTATAATTGCTTTTTCATCCTCCTCTTTTAAAAACAATGGTATTTGTGTTACATAAAAGAATTAGTATTATGCATAGCTTCCCATACTGTTGTTTAATGGAAAATATAAATTAACCTTGCCTCCTTCTCTTAAGATCCTTTAATTCCTTCTTCTTAGTAATTTAGAGTCTATGGTATCTGTTTCTTCCAAACACTTGCTCCAAGTGAGTTAAGAAACAGATAGACTAGCCTAAACTATTGCTTCAAGGATAATGCACCATTTGTTTTCTTTTGATATTAGAGGTACTTATTCAAGGGCAGAGGAAAAATAAAAAGGAAAACTGAATCTGTGTGGGAAATACCAATCCCATATTTAATTCTGCAGTGTTGTCAGCTGGTAGATGAAATTTTTTCTTCCAGCACAACACATCCATACTTTGAAAATCACCAGCATTCCAGCTTTAAGCATGTGAGGGGATTTCTGTCTAAACAGTTTGTGCAAAAAGGTGAATAGATTAACATAAGATAGATACTTTTTTATATGCACTGGCAAGTAGGTATGTTGTCTTATGTGTGAAGAAGGATGGGTCTGAAGTAGGTAAAAGTCATATGAACATACTCTCTGTATTTCTGGTGCTACAGGATTAAAAAATATATGGGTACCTGAGTATGAGCGGCTCATAGGATTAAACACATGCAAAAAACATGCTAGAATTGGTATGACGTGACGGGTATGAGGCGTGTCAGGAATGAGGCCTGACAGGATTCACTTGTCCTGATGCGGAAAACACATCTTTGGGCATAAGCTGGAGGGACCAACTGAGAGGCCTTTAAACTAGAATCAGTGGAGAAAGAGAATATCAAAAGCATTGCATAGGTAAGCCAGGGGTTGGCATGGCATCGCCTGGCAGTGGCAATGCTAGTAGGGAACATTTACACTGCTCTGGGGAGCACAAAGGGCTCTGAAATGTTCTGAAATGCTACACCAACTTACACAGTACGAAAAAAAAATCAAGAATGTACACCTGTTCATATCTCTGATTTACCTGATAAAGTATGGCTAACAACCTATTTCTTTTGTTTTGTTGTTTTTTGGTTTTGAGAGGTTTTTTGTTATAGCATTATGTTCTCATAATCAGATTAGAATTTCAAAAGCCCAAACTGAATGAATTGAATAAGTTTGTACCTCTCTTTGGGATATTTGCTGCTGTGTATAATGAGATACCATGCATAGAATGGGCAGTGGGATAAGAGAGTGGATGGCAGAATGCCCTTGGATTTTGACATAAATGTAGAGATTAGTTAGAGCTACTTACTCTTATCAAACAAGCACCAGAATGGCAGAATCCATCTCTAAAAATACACTTCCATTAACAAGTAGTAAAGTGAGAACAGATACTCAGCATGACAAAGTGTTGAAAAACCCGTTTCTAAACTGAACAGGTATTAGGGATGAAGACATCCTAGGCTCACAGGGATGGAATGCTTGTTAGCAATTGGCATGCATGCTTCTGTTGTTTATTAATCTCAAGGGAATCCAGTCTGTGCACTACACCACCACCCTGGAAAGTAAAGTAAGGCAAGTGGTGATGGTCAGAAAATTTGCTTTGAAAATGCACTCCTGATGCAATTAAAAAAACGTCTTAGGTACTAGGAATTCCTGGCATGAGACGAGACTATCAGTTATACAAATGTTTGATTTCTGTTTTGCTAGAGATCTGTGTTCACTCTTCACTGAGGGCCAGCCAAACCAGATGGAGTGGGATGGGCTCTTCCCTTGTGACTACCTCTTTTGTGGAGATGTGGAGTCCATCATCTCTATTGCCAGTTATAGACTCAGGAGCCAATTAGTGAAAAGCAGTTTTAGAAGCTCTAGACAGAAATCTTGTTCAATACTTCTTTATTTCAGTAATGCAATATTGTCTCATTTACCAGCATATAAAAAAAACAAACAAACAAAAAAAAAACAANTCTATTTCACAAAAAAAAAAAAAAAAAAAAAAAAAAAAAAAAAAAAAACCCCCCCCCCCCCCCAAAAAAAAAAAAAAAAAAAAAAAAAAAACCCAAAAAAAAAACATGCAGAAAATAAGGATTTCTGGTTCAAATTATTGGTGCAACTCTAAAACATCAGCTCTGTCTAGGATCTGTCCCTTAAACTTTTTTCCCAGATGGGGATTTAAGTAGATTACTAAGTATTTGACAGATCTCAGTATCAAGATCAATACTGAATTAGAAGATATTGCTAAGCATAACCGGGGGAAAATAATTAACAAAATTAAGGAGGGTTTTGCTCTATGGGGAACTATTAAAGTTATCTTTATGGGGTCATGTAAATGTAATAAAAGATTCTGCCTGCACCACAGTTTAATTCTATATCAAAAGTGGTCCCTGTAGGTGTACCAAAAGATTATTTTACTAATATTGGATGTGTATTCTCTTCTGGGCTAAGAATAAGGGGAATAAAATCTTAATAGTAGAAAGCAGAGAATTTTACACAACACATATTTAAAGTTGCCTGAACTCCATTTGTATCAATAGTGTTTAGTTGGATAAGAGAACACAGTTCACACAAACGGTTATCCTACTCTGCAAGAAAAGGAGAACATAATTATGGTGTGCTTTAGGACAGTACATCTACTTTCCATGACAGAATCTATCCAAGTATTTTAAGACTATAGAAAATAGTACAAAATTATCTGTTAGAACAATATCAAAGAACACACATCTCTGTAAGTCTCTGAATTAATTGTCCTTTAAAAAACAAAATGCAGACATAATTTTAATTTGCCTTGTAACAAAAAAGAATTCAGACTGGAGAGTGTGATGTTTTAATATATTGTTTAGAGATATGTGCAGCAAACCGGAATTGTTCATTACTGATTTAAATTCTTCTAACTAAATCCTAGCATGCAGCTCTCTGAGGATCTGTTGGGTTTTTGCCTCCTCTTTTTCATTAGTGATTTTCCAATTACACTAAAAACAATTTAATCTGATCAGAAGTTCTCTTAAAATAATGTCAACCCTTAACTTAAAAACAAGGCTATGATAAGAGAACATCAAACTGAATTCATTTTGCTCTGTCAACATCACATGGATGGTGACTCTCATGCTGGCTCACAGACTTGCCCATGGTTGAAAGCATCCATTTAAATATGAGATTTTATCATTGATGGCAAGATAATGGCTCTATCTAAGCAGGCAGACCTGAGGACACTTTGTAGATCCACACCCTGACTGTATGACAAATCCATGTCACTGCTTTCTCTATGCTTTCTTTTAATGAGAGCCCAGGACGCAAGTGCAGAGAAGCCACATCATGCTCCTGAAATATACTCTGTGGCATCTATTGCAGCTCTCTTGCTTAGTTTCTGTTTCTTGAAATTTTTAATCCAGCGTGAGAAGACTGACCTTTGCCATTTCATCAAAATGTTCCTCTACCAAGTGTCAGGTCAACATAAAACATTATGTGAGATTTTTCAGCCTGATCCAATAATTTTCATCTGTGGGATCAATCTCTGCTGGCACAAAGAGCTTCTTTTCTTGAATAAAGTTTTAAAGGATTGGACATCTAGTTTCTACAGAGAACTGCTGTTACACTAAATACTGGTACTTAGCAAGTACATGTAATACATCATGATTAAACATACCTCTAGTCACTTTTCTTCAGGGCTGATAATGTTCTGTTAGCACAATTTGTCCTCTTTTTTGTTTTGGGTTTTTTTTTTTTTTTGCGTTACTACTAAAGTAGACCTCCTTTCCAATGTTTAAAAACAATTTAAACTAGGAGACAAGCAGTGCAACTATTACAATCATGACCACCAGTCTAGACCAGTGTCCCTTCTCCACAGTGGCTTTGGAAGGTAGTATGAACAGGAGGAAAATGTGGGTTCATGTATCCCTTGTGAAAGTAACTTGTGAATTAACAGTTGGTATCTGGTATCTGAAGACTAGCTAAATCCTCAAGGCTCAAAATTTATGTCTCTTCCAAAGTTCTCTGGCATCAACACATAGCATTCAGTTTCCCACAGCAGAAGATAACTGTTCCTCTGAATACTGCTGTTCCTGCTTTCACTGATACCCTGTGACATTGACAGTTTAGCTAATTGCCAGGTGAAAACTTACCTTTCACCATTCTGAGTTTGCTGTCTTCTCATTTCTGTGCCCTATGGCATTTGTGTTGTAAGACAGAAAGAAAAGTGTCTTCTACAGGTTATTAGTTATTTTAAACATTTTTAACACATCCTTTCTTTTCGTAGAAAAGAAATCAAATCCCTTGATCCTTTATCTGCATGTGAGTTTTTTTCATGCCTACAACTATCTGCATTTTCTTCTAATGATTTTCATTCTCCAGGTCTTCTGGGGCCATTCCAACACTGTCACAGTAATTCCATGTCCATCCTTGAGCTTGAGTGTAATCTACTTCACCTTTCCATTGTTTGGACATAAGATTGGACTTTGATAATGGCGCATGGCAGCCCATTTTACCTGGAATGCAGAGAAAAGCTCAGCCTGAACACATGCAGGCAAAACAGTATTACCTGAGGCTGGGAGAAAAATCAGATGCTGGGGTCCCTGCTCTGGGCTGTCTTCTGCTCTTTTTTTCTGGTGCAGTACAGACCTAGCCTAATTCTGCAAACATGTCTTTTAGATTTAGCAAGCAGAACTGAGGACAGTATTACAAAGCAGGTAAAGTATTTATTATACCAAAACAAACGATGGCATAATAGCAGAAAGTTACTGTCCATACATTGTTCATTAATAAAGCTGCATGTAATCAAAGTGAGGCGCTGAGATACTTTGGGACTGAGTAGAGAGTTTGGAGGACTCTGAATGAACTTGCTGAAAACACATTCTCTACAGCATGATTAATTGAAAATACATTAGTGGAAGACCTGTTTCAGAGTTGCTGTTCTGAGAATCATGGTGATGTGTGATGTTGAGGGATGTCAAATTATACTAGGGACAAGCATTAATGTGAACAAGAATGTTTTTAGTGTCTTCAGTGAGACTCAGACGAACCATCAAATAATCTGCTGCAGTCATAACGTGTACGCGTAATTGAGACATAGAATCAGAGAATAATTGAATCATTAAGATCAGGAAAAACCTCTAAGATCATCAAGTCCAATCATTAACCCAACTGTACTAAACCATGTCCCTAAATACAACAGCTACATGATTTTTGAACACTTCCTGGGCAGCCTGTTCCAATGCTTGACAACCCTTCCAATGAAGAAATTTTTCCTGATATCTGATCTAAATGTCCCCTGGTTCAACTTGAAGCCTGTTTCCTCTAGCTCTGTTGCTTGCCACTTGGGAGGAGAAGCCAACCCTCACCTGGGACACCCTTCTTTCAGGCAGGTGTAGAGAGCAGTAAGGTCTCCCCTGAGCCTCCTCTTCTCCAGGCTTAACAAATCCAGCTCTTTCAGCTGCTTCTCATATAATACTTGCGCTTCTCACACATACTGTCTAGACCCTTCACCAGCTTTGTTGCTCTTCTATGGACATGCTCTAGCAGCTCAGCGTCTTTCTTGTAGCGAGGGTCGTAAAGCTCCAGCCCTCACTTGGCGCTTTATTTAAAAGCAGCTTAAGGTACTTCTTTTCCCTGAGGTGGCACAAAGAACAACTCAACAAATGTTCCCAGGAGGTTTAAAAACAAACTTTACTGGCAAACTTTAGAAGATCCAGAATGTAGCAAAATTTTAAGCAAACATTCAATAAAAATAAAGCATTTCACAAAACATTGACTTAGCAAATTCTAACCCAACCAGCCTTAAATTACTTAGATTTCAAGAAGAGGAAATTAGAAGAAGAAAAGGAGAAAGGCAAAAAAGAGAGAGAAAAGAAGGATGTAGCTACTACCTTGGATTTCTCATGGTCTTAGTTGCCATAAAATCCAGGGTAAATAGCAGTGGGGCCATGTGCATTTCTGTGTAATGGTTTTTAATCTGCTCCAGCCACCCACCACCCCCAGATTTGGGCTCCTGGGGCAGGGTGTGGGGCATTGCTTCCGCTGTGCCAGTGACTGACAGCCATTCTTGGGTGGGCTGGAAGATCCAGAGGTGTGGGGTGTGGAGCAGTGCACCATTTCACCTTCGCAGAACCTGCCCAGCCCTACCTCCCACCCCTCTCTGCAGACACACACACAGACCCACACTCACACCCATGCTCACACACACACACACCCACCCCAGCTGTTTTGAGCCAATAATAATTTTCTCCAGTCTCTTACAAGGAGCTATTTCTTTCTGAAACTGTCCTTGCTAAACTGAACTGTTAATTTCCAGAGAAAAGGAGTGCTATTTGCAGCTTCTACCCATGGTTGCCTGCTTTTTGCTATTCAGTAGTCAATTACAAAATTAGCTAGCTGGATAGCTAGCTGTCCTCAATAACTTACTATTCACACACGAGCTGGAATGCTGAGAAAAATGTGAAAGAGGAGATGGAAGGGTAGATGCCCTGTCCCTGGGAACCTTCAAGGTCAGGTTGGACAGGGCTCTGGTCACACTGATCTAGTTGAAGATGTCCCTGCTCATTGCTGACTGGACTAAATGACCTTTAAATGTCCCTTCCAAGCCAAACAAATCCGTGATTATAAGATTCTATATCTCAGCTGTCTTGTGAGAGAAATCACTGCTCATATGACAGGCAGCCTACACAAGTCCATTTTATCCAACATATTCAGACATTTGTTTGAGCACCTCTTTTTGAGTGCTCTGTGCTCATGATTTGGAGTGCTAATTTCTTCATTAACTTACTTTTATGGTCATTGATACTTTCAAAAATTGGCTGGGAAAAAATCCTCAAAATGTAATTGCCTCACTATAATTAGTATCATAAGTAATAAAATAGGCTGTGTATGCTCAAATCACGTATTTTTTAAATTAGATCATGACTTTCACCTGGATGTGGGTAATTTCAGGAATCAGAACTGTGAAAACTTCTGTGTAAGGAGGCAAAACTTCCTACCTGTAAAGGGAAGACGTACTCTAAAAATTCTCCCTGGTCTGCAGTGATGCAATTCTGGGACAGAGTTGCAGAAGAAATATAAATGATACTTGAGTCTTTCATTCCAGACACTCTGTCTCCCTAATGATACATCAGAGTATTTTCATCTAACCTCTCCTGCTAAATCATTGGTAGTATTGGCTAGATATTGATGATAAATGTATCATATTGATAGCTAAATATTGGTAGCTAAATGTATCATAATGCATCATTGTAACATCTCCAATACCTGTTGATAAATGGCTTCAATTTCTTGCTACAACAGCAATTTATGAAAGAATATCATATAAACTTCAAGATAAACTCCCACAATTTGAAGAGATTGCCTCTTTTTACACTTTATAAATAGAAGCAAAGATTGTACATCTCCTCCAATATCTGTGTTGAAATGGTCTATTCTTATTCCCAAAGGGAGCAGTATAGTGCTCAAAGGGGAGCTCCTTGCTGGTCTAACTGTCATAAATCCGGAAGAGCTAAGGCAATTTACTCCAAAGAAGGATCTGTCCCCAGGAGCCTGACTATTGTTACCTCTCCAGCTCTCAGCGTTTACTGAATTGATTTCTTTTTTCTCTCTTTTTGCAAGAAGCCCTCACCCAAAGAGAACGAGCTGCTTGGGGATCCCCAAAATAGAACAGATGAAGAATGCCACAATTTTCAAAGAATTTATCTTGGTAAAATACAGTAGGTGTTTCCTCTCTTTGAAACTCTTTCCAGAGGAGCATAGTATTAGTTAATAATATTAGACATAAGAAGCCTTAAGACATTTATTCTGTGGTAGGAGGCTTCTATGAGCCAGGTAAGACACTGAGCTGACTCCCCTTTTGCCTGAATTTGCACTTATTAACATCGTGTGCTGGGCAGGAAGAGGGGTAAAAAATTCCACATTAAATGCTCTCAAAATATTTTCAAAACATTTCAATAGCCATTTTCCATGAAACACAAGTGGAAAGCACAAAACAGGTGACAGTAAAGCTCATGGTTTATATAATTGCTCACATTTTCACCTCTGAGTAGTTACTTTATTTCCAAGTTGTACTTGTAAAAGTGTTATGTAGCACCATAATTTATTTCTGGTATGGAATAAATGTGCACATGTATTTCATCTAATCAAGGCACTATACAAGCAGGAACAAGCTGACAAAGTGTTCCTCGTGATCTTTTAATGTACCTTTTCTCTTTTCTATATTCCCTTCAAACGTCATCTCCTCTTGTCTTCTGTCAAACTGTTATAAGTATGAAAATAATAAATAATACATGCTTCATATTCCAGGAACTTTATACAAGTGCTTTTAACACATAAGCTCTTCAGTGAGACATGAGAGAGAAAATTTGAGTTGTAGGTGTCTTAATTTAAAATGGATGAGATACCATTATGTTCCATTTGTGCCACATCTCACAGACAATGCCTGGGAGCTAATGGAGGGAAGATCTTCCCTCAGTATATACAGCACTGGCACATCAACAGTAACACTAGTTCTTGAAGCAGTGACCCCTAAGAGCCTCAGGGAAACCTTCAGGAGGTGAAGGTCCATCAGATTCCCTGAGACAACTAATCTCACTTCCCAGGACTGCTACAGTGATGTGGACTAACCCCCACCCACGAATGGTGGCAGGTCATGGATATGGAAACCTGCTTGCAAGAAACCTTAAGAAGGTGGTCAACACATGAACAGCTATGCCTAGGAGAAGATCACGCTGGAGGCTGTTGAGCAGAGAAGACTTGCAGTTTAAGACTTACTCTGCATTGTGGTTGTGTGCAGGAAAGAGTTGAGTCCTCCCTTTCTTCCTTCAGATGTTTCAAACTCTGGGGAATTTGGCCAGGCCTCCCTGAGCTCTCCTACCTCCACTTTCACGCTGACGCAACATGAAACTAAAATGAGAATAGCAGAAGGTTCCAAGAGTCAAGCAGCTGTGTGCTGGCTATGAATACCCTGGGCAGTGAGGACAGCTTTAAGATCACTCTTGCTCTTCTGTAAGCACAGAGGGCCTTTTGTAGCCTTTTGTGGCCCACACACTCACCTGCGCAGAAGGAACAGGGATTGCTGGAGAACAAAAAGGGCTAAGCAAGGACTTCATAATTAAATAAAGCAAATTAGCAAATCCTGGAGTCAGCCACTGGTTCTAATGAAACGGTTTAGGGTAAATAAACTCTCATGCATTTATACATGAAACCAAAGCTGGCATGGAGAAAATGAAGCCAAGAAAACCCTGCCATATTCAGCTAGAAGTTTGCATAGCAAAACTGATCATATTTCTCAATTCTCAGACAAGGCAGTTCGTCTAAGTGCACCTGCTTAGTTTTGTTTGGGTTTTATCTTCTATCTTTCCAGCTGCTCAAAAGACCAATAAATGACTAAGTAACACCATTACTGTAAAACATGCTGAACACCACAAAGCTGTATTTACAAGAAGGATGTCACATTATTGTTTCCATACCTTTAAATATTAGTTCAGGCCTTATATAAGCCTTAGAGATAAAAAAGGTTATTCTTCAAACCTCAAGGAAATGCAGAAGGAGGCAATTTTCCAAGTGGTGCAGGAAAGTTATGCACATAGGTCTTGTTATTCATGCACTCAATAAGAAAATTTAGCTCCCTGCCTATCTCTGCTCTTCCCAGTTTTCTCAGCAAGATGCAACAGGATTTGGAAAACCAAGAGATAAAATGTTTTGGCCTGAGTATCAGTGAAAAGAAGAGAATGTTATTTTTCATCTCCTATTTTACATTATGATTTGATCTACTTCATTCCCTGCAATTTTAAGAAAAGCTTTTGCAGAGCATGGTGATAATACATACAAGCTGCATCATGTACATGCCTTTTTCAGCTTGATGATATGAAATTTGGGCTATGTTCTTCCCTTTCCTTAAGCAGAGTTGCTTTCTTTCTATTTTATTTGCCAGATATACACAGAGGAGAAATGTGTTGAGGGTTCTGAAAATCAAGGACTTAAACTCAAGTGTTCAGAGGCCCCAGCTATTGCTTGTGATGTGTTACACAGAAATTAAAAAGCTCTGAATATTATGGGTTATCACCAGCAAATGTTACCTGTGTTATGCTGGAACAGAGTTAAGGGTAATCATAAACTCAGAAAACAGGTCACTAACATTGTGTTACATTTGCATTGATTAAGGCACAGAAATCTTCATAGATCTGGGTCAATAAACAGGAGGACAAGGTGCAACATTTCTTGTTATTGTGGAAAAAACAGATATAAGATATTATGACTGTATCTCACAAAGCTATATCTTACAGATTGTTGTTAGTCTTTATCTGCTCATAATCTTCCAATTATAATCAGGATTTAAAACAGCGATAAGGAACCCTTGAATTAAATAGCTGATTTTAGATTTGCTTTGCATTTGTACTTGAGAATTAAATTTGTTCTCAATAACTGGTATAATAATTAACACAAGCTGCTTTGCAACCATATGTGCAATGTATATTTGATATATTTCAATATATTTTATTTTTTTATTTTATCATATAAATAAACACAATGAGAGCGTGACAGTTACTCTAATTTGTTCAGACTTTTACATTTTACGTACATGTTATCTCAGAAAAATGACAAAATACTTCACTTTCCTAAATGATAATTTTATTTGGTGTTTGTATCAAAATGCAGTGGGGTAGAAATTAAAAATCAATTTAAATGCGTAAAACTGGTTTAATTAATTGTATTTAACTGTCTTAAACATATGGCATCCCTTTACTCCCTTATAAGAAGGAAGTTTATTTAAAACTAGTCAGATTACTAAATTAAAGACGTGGATACATTTAGTGAATTGAGGGATTATTTCTTGTCTCTGGGAGCTAATACTTAGATGTCTAACATGCAGATAAATGGCTAGTGAAATTATCGGAAGTGCCTATAGGGGCTACTGCCTCATTTACCCTGAAGTCAATAGGAGTTAGACATTTAATCTGTAGGAGGGATTTTGAAACTCCCACTGGTCATCTGTCTCCATCTCCAGGCACCAAAATATCTTTGGAAATCTGATCTCTCAGTATTAGGGTTTTGTCCATATTATCTTCTCCACTTTTTAAATTCATAGATTAGAACACAAAACAGTCCTACATTTTCAGCCTTTAATCCATTTCTGAATTTTCCCTGAGCAATGGTAATTAAATGACAAAACTGCTGTACCTGCCAGTTCAGCTGAAAGAAAGAAAACAGAGGCATTTCTGAACAATACCTGAAAAGAGAGCATAAACCAGTATCAGTATTGTGGTAAAGGAAGAAAAAGCAATACATCACAGGATTAGAAGACATAATAATTATTTTAATAAAGTCCATGTTGACATTAAAAATTTAATGTTTTTCTTCTAATTGCCAAGTAGCTCTGTTTGAACCACTGAGCAGGAGAATCTTTCTAGTATGCTGAAATAATGCTGAGTAATCAAAGCTTTATTAGAGGTTAAAGTGTTTTACATCTGAATTCAGTTTTATTGTTAATATAATTAATTTTACTATATTTTTAAAATTAAATAGAAATATGTATTTTAATTCTAACACCTCTAGAAATTCCCATCAAGCACACTGGATACCTGGGCTGCTGGTATAGTCACTGGGGCATTACATCTCTCCAACTATAAACTGAGAAGGCACTTAAGAAAGTACCGGTGTGAAAACCATATCAAATTCAGCCTTTCAGTGTCTTTGCTGATGTGCTTTCAGGTGCTTCCTCATACTCAGGATGCCCTGTCTGAACTCTCTAATGGATTTAGACAGCTACATCTTTTCTCTTAAAAGCCTAAATGCATTGGTGCTGCTGCTTTAAACAGTAGGTCAAGGGTATGAGCTTTTACCTTCCTTGAATTCCCCCTTCTGCTAAGGAAGGTCTCCTACAACAGCGTCCGTATGACCAGGCAAGCAGGAACTTTCTGAGATGGGAGGCCTCCCTAACCCACCTACTGAGATTTTACCATTTTGCCTATAAATACTTTCTTACAGGTAGGTGACCTAACCACTTGGCTGCACTGTTATTCTTCTTTCTGTCTTGGCTTCAATCATATGGAATTACTGTAGCAAATACGAAGCATCATGTAGAGGTTAAAAAAAGTTTTTTCCATATTTAATATTTTCTGTGCTCTCACTGTGGATGTTTTCCTGGCAGCAAAAACTGTGCATTGAGCCACATCATTCTAAATATAGGACAATTTGGGTTAAGATGTGGAGTTAACCCAACAGCAAATAATCATTTCAAAGATAAGGAAGAGACAGAAATCCTGCTCGAATTTCTAAAGTAGTCATGGGTGTGGCATGCTATGTATGACCACAGATGACGTGTTTCTCGGCATGCTTAGTGGAATTTTCCCCTAGGTCAACGTTTGAAATATAGTGGCCTACAAATTTTAAACATACACAGGATTAAAAAAGAGTTGAGTCAAGGGTATGTCACCTTTTCAGTTTAGGTATTTCAGTGTGAATTCATCTCATCTAACTTCAGTCATTTGTAGGTAATGAATCATCCAAACAGTTTTAGATACCCAATTTACACTGTATGAACCGAACATCATGACGCAGCTTGATATAAGCAAGATGAGATTTTCTACTAAAGTATAACTCTGGTGTAGATGATATTTCAAAGGCCTGGTTTCCTCATGTTTGCTCATCTTTTCTGCTGGATTAGAAATTATTGTTCCGGTATGTATTTTGAAAGTTTTATACGTATGTTAAAAATAATAAATTACATTTCTGAAAATAGAAAGGTTTTCATCCCTCACTGAAGATTAGAAATATGAAAATCCTATTAAACTGGTTTGATCAAGCTAATTTTAGTAAAATCAGTATTTCATATATATTTACAGTGAGAAGTTCTGATGTAATTATTTATAGTACCTTCCGTACCTATGATGCCTTTTGTGTAAGAGATAAGCAAAAAACCCTCTATCTAACCTTCCTTCCCATAAAAAAAATAGGAAGAGTCAAGGTGAGGGACTTCAGTACTAAGTTTTTTCTCAGTGCATGGTGAGATCTTGTAGCTGAGCCTTGCTCCTAAGTTTAGGTGTACACATTTTGACAAGCAGGATTTTAGGGATGGAGGGAACTACTTAGAATATCTGAGTGGATGGACCACTTGGTAGATAAGGAATTGGCTGGCAGGTCAACACATTGTTGCAGTCAGTAGCTTGCTGTCAAAGTGGACATTGGTGACATGTTCCTCTGGGGTCAGTATTGGTGCTGCCACTGTTTAACATCTTTGTCAGCAACATGCACAGTGGGATTGAGAGTACTTTCAGTACTACCCACGAATTCTCTTACCATTCAAGGAGTGTCACACACACCACCCAGGCTTTCCCTGCTAGGACTGGAGTCTGTTCTCAATGGGGCTGATAGGATCCCTTTCAAATCCTTGCACACACACTCATTCTCCGGTGCACTTCGTCCTTTGGGCTCTATGCTGGCTTTTCCACAGCAGAGTCTCAAGTGTCAGATTCATAAAAATAAATCATTTAATAGGGTGGTATGGCAGCAGATCAGCTTAAACTGAGCTAGAACAAAAAAATCTCTGAGCAATTGGACCCTCATGATTTATGCATCTGCCCTCACACACTCTTCATGCGATTTTTAGTTCAATGGTGATTTTTGGCATGGGGTCTTCTAACACCTTATTGGATTCCTTCTCTGTCTCCCCATAGCCAGGATGTTAACTGCTTTTATCTTGTCAAGCTGTAGCTTCTGCTAATGGTTGCGGCCTCCTTGTCTTCTAGTTTGTGTTTCTTGTGCACTAGATCAGTCAGAAGGGCATAGGAATTTTAAAAGGCCTAGACTTTGCATAAAAACCACTTAGCAACAACTAAACATCAATGTATTATTAATATTCTTCCCAAACTACAGACAAAACACAATACTGTACCGGCTACCCAGAAAATCAACTCTGTTCGAACATATCTGAGTGAAAGTTCAGAGCTGCAGCCCAGGGCTCCAGCAAACCCACTGTGCTGAGCAAGTAGAGCCAAGCAAACAGCAGATTAAATCACACAATATTAAAACTCTAAATGACTCATTCTGTTTGAAACGTCCTTATTTAAGCTAAACAGAAAATGTTTATCAAACACCAACCTGTGTGGTGCACTTGACTCTGGAGGGAGGGGATGCCATCCAGAGGAACCTTGTCAGGCATGAGAGTTGGGCCCATGCAAACATGAAGTTCAACAAGGCCAAGTGCAAGGTCCTGTATGTGGGTCACAGCAATCCCAAGCACAAGTACAGGCTGGGTGGACAACGGATTGAGAGCAGCCCTGAGGAAAAGGACCTAGGGGTGTTGGTGAGGGGGAAGCCCAACATGACCCAACAACATGTAGTTGCAGCCCAGAAAGCCAATTGCATCCTGGGCTGCATAAAAAGCAGCATGGCCAGCAGGGTGAGGAGAGGATTCTGCTACTCTGCCCTAGACTCCTAAGACTACACCTGCAGTGCTGCATCCAGCTCTGGGGTGCCCAGAATAAGAAAAACACGGACATGCTGGAATGAGTCCAGCAGAGGGACACCACGACAATCAGAGGAATGGAGCACCTTTCCTGTGAGGTCAGGATGAGAGAAGTTGGGTTGTTCAGCCTGGAGAAGAAAAGGCTCCATGGACACCTTATAGCAACCTTCCAGTACCTACAATGAGCCTTCAAGAGAGCTGGAGAAGAACTTTCAAGAAAGGCATATAGTGACAGGACAAGGGGGAATGGCTTCACACTGAAAGAGGTCAGGTTTTGATTAGGTGTAAGAACAAAATTCTTTACTGTAAGGATGGTGAGGCATTGGAACAGATTGCCCAGAGAAACTGTGGATGCCCCATCCCCAGCTGTGTTCAAAGCCAGGTTGGATGGAGCTCTGGGCAACCTGGCCTAGTGGAAAGTATCCCTGCCTGCGGTGAGGAGGGTTGGGAGACTAGATGGTCTTTAAAGTCCCTTCCAACATAAACCATTCTATGATTCTACAACATAGCCCCACCTGTAAGAAATTTCACCTGCTAATTCCTACATTGTGCCTTGTGTGCAGAAAATCACTGACAAAGGCCAATGCCCATAAAGAACACAGAGGAGTCCTGAAAACATCCACATCATCAAATAAAGGGAGAGAGTACACAAGGCCATACACCTGTAGGGTCTCTCTCCAGTTTTTGGAGGATGCAGCCTCTTTTTCATCCTAAACTCCTGATCATGTGCTGCCTTCTTCCCTTCCCCATTGGCCAAGGTACTAGGAAGGCACAGACTTCCGAACACCCTACTACGTATTCACTCTTCAATACGTATCATCCCTGCATCATGCATTGTATATCATTAAATTTAGTTTTAAGCCTGCCCCGGGGCAGAGAAGTTAATACTCCTGATCTATTAAGCCTGGTCATTTTCCCCTAAACTTCAAAAGTTCAGATTGTGCTTGGCTCTGCAACAAACTTGCTCATCTTGATGTTTGTGAAGACCTCCATACTCATTCTTCCAGAACCTGATTGGTCCTTTCAGGCGATTAGTTACATACTTTGTTCATAAAGATCCCCACACCCATTCTTCCAGAACCTGACTGGTCCTTTCAGGCGATTAGTTACAGACTTTGTTCATAAAGATCTCCACACCCATTCTTCCAGCACCTGATTGGTTCTTTCAGGTAATTTGGTGCTGATTTTGTCTAGTTTGACCTTGCTGTTGCATTCTGCTGTTTATTCTTTCTGCTGAGTTGTGAACTTTCTGCTGTCAGAAATTCCTTCTCTGGGTGGGCTACAGAGCAACTGAATCCATTCTTTTTGTCACTAACTTCTTGCGGTTTGCTGCATAGGGTGTATTTTTCAGGTACGGTATTACTCCCATAGATTTGTTCTGAGCCTTACAAGCTCTTTTTCTCATTTAAAAGTGTAAAACCGGGTATGTGACGTCAGAGTCTCACCTTATCATCATCTCTAGATATTTAAGACTCCAGTATGATACCAAAATGACAGTATATTTAATAGGTGCTACCTGCCCTCTGTCAGCCACATTATTATAGCTGGGCTCATAGTTGATTAGCCATCACAACCCCACAGTCCTTCTCTGGGGTTACTGGTTCCCAAGTCACAGGTTTTCACTCCGTAAGTCTAACTTGTATTCTGTACTTCTACATGTGGGACCCTGACTTTTCCAGCATTGAAATTATTTCTTTTGAATAAGTTTATTTCACCCAGCAATCCAATTTTCTTTACAGAACTAATCTGTTCTTATTACTTACAATGTCAACAATATTTGTGCCAGCAGCAGGTTTTATTAGCAATTATTTTAATACTTCCTCTCCAATGATTAATAGATCTATCGAATAACTTAGGTCAGATGAACAGATTACTGCAAGAACTCACCAGAAAACCTCTACATTTTGATAATTAACCAACAACAACACACTAACTTACAAACAACTTAAAATGTGCTACAGTGATATTGTAGAGTGCTAAACTTTAATCACAATGTAGTGTGATTTTTTTTGCCATTTGTTTTACAGCATCAAGCTATAGTATGACAGTGTGTTTATCTCTGTCAATAAAGATTGGTGTCCCATTAAAAGCACACATTTTTTATCTCTCTTAGACTTTCTAAATACTGCTTCATCTTGGTGTTACAGTCTACGGGTACTATTTGTCTTTTTTAACTGACTTGTAAGAACCTCTGAGAACACTATACACAGCACCATATGTGATATTATCATGATCTGCCTATTTGGTCCCAGCCACTTTGCAGTCCTCCACCTTTGTGTGCTATTTACATGTTCCTGTCTGATAAGCCCTGGCAAAGATTATTTCTTCATTGGAGAACATCATCGCCAGTGATAAAAACTGCAGTTTCAGATACATCCAAAAACCAGAGGAATATTCTTAGCTGGTACTTAAATTTTGCATTCAACCATGTGATCAGTCAAATCCAGACCATACATGTGCCAGCTGATGTCATAGTTTTGTTCTGTAGTGTACCACAAAAAGGATTACATTAAAAATGACAATAACTTAGGAATGCAGAAAGCATTGAAGACAGGTTTCAAGAGATTATATGAAAAGTCTTAAAAATCCTGACTCTAATGATTCAGAGGGAGATAAATAAGCAAATTATAAGAGTACATAAATATATTAAATGAAATTATTTTTCTTTTCTCTGAAGAGATTCATCACATGCAGCTTTATTTTGTGAGCTCTTTAAACTTCAGATATGAGCTTGATCCTCCATCGGAGATTTTACTATATCCATTATTGTCAAATCAATAGTTCATTTTTTATTTCATTCCAATGAGAATCATTCATATTGATATGTCTATTTTAAAATAAACTATCAATTAAAACAGAAAATCTGCCTCCAAGGTAGGACAAAAAGAGATAAGATTAGTGACAGGTTCATAATCAAAGCTCCTCTCTTTATTGAGAAATAAACACTTGTGAGGATTCTCAGTGTGTTTTATAGTCTTAACGGCTGTCAGGTCTCCCTTGATTGACCCTGAATAAAATCTAACTAGGGGTGTCAAAAAAATATGTCCATCAACTTTGCTCATGCATTACAACATAAAAATTGACTGGAGTCATTGACTACAGGTAGCAGTGAGCAAAACTACATAAGATAAATACTCTGGTTTGTGGATACTCATTCAATCCACTTTCATCTGCCACCTTGATTTTTGGACTGGGCACTCATGGATAAAAGGTAGGTGATCTGAAAAAATCTTGTGTGTCTTTTAAAAGATAGTATCAGGTTATGTTACTCCCTTCACAGAAATTTATGTTACATGGTGTTAAACCCTGGGCTAAGCTTAATGTAACACGATGCATTAAAAACTGCACATCATGATTGCAATGTGTGTCAGAACAATGAATTGTTATATCACATATCTCTTCATTTGCACGTGGGGAACCCATGGAAATAATTCGCAAAAGGATATATTCTCCTTTTGATGCGCACACATAAATCCCTTTTTCTCTTGCAACTTCCAGCTCTTCACCTAATGGTTGGTCTCAGCTAGGAAAAACGGCTTTTAAAAAAGCCTCAAGTTAGCTAGAAAAGGTTTGAGTTGTAGCTAAGCATTTACTATAGGCACAGTTTAACCCTGAAAACTGTAGGAGAGGGCTCTTTGTAACCTATGCTCTCCAGTAGTGTCATATTTGAAGAATCAGCATTGCTGCCTTCTCTACTCACGGTAAATTGTACTGTCACTATAACTTTGCTGAAAATGAGTAGGTTTCCATCTGGTTTTATACCACCACTTCCCAGTGGGCTATTTCCTTTTCACAGAAGCATAGATGAAACCAGAATCCATCTCAGTGGTGTTTGGAGACAGTACAAAAGCAGAAATGAGAAAGGACTTTGCCCCTGACTCTTTTCAGCTTCTGCCTGGTATCTCCTTTCTCCTTTACTTAGCTTCCATATGTAACTGAGCCTCTCCTGTAACAAAACACAGCTCCCACTTGAATCACCATATTTAGTATCTTACAAACTGTGAAGCAGCAATCCATTTTATCCTTGTCCCATTCCTTACCTGTGCTACTGTGCCTGTATCTGTGGTGTTGAACAACTCTCTATGTGTTTTTGGGAGGATATTTGGGGAAGACAATTTTGACTAGCAATAATCATCTGAAAAGAAAGTGGATCAAGAGATTTGCACTACAAGGAATACTGGTACTATCTTGCATGCTGACACCCAGGGAAATGAATTCTTGTGCACTTAGATGATGCTTAACTGTGTGCTGGCAGCTGTACAGCGGCTAATTTTATCTACTGAACATATATAAAAAATTAAGCAAACACTACTAGCTTTTATGCAAAATGTGATCTCATTTTGTAGAATCCTTTGGGGAGGCTGAATTAAATTTTGTTTTCCTACAAAAAAGATAAAATTTGAAGGCTAAATAATTTGCACATTTTGTTTGATCATAAATGAAAATGAAATTATAGTCAGACTGTACACATGGTTTTGATGGGTAAACAAAATAATATAAAATCTCATTGACTATTTACTTATTAAAATAATGGTCTCAGTCCTCAGCTGAAGCACACATGCATTTGGTCATGGTTTTTTTGAGCTGTCAAAACCAACTGTCAATAGATAGACAAGGTGATGCAAGCTGCCACTGGAGCTTAGTGGACTAAACCCTAGTCGCTGCACTTCCTTCTGCAATGTTTGCTCTGACCTCAGCAGCATAGGTGGCATAATGTCTCAAATTTGAACTGTATCAGCTGACAAACATATTAGATCTAAAGTTGAAGTAAACTACTGGTACAACACAAAATAGCTTCAGGGCAGAAAGTCCCTTAATAGAGCCAAGGAAATAAATTTAAAAGGGAAGTACGGATATGATCAGAATGCAGGATTAACATGATTCAGTATTTGCACACCTTAAAAGTTGGGTGTTTCTTACAGGTAGTGTTTAATTGAGACATATTAATTGGGAACTTACTATACAAGGGACTTGTGGCATACTGCAGTGCTTTCAAGTGTGTCTGCTCTTTTCTTGTGATGAAGCATATGGCTGGCATTAACCTCGTAAGCTGATCTTTCACAAAGAAGTTATGACTCGTAGGCAGTGCTTTGCATCCCAGTGTGTTTGCTTGCAAGTGCATTAGGCGCGCTGTGCACACTTCAGATTAAACATACACTACATAATTGTTTATGTGTGCTGACATTTGAGCTCACCAGGCTGATTAGCTGCTTCCATGACATGGGAATGAGCAGTAGTTACTATATATGCTCTTATCCACAAGAAAAAACAAATCCTAAATGGGCATTTTCTCAGACAGAAGGCATAGTGAATTGACAGTGACAATTACTCCCCATAAAGTAAATTTTTACAAAATATACAACAAACCACATTGAAAATATTGCTTACGTGGAGCTAGATGAAAACTGGGATGACCAAGTGATACTGGTCAGAGAAGAGGAAGTTATAGTCACAGCAGGCGCAGCTTTACATGTGAGCTGCTGGGAAGGAGCAATACAGGGGAATATGTAAAGATATGTGTAAGGGTCCCACATACAGAATGACTTGCTCAGTGTGCCAGCAGAGATAGAGCATCAGCAAATTATGTTTAGGCACCTGCCTCTATGCAACGGTGCTCTCATAATGACTAGGGCTAATAGATCTTATGAAAATCCTTCAACCAGATGCAACACAAGCAGAATGCTGCCAAAAATCATTGAAGAATTGACAGTTTCTGTACCATCCAAAAGGTACAATAGGATTCACAGTTTTCCTAAAGGATTTTATTCAACTCTGGTGTAACATCACCATTCATAGGGAAATGAATCTATGACTGACTAGGCTAGAAATTGTTTCAAAGGAGTTAAGGAAAGCACACCACCTGCCCCCCCTTCCAATTTAAAATGGAGTGTCTGTCCTGGAAAGAGTTAAACGTACTTCCCTAGATATCCAGATATCCATACCCTTAGAAACAAAATTACTGGGGCTTTAAGTGCTAATTAATATTTTTCAATTATTAATACATGTACTAATAATAAAGTATATAATGTTTTCAGACACATTTTACAATATACTCCATGATCCACTAATAACACCTTTTTCACATTATCATCATATATGCTTAAATATGAACACAGATTTGGTATATTATCATCTATTTAGTTAAGTGAATTAGCTGTAAGAAAACAGTTGCATTCTACTTCTAAAATTCAGTGGCTGAGCCTAAGCACTGTCAGTAATGAGAGTGAATGCTTCAGGGCTAGAAATAAAACACTATTAGCACTTGACTAACATGAGTGACTTTTCTTAATATTGCTGCTTCTAGACAATTTTTATTTTTGTACTGTTATTGTTGTTGGCCTTCTCACTTACTGAACAACTTTGTCAAATATAGAAATGACACTGAAGACCATTCTTGCAAAAATAATTGAAGTGTATGGTGGTAATTCAGCTTTACTTGCAGTCTTTTGTATTTTCAAAGACTATGTAGCATAACTGGGTTGTCTTGGATTTTTTTAGAGCACAGCTTCAGCCCCAGAATGACTTGATACAACTTTCTAAAGACCGAATAGTAAGACTTGAGTTTCTGCTAAAGGACTGCATTATCCCTTGAATCTGCCAGAATGCTGCCCTCCTTCCTCCTCCTCCTGCACAGTTGATGGCAGATTTGTGTAAGTAATACATCTGTGAACTTGTCTCCTGGTCATAGTTGTTCATGGCATTAAGCTAGTGTTGATTCTGAGATCTGCATCTCCCTTCCGCAACAACTTGGCAAGCGAAGACTGTGTGTTGCAGGTCTCCTGGGAAGGCTTGCTGGGCTCTGCAAGAGGGGTCATGTTCATCCTCCTCTGCAGGTAACACACAGCTCTGTGGACTTGAGCAGCCTTGGCCTTGCTTGTATTGTGTCTGAAAGGGGCCTGGTAGTGCCAGCCACTTTGCCATAGCTGCTGGCTAATGACCTGTAACTGTCATGTCACCAGAAGCAATATGACTTCCTTCCTTGCAGCCAGCTTTTCTCAAGAGATACTGGTAACTGGCAATGCCAAGAGTCAGGGCAAACGACTCACACAGGGTAAAAGGATGTGGGGGGAAAAAAGCCTCTGCAGACCTCCCAGAACTGCACTTCACTGAAAATGTATTTGCCTTTATTTAATCACTGAAGCTCCTTTTTTAACTTTCTTGTTGATTTAAATACTTACTCAGGGGACATTCTCTCAAAAACAGACCCTAGGGACTGGGTTTTTTCCCAAGAATTTATCCCCTTAAATGGTCAGCCTCTACTAAGTAATCATAAAGGAAAACAGCCCTTGAACAATCAGTCGATTTTAATGGTAGGACTGAGCTGCCAGTGGTAATCTTGCGTCTTTATTGCATTTACCAACCATCAGACACTTAGTGGACAGACAGGTTCTTTTAGAGATCCTTGGTAGAATTATGACAACACAAACTATAGTGTGTTTAACACTAAGTTTAACCATTAAACAATAGCTTAATAATGAAAGCTTAATTTTCCTTAGCAGTATTTCATTATTACTATAGCACAGAATTTATTATTAGAATGACACAGGATTTCTATGAACAGAATCACACACAGAATGGGTCAGGTTGGAAGGGACCACAGAGGGTTATCTGGTCCAACCTCCCTGCTCAAGCAGGGCCATCCCAGAGCACATGGCACAGGATTGTGCCCAGGCAGTTCTTGAATATATCCAGTGAAAGAGACTCTACACTCTCTCTGGGTAATCTGTTCCAGTGTTCGGTCACCCATGCAGTAAAGAAATTCTTCCCTATGTTCAGGAACCTCCTATGCATCAGTTTGTGCCCATCGAGTCTTGTTCTATTGCTCAGCACTACCGAGAAGAGCCTGATCCATCCTCTTGACACCCTCCCTTCAGACACTTACAGACATTTATGGGGTCTTCTCTCAGTTCTGTTCTCAAATCAGTGTAGTGCCATCTCTAAGTAATAAAATATACAATTTATAATACAATTTGATTTCTGTTCACATGGATCCTCTGGAGATGGGGTTGGATCATAGCACTTGGTTTGCTGTATCAATGTAACCATCATAAGCTAGACTGAAAAAAAATCTTATCCCTCAATTTTCACTAGAAGCAGATGAAGGCAGAGGTGTCCCTGCCCATTGGGGAGTCCCAGGCCTCAATGTCCAGCGACAGCTCTGGCTCAAGTTCCTCCTTAGGACCTGTCACAGGTGGGACTTAGAGACAGTGCTCTGGGGGCAGCACAGACAGGCAGTGCTATGGAGGCTACCAATAGGCAGTGCTATGGGGGCTGCAGCTTCCCAGTGCTGCGGCGGCGTCATCCACAGCACTGGGCTGTCCGGGTGTTGGAACACGCAGGCGGGCAAGAAGGGGAGTGACCGGCCTGATGCCGAGAACCTTGAGGCCAGCAGGAATGGGGAAAAAAAAATCTAGTTTGTCTCCTTCGTGCACAGTACCTTCAGGGTCTGATAATGAGGGGAGACCGCACAAACACAGCACCAAAGAATTGCTCTTTGCCTTCTGAAATGGCGTTAGTCATGCGGACTACATTATCAGGGGTCGGGAGCGCGCAGTGCCGGTCACTCTCCACCCCCACGGTACTGCCATGGGCAGCTCGTGCGCCGCATAGACTCTCACCTCTCGCCTTTCTCCGCTTGTGCGAACAAACCCGCCCAGCCCCGAGGGGGTCTGCCGGGACGGCGCCACCCCGCTGCCCTGCCACAACCACTGCGCCGAGGGGGGCAGGGAGTGTCCCCCACCTCGGTGGTGCAGCCCGGCCCGGCCGTCCGGCGCATGCGCGACGCGGGGTTGCGCAGTCACGGCGCCCGCTGCAATGGCCGACCCGCGCCTCAGACAGATCAAGATCAAGACCGGCGTCGTGAGGCGGTGAGTCTCGGCTTAGGGCACGGCACGGCCCGGCCCAGGGGCCTCAGCGGGGCTCCGTGCGGGCCCGGATGTGCCGCGTGCAGGCCCGTGGTGCTTAGCGGGATTGGCGGGCTGTGCCGGAGAGCGGCCCTGGCACGGACTTCCCCCCCCCGCGTACCGCCGTCGGAAACAGGCCGCGCTTTTTCGGGATACCGGTTAAATGCGGGTTTCTTTCCCCGTCGTTAGTGGCTTTGGGAGCCAAGGGGAGCCATCCAGCCCCCTCGGTGTGCAGGGTGGTCTCGCCTCATACCTTGCCGACGCATGAAGACTGATATGGCTTTTTATACCAAAGTTGCTGTTGAATATTTCTGGTTTAGAAGTTGCAGAACCAGTGTTATCATAGATGCAATTAGATTGGAAAAAACCTCTGAGATTATCGAGTCCAGCCTATGACCAAACGCCACCACCTTGACAACTAGCCCATAGCACTGAGTGCCACGTCCAGTCGTTCCGTAAACACTTCGATGGCTGGGGACTCCACCACCTTCCTGGGTAGTTCTGGTAGATTCGTCACCAGAGCCTCGATCTTCCCTAGTTTTAAAAGAATCATAAGAAAAAGCGTATTTTTCAGGATCACTCTTGCTATAGGTGTAAACACGAGGCTTTGACACGAACTGTTTGGTCACGGTGGGGTTTATTAGGGCTATAAAGGCTGTGCTGACTCAGGCAGAGTCAAAAATTATTGTGTGCGCTGGATGAGGATGTTAAATAGTGCAGTTTCTTACAATCATCTTTATGTTATGACTTAGCAAATTTCTGTCAATAAAACGGGCACGTTTTCTTATGCCTGATTTCACTTTGAAAGGTTGGACTTGAAGACTAGAAAAGTTGTCACTGTTGGTATTAAAGGCTCTTTAGAATTTCAAGACTCTGAACATAGGATCAAACCACACAACTGTATGCATTTCGGAGCTAGTACAAAGAAAGGATGAAAACATTTTGGTAAATAATACAAATGCAGTCAACAGGATTCAGATTTGCTTTTGGAGAATGTCCATGTGAATAAGCAAGTAAACTTAGCTTGAGTGTCTTGTGCAGTAGCAGCAGGCATATCTACAACGACTCTGCAGCAGCTGGCATTCTCTAAGTGAAGGTAACTTTAAAAAAAAAGCAGTAATGAGAAAAGGAATGTATGTTCTCTTAACTCCCAGTGGAGACATGATACAGCGGCAGCTCCCAGTTCTGTGACTGCTGCACACAGATAAAAGAGGTATGGCTCTGTCCCACTCCACCCTTCCTTCTCCAGCCAGAAGCCTAGTAACACATTCTGCTACAGTGGGCATACATGTGACTTATGTTGACTTAGGAACATTAACATTGTCCTCTTTTTTGAACTAGAACAACTCTATAGATATTTTTTTGCTGGTGCATGAGAAAACTTGTGTAGAGGCTTATTAAGCATTCTATAAAGTGACTGACTTAGCACTTCAGTTAATTTTCATAATTTTTTTTCTTTGTTTTCAGTTTAGAAAAGCACATTGAATCTAGCATGTAATATTGATTTTGAACCATGTTCAGTGCTCCGGCTTTAAGAATATATCAAAAAAGGTAGGGGTCAAGAACCATTAGAATATAGAGAGCTTTTTAGACACTTAATTTGACTTCTATTAATGATCTGTTGTAGCATATTCTTTTATTCTTTTTTCTCGTTAGTTACTTAACTAATCACTTTTTTCACACTAGGAATGAAACAGCTGTTCTGCTTTGGTGGTTTTTTGGTTTTTTTTTTTTTTGTAGCTGTAAATCATAAATACTTTGTGTACTCCTCTCAAGAGACTGTATTTTAGGTTGTACGTAGTGTACTTGCCTGCACATTTCTCGCATTGCTGTGTATCAGTGAAAGAAACTTAAACTACAAATAGGGAGATCTTTTGCTTTTTTGACAAATCTGATAGCCAGGCTCTTGGTGATTTTATACTTTCAACAGTTTGTAATTCAGAAGAAGTAGGTTTGATGAGTAGTAATGTGTGCTGTATTTGTGCGTTATGTCCCAGCAAGCTAAACACTTCTGATTTAATCACTTCAGAATAGTCTCACTCTCAGTAAATCCAACAATCCGCTGGACAGTGAGAGAATTGATTAGGGAAGAAAACCTTTTAAAATATCTTATTTCCATTTCAGATTGGAAATTATTTTAAAAACCACTGCAAACAAAGTAAGTCGGGTTGCATGAAAATAGCACTGACATTTGCCCATAGTTTCTATCTGATTAAGTGGAAGTGACATGAGTAGATTAGAATGAGACTAAGACAATTCACATTGCAATTGTGTTAGTTTAACTTTAACAATCTTTTAACATGCTTGTTTAAATGTGGCTGACATACCATAATTACAAATCTACAAGCCTTGATTATAGAATTTTACATCATGAACCTATGGGGAAAGTGTATTGATTTTTTGTGAAGCAATTCTTTTTTTTTTCTTTTTTTTTTTTTTTTTTTTCGTTTTTTTTTTTTTTTTTTTTTTTTTTTTTTTTTTTTTTTTTTTTTTTTTTTTTTTTTTTTTTTTTTTAATTTACCTTTCTAAAACTGTGGTATCTTCACAAAATTGTTCTTTTGCCTGTTGCACTGGTGTTGATACTATTTTTTCTCTTTGTGAAATAGCATCATACTGCAAAGCAATTTACTCTGATTTTTCCCCTTGCTCCAAGCACAGGAAGTTCTGCATGTTACACAAAACTGTTGGTCTGATTTTAGATATAAATATGAACCATTCTCTTAAATTTAATTATTTTACTGGTGAATTCAGGATAAATTCTGTGCAAGAGAAGTATGAAGAATGCAAAGACTCCTTTTGCTTGTTCACTCTATTGCTAATTTAAGCACAAAACTACCTCATGTTCTTGGTTACTCAAGAAATTTTCTATTTCTGGTGTAAATCAGAAATTTTCACCATCTTCTTTCTACTGTATGAATTATGGTTGCTTTCTTGCGTGTTGATCATTAGCCATAGACCTTCACTGTGATTCATACCACCAGTGATAAGAAACTTACTGCTCTTTTCTTTATCCTTGTTAAAATTAGAAGATTGTGCGCAACAACTCTTCGTTAGCTCAATTAATTGGAAGGATGAGATATCTCATATTAATTGGGTATTGAGAAATGATCTGCAGTGCTGCTCAGCTATACTGAGTCAGCATGATAAAGCGATTTAATGTGTGTACACTACACATCTGAGAGCTCAGGGATTCAGGAGTGTAAATATACAGCATGCTGTGTTGGATACAACCTGACTTTATCCAAATTAAATAACCCTTTTCAGAGTGCAGATTGCACATCTGTTGCCTAGGGTTGTCACCAGCTCAGTCCTGGAGCCTTAAACTTGGATTCAGTGCTAGCCAAGTGTGGTTGTTGTGCTCCAGAGCTACTTAGATATGTCTTAAGTACCTTTTGTAGTGCTCCTGGCATCAGGATCTGATACATGAAGTTCTGAGTTGGCCCTACATTTGAAGACTGCTTAAATCTTTGAGGCTTACTAACATAGTCTCTGTCTCATGTGAAAAAACCCTGCTTTATGTGAACTGTCTGAGAAAAGAATGCACCTGCATTTACTTGTTGTCTGAGGTAACATCTGTGACATACATAGTCATCAACCTGGATAATTAGTTGGAAGGTCTAGAAACAAACCTTCTGGTTTTTGAAGGGATTCTTATTTCTCTGATTCTTTTCAATACCAGTTTTCTTTTAACTTCACAATAACAAACATTACCCACACATATCATAAGACGCTGTGACAAGAGCACAGTTGTTGCTGCGGAAATTGTATTGTGTGTTGGTTTGTTTGATTTTTTTTTTTTTTTTAATTGGTTAGATTCCACTTGTTATACCTTTAGAGCAGACCTAAGTGATTCCTTTTTAGAAATATTTCAGAAATTTAAATTAGTGATGATCAGATCTGTAAAAGATTGTCTCTCACATTCATTCTTTCATCCCATTACCTCTTCTAAAAAAAAATCAAAGTGAAATACGTGGTTCTGGCATCTCAGGTTTTTTGTGTTTACCATTATCTTCTGTCCCCTGAGGTAAAATTGTCTTCTGCATGTCCATGCTGACCATAATCTATTAAGGTCATCATTTTAATTTGCAAATTAAAACATGCCCAGCAGGTTTATGACTGTGTTAGTGATACAATATTAAGGAGGAAAGCTTTTTTTCCCCCTTTTTAAAATTTTTCCTTTGTGTGAGAATATATGCAAAACGGTGGCTTTTAACCTTCAGTTATTTAAGCAGTCTTTTGAAGTTTGGAGATACAGTAGTTCCAGTTACTTGGTAGTACCACTTTGGTGACTTTATGCATATGTATATTGCTTTTGTCTTTATTTTTTTTCATGGCATGGAGCCACATACTCAGCTATGTGGATTAAAAAGTTACAAATAATTATTTCTGTTGAATTAGAGTGTGGATCCCTGGGAAATCTAGAAAAATTGTATTAAATTTATGGTAGTGCTTTATATACAGAAGATGAATTACCGCTGTGCTAACAACTATAATCCATCCTGGCTTGACTTTAAGGATTATTAAATTATATGTATCATGCAGGTGGAAATCTCATTCAGGACCACAAGGTCCATCTTTTTTTCTTTGAAATGTATTAAGTCTTTCTGATGCATTGTGAATTGCCTACGCACATAATATGACTGTAATTCTATTTAATTTTTCTCATTATTGTAGCACTTAGAATTGGTTATCCCCAGCTGGGAGGGCAGGGAGAGGAGGAAGTAGATTCTGTGGTTTTTTGTCCAGCACAAAAAGTCTTGACTGAAGGTGATGCCTGGGATACGGATGAGAAAACGAAGTGAAGATCTTTGGCAACCCAAGTTGTTTCCACATCAGAGGCCCCATTTCTTGTTCTTCTTCTCTGAAACTGAAGTTCTTGGGCTCCTTAGCATTTACAGCTTTCTGTAGTGGCAAAGACAGGTAAAGCCCTGAAGATTCAGAGACATTTCTTGTAATACAGGCGATATAAAAATGTTAAAGCCAAGTAATTTTTAATTTGAAATAATTTTCTGACTTCAAAAGATCATGTAAGTGCTTTTCATCTTTTTTACAGTAGTAATCCTTGACAAAACCCAAGCTTGCAAAGTTACCCTGAAATGTCAGAGTAACTCAGTTCTGTAAACTGTTAGGTGCAGAAGGGGCTAAAAATTATGCATATACTTGTGTACTGTTACATCTTTACTCTTAAAAGAGAAAATTTATCTTTGATGATGGTTTTGTCACTAGAAAAAGAAAATGAGCACATAAACTTGATATCTTGTCTAAATCAGAAATTAGGTACTCACGGCTAAGAAAACATGGCAGTTTGTATACCTGTCTCAAGTACTGTTTTTCTTAATCCTTCCTTGACTTTTTGTCTTTGGGGCCCAGTCTGTAAAGTTTGTATGCTTGTGTAGCCTTAGTGAACCTAAGAGTGTGCATAATTAAAATTTTCAGATTTGGGACTTGGTATTTTAAGCTCTGCAGGTAGTGATTAGCATGTTGCCAGTGTTACTGCAGTTGCTGAATTAGTTGTCCTATAATTGTGCATAGTGTTAATATATTATACTATAAGAAAAAATATTATTATTATTATTATACTATTAATATTAATATTTACTGTAAGAAAGTTATTATATCATTAAAAGAAAACTGTACCTTGTACAGCTACACTATTACGGATTTTTTAGTTTGAACTAAGTTAGCATAGATATCTCATTATCTAGTCAGTAAACTCTGGGCTTTCTGTGCTTTTAGGATTAATCCATGGCATATTAGCATGTACCATGGTTAATGGTAACATTAGTTCTAAAGAGATGCATGTCTTTTCAACAGTGAATGTGGTCAGAGGCAAAACTGAGCAATTCCTCCTCATCTTCTTCAGAGCACTAGTTGCTCAGTCCACCAACAGAAGTGTTTCTTGTGTTGATTTTCCTAATATTGGAGAGAAGTCTGTATTTGATGGCTTAAGCACACTGGTGCCATTCTAGCTTATGCAGAACCTGAATTGTCAGCAACTGCTGGATGTTGGGGAGGAATGTTAGGAGCAAGCATGTGCTTGCTCTATGTTTGTACCATTTTGCCACTTTTTTTCTAGGCATCCATTGGTAGTTCCTGTCTGTGACTGTGGTAGAAGGTGGAATTTTGTCTGTGTACAGAGGATCCTAATTTCATTATGCATTCAGAAAACCCTCATTGTGCATCATTTTTTCATCTGTCAAACTTCAGATAAACTGCCCTTCTTATGATCGGAGAGGCATATCTGCTTGCTACTGCTAATGATGCAGCTACAGGAGATGACAGTGTTGATGTATATGGACTGGGGTAGGAATCTAGGTACCTTTGTGAAGTGAGAAACAAAGGTGATTTACGACTCTTTCTGCAGCAGCCAGAAGTTAGAACAGCACTCACAGCTCTGCACCCTAAGCAGACTGGGAGTGAAGTCCCTTGAAAAATCAAGTGATCCTAAATACGGAGGTCTCATTTCCCTCTCCCCTTCTCTGGTTCTTTGGTTTCTGATGCTAGTCAAACCTTTTGCTGAGCTCATTCAGTTTGCTTAACACAGGAGAAAAACTGTCATGTTGTTGTTTTGTTTGTTTGCTTGCTTGGGTTTCGTTTTGTTTGGTTTTTTGGGGGGGGTGTTTGTTTTGGGTTTTTTGGTTTTGTTTTTTAATTTTGGGGAGGTTGGTTGTTGTTTTGTTTGTTGGGGTTTTTTTGTTTATTGTATTAATTTCCTGCAGTTTTGGTATGGAGAGATCATTAAGCATTAGTGCTGGCAGACATGTATGCTAGAGCCAAGGAAAGGAACACCTCTGTTCACCAGTGGTCAGCTTTTTTACTGTCTTGAACTATCCTGTGTTACTTTGCTCTTCAGGGAGGGGAGTTGAAGTAGGGGAGACAAAGTGAGTAAAGGAAGATGGATAAGGAAGTAAATGGTATTGGTATGGAAAGGACTTTTTTTTCCTCCTTCTACCATAAGAGTCTGTCAAACCCTTTGTGCTCTTCTGGGCTTAGTCTCTAGCTTTAAAATAATAAAACTGTTTCTAACAGAGAAACAAGAAATTGTGAAATTGTTAAGTGATGTGAAAATCAAAAGTGTAAAGGATTTTAAAAGGGCAGCAGCCATAGCTAGGAGCTGACCTCTTGTCTATTAAACATTTATGGTTTAGTTTTGTTCTTCAGTGATAAAAAGTCCTTAACTTGATTTCTAGAGGCAGGTATACCACCAGAAGTGTCACTTTATTTGTTTTTTAATACTCTTTCCCTAGTAGTTAACTACTGACTGGCAATAGAGACAAGGTCTAGAATAACTGGATCTTATGTTTCTACTGTTCATCATGAAGGATTGGGAGGTTCTAGTAAAATATTTGTATTCTGTTTGGGTTGCTTTCATCCCTTGTTTTTAGAGGTGTAGACCTCTGCTCCAGGGTCCACGAAAAATAACTAAGGAAAACAAGCTTGTTGTCAGTAGAGTTAAGTCAGGTATGTGGGAGTCTTCAGTTCTGTTGAACATTTATGTATAGCTGAAAACATTTATTTATAGTTATAAATGGAGGCTTGAAGTGTGAGAATAAGCTAATACTTACTGTATGCAGTTGTTTGTCAGTTTTTACTTCTTTAACTTTGGGTGTCCAGGAAAAGGAGGGACTTGGGAATTTTTGGTTTGTAGATTTATTTTTAAGGGGGGAAAACAAAAATTTAGTCACTTGTTGGTACCATAATTATTTGCCAGGTGCCTCAAATAGAAAGCTCTCACATACTTAGTGATAGTTGTGGAACTGCAACTTGCTGGAAAGCAGAATGGTACACAGAGATTGCAACAAAATATATTAAACTTCTTTACCGATGTTGCATTTCTTTAATATCTGACCCAACTGCAAAATATTATATACAATTATTTTAGATTGTGACTCTTTGTTCTAGTATTTAGATAACTTACTGTTTACAGAAATTCTATTATTTTTTTTTTAATCACTACTGTCTTAAAAGTTGAGGCCTTACGTTGAAACTCCAGGATAAAAGAGGAAGAGTGAAGTGTAAAAAACACTTTTATGTCCAAAGCAGATACTAAATCTGTGGAGAAAATAAAAAGACAAAACCATGTTGACTTAGAATGTTTAGGTATTTTGTAGACATTGTTAGGTAAAACTGGACTTGGGCAGGTTTTTCTATCTGCTTCTCAAAGATTTTTCTGCATTTTCAGAACAGATCAACCTTACAGGTACACTGTATATTATAAAATTATAGGCAGTGATTTGCAAATATAATTCAGAAAATGATGACTCTTAGGAATTTGTGGATGTTGGGCATACAGTACCAAATGAAGCCTCTATTTTATTAGGCTGTGACATCTTGGTTTGAACATAAGAGTATCTTTTAAGCCTTCCAAATAGTATTTTTGTACAACAGGTTTGGCACAAGAAAGTGCACAGCACTGTAATGTCACACAGGTGTTTGTGTCAGTCCTGTGGAGTTCTGGAAGCTGTTAATGCTGTATGTCAGGAAGGAGGGAGAGCTATAGGAAACACACTGGCCTAATTCCCTG
>VZRN01002205.1:147300-168926 GCA_013397935.1 Dasyornis broadbenti
TATTAAATCAATATTTGCTGATGCTAATACTGGAACTAGCTCCAGTATTTGGAATTATAACTACTGATTTAATGTCTTCATTATTAGTAATTAGGCTCCTGTCCTTCTCCAGTTCTACTTCTTAAAGCTAGTACTTGGCTTACTTGTAGAAACGGGCCTAGTCAATACCCAGAGTATGTGTTCTGCACGCAATTGAAGATGCATTGTAAGGCTGAAGGCCCTCTCTGGCTGTGTGGCTCCATGAGGACTGAAACAAGTTCAGGTGCATAATGCCACAGCCCAACTTAGACTGGCTGCTGTAGAACCACAGCTTAGGGCTATTTTAGCAGAGCCATTTTTGCTGGTGTAAACTCTTGTGAAAAACAGGGAGAGTTCTGGCTATTGCCTTAGCAGTATATTCTTGGTGGAATTTTTCTTGTAATAGAACTGCAGTGGTGCTTTTGTGGTAACTTCAGTTCACAGAGGTTCTTGTCATCCCAGTAATGTTCTGCCCATCCTCAGCACTTCTGGTAGGGCACTTAAATGTGACAAATTATTAATTAATTTGTGCTGATGCACAAATTAATGTGATGAACCTCTCTATTACACCTTTATTTATTCTCTTTTCATTGTAGATTCTTTGCTTCTTGGATCTGATTATGTTCTTTTGGATGTTAAATTCTCCTCAAACAATCTTATATAGGCATATAATCTAATTTTATATAGTTATATAAGGCTTATTCTTACTCTTGTTTGGGGAAGGATTTTCTTCAGCATGATCTCAGGTCTGCAGTAGCATCTCAGTGTTTGTTCTGCTCCTGAACTAGCAGAAGAGAACTTGTTCCAGTATTTTTCAGATCCTGAAGGATGTTTTAGTTCATATCTAGTATTCATAATCTAATGTGCACCTAATGAACATACATAATAAAGTGGGAGATGCAACAGCAAAATTGCAGTAACAATAAATACCAAGTTTGATCATGGGAATGCAATGTAATAGTTACTGTGGGACATCATATTAGACTAGCTTTCTCTGACCTTCAAACTGATTTACATTACTCTTGAATCTATGCTTGTTAGCAAAAATCATCCTGCTCCCAAGTATGGGTCTGTTATTAGGATTAAAACATGGATGCTTTTTCCTTTGAAAGACAGGAAATAAAGAAAATCGTTGTAATATAAATTATGGAACTTCTGTTCCATGTTACTTTTGTCTATGACCCCCAAGCCAGCATCAAGATAAGTGGACAAAATACTCATATATTATAGCTAAATTCAGTATTTCCTAGATGCAGTTTTCTCGCAGTAGTTAAATGCCATTTTTTATAAAGCTGTGTATTATCGTCCAGACCTGTAACTTTTGGGTGGGGGGCTGTTATCAATGATGTAACATTTTACTGTAATAGAACCAGATTAACACAGTCATCTGGTTGTTAATTGCAGGTTGGCAAAAGAAAAAGTTATGTATGAAAAAGAAGCAAAACAGCAAGAAGAAAAGATCGAAAAGATGAAAGCTGAAGCATGTGATGATTATGGAATTAAGAAGCAGGTAAACTACCCTAGAACTAGGGTTTTATACAATCGTTATTTGTTTTCATTTAATCATACTTACCTTTAGATAGAAGAATCTCCTGTACCTTTCTCCAGATTCATGTTATATAAATACTAGACTAAAATCTTGTCAACTACAAAAGTCATCAAAAGCAGCTGTAGAAAGTTCTTTAAGGTGTTAAACTATAAAGATTATGTTTTTTTAAATATGTATATTAATTATTTAGCACTTTATGTCTGGATGGCTGTTACTCATTCACTGTGCCTGAGGCCATCATGAACTCTTTCTCAGAAATACTAAGGACCTGTAGAAAATACATGGTCTTTATGGATGTAGGTCAACCAAATGCTTGCTGCTAAGTGCAAATGTTGCAGCAAAGTGAGAATGCCTGAGAGTTTAGGCAGATGAAGATGAAACATTTCAACTCTTGGTATATTGGTATCCTTTCGGTAAAATCACAGACCTCAGAGACATAGAGCAGTGAGTATGCAGCTGCAGAGCTGCTGGAGTTTGTAGTGAAGTCATAGATTAGGAAGGGGCATGCTGTACTTCAGTCTGCTCACAGTTTAGTGTCATTGTTACAGTATGATTATATTTATTCTTGGAAGGTTTCCCTTAAGGATAGCAGTTGCAGATAGTTGGTATGTTTGAAAGAAGTGTAACATTTCCTGCTCACTGGGAGAAGGCTTGGATTTGGGAGATTGGTGTTTATTCTCTACAAAAGTGTGAAATGTCCATGTTTCACTGTGGCCTTTTATTCTTTCAGCTATGTTACCTTCTGATTTTGGTTTTTCCCTCAAGTATTTCCTAGATGTTTTCTCTCAAATATTCACAGAAACCAAAACTGTAAACTAAAATTATTTTCCCTTATAGGCATAAACATAACTTTCTCGTGTCCTGTCATTTTTAAACAATGGAAGAATAGGCTAAACAAAACTCAAAATTAACAAAATATAGGAGAAAGTACTTCTAGAACAAGCTAAACCAAGTTTTTTTAGTAAATTCATATTTCAGTTCATATGTCTATATCCTGCATTGCTTTCATTATGCCATGGGAATAAAATAAAAATAAAGGATTTGTATACAAATAAAGGTTTGTATTTATAGACCAGATCTCCTCTGTCTTCTGCCTCACCAGACTGAGGCTAAGATCCTACAAAACAGTAGCCTTTCTGAAGATCTGGTGCTAACAAGAACTAATGAATTCAATTCCCATTTTTAGTGTCGCCCATTCATCAGGTTATTTGACTGCATCATGGTATTTCCACAGTGACCTGCAAGATATAATGAAAGTCAAAACCAGCAATGGCTGTGAACTTCTGCTGAAATTAAATGTTACATACTACTTGAAGGTATTTTCAGAGACCAGTGACATAAGGCTTCACAGAAAACAGTGATTCATTCAGAAATTGCCTGATTGACTTTAAAAGCAATCAGCTCCTCCAATGATATCTTCACTTCTTGTTCATTTAGTGCACTCTGCATTTTGGAAGTTTTGAATATTTTAAGTTTTTTAAAATTTGGAGACTTAAAATGAAGTTATATAATACCAGGAGAGTTTGCTGAGAACTGTATTTTGGATAGCATTAAAACTGAGATGTTTTTCAGAAAAAAATATCCATAGTTGCACATTTTAAGAATTGCCTCTAGTTAATAATCTCTAATTTCTATTCTAGGGTGAATAACTATTAAAATACATCTGTAGTCTTTATTTTGGTAACGAAAAATAACATTCTGGGGATGGGAACAAATTCAGTCATTTGAGATTAGGAGAACAGTTTTAACTCTCAGTTTAGCTGAGGTATTAGCTAAATCATGTATATGTGTTTGTGTGTGTGTTTATATACATGCACAAATCAATTCAGAGTCCAGGGAGGGATTCTTAAAAAGCTTAAAATAAGTCTTACTCTTGATGTACTATTGTTTTCATTTAGCTTTCCTCTTACAACTCCGAACATACGTTTTTACATATAGAAGTGAATGTGGAAAATATCACTTTAAAGTGAATAATGCCATTCCTACTGCGTATTTAGTCTTTAGAATGGGTCTGGTCTGTAAAGAGAGATCAGTCCCTTTGTAGAACAGTAGACTTTGACTCAGTATTTTTCTCCTAATTCCCTATGCATTGTGGCAACTCATGGTTCCAGTAGACTCAAATGTTCTCTAACGAGGCAGTGACCACCTGGGGTGGTTGGCAGTTGTTAGATGCTAGCCCCCACCTGCACTGTCCAGAAAGACTTGCTTAAGGAGGAGCAGGTTCAGTACTAGAAAAACAAAAGTTTTCTTGCAATGCTGGAAGATGCTGACCAAAATTGTAATTTGAAGATTCCATTGTAGGGTGCAAGAAGACATTATTATGGTAACAAAATATTAAAATACTTTTGATTTATCCCACCAGGTGCAAATTCTGCTTATAGTTTCTCTGGGCAGCAGGAAGTGGTGCAGTTCTACCTCACTGTGGATTTTGTCATAATGAAGTCTTAGTTTCTACACAGTTGTAGCAGTTCTCAATATATGAAGACTTTCCACAGAACTTCATAATCCTACTTTAACAGAAAATTTTCACACAGTATCATTCAAATGCAGACAAATTGTAGGAACCTGTAGCCTTCTGTGTTTCTGTGGTTGTTGATGTTCATATATAAGTAAACATCCTTTTGCAGCACATGCTTTTATCTTGAGACTTGTGAATGGGGGGAAAGTGAGGTATCTACTCCATGTTTCCTCTCTGGGTTTGTAGATATACTCTGGTGGTTTTGCTAACTGGCAGAAGTTTTACTGATAAGTGACAAATTTTCATGTTTTTAAAAGTAATTCTACAGTTCGAAGTTACTTCTTGGGTAATGTCATTCCTCGATGAATTCAAAATCCACTGCATGTAACACAGAATTTCATCTCTGCGTGTCAAAAAGCACATAAGAATATATAAAGTACATCTTGCTGATACACAGGTTTTTTCAAGTATTTGTGAAAACTGCAATGTTTCTCTTGCTTTGTTGAGTGAAAGAATGCCTACTGAAACAGCTAGAAAGATGTACATTTGGAAACTATTTACTATATTGGAAAATAAAGTGGAAGATGGTAATCTGCTGCTAATCTTGTTACTGGAAGACTTTTGCTGAAAGGAAAATTGTAATGTTGTAGAACTTTCAAATTTTTAAATGTCTTTTTAGCCTCAAAGAAATATTCTGGTTTGTTCAGTTGGCTTTTTACATTCTTAGCTCTTTCCAGCCCCCCACCTGATTGGTTCAAAGCTTCATTCTTCTCACAGATCGACTGAGATTAGATGAAATGTACGGTTTCACATCAGTCTCATTATTTACATAATTTGTTTTTCTGCCTCCTCAGAATAGATGATCTTTGGTTAATAATATGAATTTAGCTCTAGATGCTTGGTAAAGAGGCAGTGGAAGTGCTAGTGAAGATATAATGTTTCTCCTTATATATTTGGACAGTATTCTTAACAAGCACAGTTTGTTTCCTGAAAAGCAACTTGGAATTCTCTGGACTGAGTACAGAGTAATATTTCTAACACAGACCTGGTATTAAAGATGCATTCAAACTTCCAGAAAGAAACCAAATTATAAAAAAACATTACTGTGATCTTTTTTAACACTGTATCTCCTTTGAGTTCCTGCCTTCCCTATGCCGAGCTTCTTTCTACATCACCTATGCTGAACTACTCCCTATATCCCCACACCACCATCCTGGCCCAGCACACTGTGCCTTGATATTACTCCCTGTTACTACTGAGATGAGAAGTAATACAATGGTATGGATTTAAGTTACAAATATGGATGAGCCAACCAATAGCCTTAGCATGAGTATTTATTTTGTGCTACAATCTCTTACTTAGTGGCATTACTAAACTTTGGAACCTTTGGTTTAGTAATACTTAGAGATGGCTTTTTTTTCTTTTAGGTCTCTGTCCTTCTACCAGATATGGCTGTAATTAGTGAATGGATTCCAAGTGTTTTATAGACTTTTTGGTGAAAACTTGATCAAACCCATAGCACTTGTTTTAGTGAACAATTATCTGCATGTCTTTTTCTTCTCTGTGCCATCTTTGAGTAGATCCATACTGTTAGGATTATCTGTGCAACAGAAAATGGGCAAGTGATTATGTGACAGTATTTAAAAGCTATGCTATATATTCACATGTGTGTAAGTAGTTGGTACATATATGACTCATTTACATTTGTCACAGTGTTTAGTCTACCTTTTCTGTTTAAACATCACTCTTGTCATGTGAAACAATACTGCCACTATACCCTGTGACACAGAAGTATATCAGGCTGTTCTTCTAAGAGCAAGGAGAGCCCTATGGAGGTTTTCTTTTTGTTGCTTTCAAATTATTTGTGGATATGCATATCTCTAAATCTCTTGTGTAGTCGTGGATCAGCTGGGAGAAAAACGCAAATCAACATACTCTGCTTCTGTGTATTTGAAGCTGATAAAACTGATATCTCTCCCTCCCTCATTATTATTACTGCATTTTTTTCAGTTATTAAATTGTTCTTATCTCAACCCACAAGGTGTACCTTTTCTTCCTGTTACTCCCCACCAGTCTGGGGGCAAGAGCAAGTGAGCTGCTGCCTGGTACTTAGTTGCTGCCTGGGGTTAAACAACAGTCCTTAGCAGCAGTTTGAATTGTCCAGTCTGGTCCGTGGAATTTGAGTACCTTCAAGTGTGTGTCACAGGGATGGAAATGGCTGCAGTGCCTGTCATTGGAGTTTGAGTGCTATCGTGCTTGTCACCCTTAGAGTTCAGTCAGAAAGTCTGGCAGAATTTTGACAGAAGTTGAGTCCTAAAGGAGTTAAAAGTCCAGTCCTAAAGCTTGTATCATTATTTGAGCTTTTGACTTTGCTTTATTATGTATATTTGTAAAAGTAAATAGTCTGTCTGGTATTATCAGCATTACTTGGAAAAAATGTGGTTTATGCTGAAGTTAAATAATAATGGTTCCACAAAATTCCTGTTCTAGTCTCCAGATGTTTGCACCTACTGAATATAGTTCTAGGATTTATCATCCTTCTGGTTTTTATTCATCATTGCATAACCACTGGCAAATATAAATAAAACCTGGGCACCCCTTTGGATCTTAGTCAAATGTTGTGTTGAATAGAATGATTTGGGTAGATTTGTTAATTTCCTAGAGCAGGTGGGACTACAGCTTACAGATTCTAGATTTATATGCCTTCCCAGGTTGCTTATCTAGTGGCACATATCAAATAAGTTATTAATTTCATATCATCTATCAGCTCTACGACACACAAATATCTAGCAATGCTAGCTCAAGGAAGTAATTATTGTATATTCCCATTCCTCTAGGTATTCTACTACATAAAACAAAAGGCATCATCTCATGCATTTTATGGCACACCTCATTCTATAGATGTTACATTGACTGATGAAAAGTGTAAAATTAGAAACTTAAGTTTTTTCTCTCAAAACCAACTGGACTTAAAAACTTAAGACACTTAAAACCGTGGTGATAATGTCTTGT
This sequence comes from Dasyornis broadbenti, assembly GCA_013397935.1. Classification (NCBI taxonomy): domain Eukaryota; kingdom Metazoa; phylum Chordata; class Aves; order Passeriformes; family Dasyornithidae; genus Dasyornis; species Dasyornis broadbenti. The sequence goes on from VZRN01002205.1 coordinate 154,338, forward strand.
TATATAAAGCCTTCCTGAATACATAAATGCATTCTTAGCTATAGCTTAACATCCCATTTACAATGACCCTTTGTTACAGCAGCGTTAATACTAGGAGGACAATACCGCATAGGAATGATAGAATGAAATAAGCCATTTAAAGGGAATGCTTTCTGTTGCAGGTTATCCTGAATGTAGATGTTGCATATTTAAATACTTAACAGATTTTCATTTATAAATTCTATATTTAACATTACTGAACAACTCTGCACACCTTTTCTTCTCAGTGTTTGGTGTTCAGATCCAGCAATGCTCCATGAAATAAATGTTCCCTTTCTTAAAACTGACGTTGTTTTCTTTAGGAGGTGGCAGGATTTTCAGATTCAGTGGGGTGCCAGTTTAGTAATTTTGTTCAAAGTGCATGGTGAGAATAATCTTTCTCCTAAAATGAAGCACAAGGATATGTAATAACTTTTTATGCATGATAAGCATCAAAAATATGAGCCTGCTGGTCTTTGCTTTTCATTTTTCTTTACCTTTGTCTTTCAGTCAGAGCCTCCTGCAGTCTGCACACAATGTGATCAATAACTCAATAACTTTTTTCATGCAGTAATTATCTCTATGGGGTATTATCTGAACATTCTTTTTCTTTATTACCCAAAAGATGCAGGAGATATTTATATAACCAGCTGATCCCATTTTGGATGAAGCTGCTTCATGACAGCAGGAGAAAGTTTGTTTTAAATAGATCTTTTAACAAATGCTGAAAACCTTACTAAGCTGTACTTTTGTCCTCAGGGAGAGATAATTTGAAATACTCTCTTGCACTTAATACTTTATATTCAATTAAGCACAGAGTAAATGGAAATGTCCTCTAAATTAACAGAGTTTTCAGCAATTACGCTAAGTGAGTGTCTTTTAAGAAAAGCTTATTCAGAAGATGGGTGCAACTGTTCTGAAGTTTCTAGATAATGACTAGATTGTTAATTTTTCAGAGTAAAAACTTATGCTAAAAGATAATCTTTCTCTCTGGAATACATTCTAATTTCATTGGCTTCTAATTTTCACAGATTGAGATCTTACAAGAGTCACGAATGATGATTCCAGACTGCCAGCGCAGACTAGAAGTCGCACACGCAGAGCTTACTCAGCTACTAGTGAGTATTGCACCACACCCCACTGATCAAGAAGTGCTGCCATTCCTAGGTGAACTTGGATAAGCAACTGCAGCAAATCAAAACTGGATTAAGGAATTGCTTTCTATAGGTCCCAAGACCAGCAACCTATAAGATACCAGTATTTCACTTTAGATAACTGTCTTTACAGATTTGGTCTTCAGTCTGTGAAGACTGTGTATTGGAAGCCATCTTTAATGGAACATACGCTCAACATACACTTACATCAAAATGTAAGAATGGACTCAGAACTCCTGTGCTAGTTCTATCATCAGAAAAAAATCAGTTAACCCAATTTAGGTTTTATAGATAGTATAAATGTATATAATATGCTTGTAGGGAACTGAAAAGTTAAAATACTTTGGTTACTACTTTTATTATGCTATGGACAAGTCAGAAGAGTCCTTGCTGAGTATTGCTTTATGTTTTATTAGTGAAGTGAGCAGTATTGCTATGTTTTTAAGATACAAATACCTGCAGGAATGAAGAGTATCTCGTACAAATAAATTCACTGAACTTACACTACATTTGGAGAAGATTATGCTTATTTTAAAAGCTGCCTTTTCATCAAGAATTCAGCTACACATGTAAATGGTATTGTGAGGCTAAAAATATACACCCTAAATTATGTCCCAGATATATTGATGGCTAAAATGCAAATACTTTTTCATGTAAAACTCAAGGAGTCCTAGTTTCAGGTAGTTGGCTTCTACTGTTTTCCAGAATAAATGCTCAGTACCTGGCAGGATTTAGGGTCTTTTTGTCATTCAACTACTTACTTAACAGTTAGTCAGTCCAGACTTCAGTGGCATGCAGAAATGGTGCTGTTGATTCATAGTATGCAACTTAAAACAAGGAATGGGAGCAGTTACTGTTGTTAAGAATTTGGAAGTCTTCAAGTGTTTCTTTCTGTGCTTAGCTCACCTTCAATGTTTTTATTAAAATTTACTATATTGTAGTATGTTTTTCAGTTGTCAATCTACTTAAGCTATTTCCTAAGAGTACTCTTGATCTCAAGTTTGTCTTTACCGATTCCTTGGTTTTAAATATTTAACACAATAAAATGAAAGTATGCACAGGTCAAATCTACTTGCACGTGGCAGCCATTATCTGGGACCTTAAGCAGGACAAAAGAATTTACGTGTGCTTAGAGTAACATAGGATGTGTGTTCCTAAAAATGACATATTCCTCATTTCATAGAATGGTCTGGGTTGGAAGGAACCTTTAAAGGTCATCTGTTCCACCCCCATGCAATGAGCAGGAACACCTTCAACTGCCTCAGGTTGCTTAGAGCTCCATCCAGCCTGACATTGAATATTTATATGGATGAGGCACCTACCACCTCTCTGGGCAACCTGTCACAGTGTTTCATCACCCTCACAGTAAAAAACTTCTTCCTTAATATGTATTCTAGATCTATGCTCTTTTAGTATAAAACCATCACCCCTTGTCCTGTCACAAGAGGCCCTGCTAAAAAGTCTATCCCCATCTTTCTTGTAGGTCCCTATTAAGTACTGAAAGTCTGCTATGAGGGCTGCCCAGAGCCTTCACTTCTCCAGGCTGAACAAACCCAACTCTCAGCCTGTCCTAAAAGGGGAGGTGCTCCAGCCCACTGATCATCTTGGTGGCCTTCTCTGGACTCACACCAACAGGTCTATGTCCCTCCTGTGCTGGGACCCCAGAGCTGGATGCAGCACTGCAGGTGGGGTCTCACCAGAGCAGAGCAGAGGGGCAGAATCCCCTCCCTGGCCCTGCTGCCCTCACTGCTTTGGATGCAGCCCAGGACACGTTTGGCTTTCTGGGCTGTGAGTGCTCATGGCTGGGTTGTGTCCAGCCTCTCACCCACCAGCACCCCCAGGTTCTTCCCAGCAGGGCTGCTCTGATCTGTCCGTGCCCCAGCCTGTGTTGATAACAGGGTTGTTCTGACCCAGGTGCAGCATTTTGAACTAGGTCTTGTTGAACCTCATGAGATTCCCATGGGCCCTCTCCTAGAGCCAGGTCCTTCTGGATGGCATCCCATCCCTCAGGTGCATCAGCTGCACCACTCAGCTTGGTATTATCTGCACATTACTAAACTCACTTTCAGTGTCATTAATGAAGATATCAAAGAACACTGGTCCCTATACAGACCTTCGAGGGACACCACTTGTCACTGATCTCCATCCAAACATTGAGTCATTGAGCAGTTCTCTCTCTGTGACCATCCAGCCAGTTCCTTATCAGTGAAGAGTCCACCCATCAAATCCACCTCTCTCCAATTTAGAGAGAAAGATGTGGGGGCCATGTAGTCCACAATGATGGTTCCCTTTTTGCAGTCTTTTAAGGTATCACCTGACTGCCATTACTTTTCAAATGTGGAGAAGAGCTTGGCAACTACATCAGGCACTTCCCTCAGGATTCTGGGAGGCATCAAGTCCCATAGCCTTAGGTACATTCAGGCTCCTCAGGTGGTTGTGAACCTGATCTTTACGTATAGTGGGAGGGACTTTGCTCTACCAGTCCCTATTTTGTAGTCCATCCACTTAAAAGGTGTGGGAAGAGGCTACAAGTAAGACAAAAACATAGTTGAGTACCTCAGTCTTCTCCTTGTTGTTCTGGCAGATTTTTTACCTTCTTAAATTTAATCCGACAACAGTTATTTTCAGAGTACTCAAAAATGTTGTTTTTGATTACAGGAAAATGAAAAAGAGTTGGAAGAAGCTGAAGAGTATAAAGAAGCGCGTTCCATACTGGAGTCAGTGAAGCTGGAAGCCTAGCAGTTTCCCAGTTCTTTCTTTATATACATTAGCACGGGGTCCATTCCACACTTTCATTTGACTGTGGCTCTACTATTATTGTTGACTTGCTAAGGTTCCCTTTATGCAAACTGGCCTTTCTCCAACTGCAAGGTGCATCAAATAAAGAATGTTCTGAAACATTTGTGTGTTTCATATTCAGGCAAAATAGATCTATTTCCAGTTCACCTCAATTAAAAAAAAAAATAATAAAGCCCATTTAAAGTAAGTGTAATAGTTAATATAGAGAACTTAAATTGGAACAGTTCAGGATAAGAAAGTTTGACTATGTGAGGGACCAATAAATACTTTAGAATGAAAATGCATCATAGAATTATTTGGATTGGAAAGGTTCCATCTAGTTCCAACCCCCTGACATGGGCTTTAGAAGCACCTTATATCTGAAATAATTTCAAGCCCTTGTAGCATAACAGTCTGTACTGAAAGAGAAGGTAGAGTAAATGACCCTTCTCAGTCACCCACCTTTTTTCTGTGGTGCAATTTTTCTGTAATTTTATCAAGTACGTAATCCTTGTCTGAGTCCAAGACAAAATTAAAAGCCGATTCCAGATCTTTCACAGTGTGCCTGTGACTGATTTGTAGAGCCCAGTTCGTACAATTTCCATTGACCAAAATTCTGCTGCATTTCAGGAAACAGAATTTAGCAGGTGACTAGTATGTTGTGAGTTGCATCTGCTAATAAGAATTCTGGACTGAATGCTTTTCCTGACAGCACCTTGGCCTAAGTTCTGTTTTTTTTTTTAACAAAGTTCAAACCCCAGGACATGAAGGAGAGCTAATGGGTAAGGGAACAAATGCTTAATCTGCCTGGAAGACCATTAAAACACTATGTACAAAAGCTATGGTTTTTTCAGACTAGCTTCTCTAAAGCAAATAGTAAGCTCTGTTGATAAACAAGAAAGCTTTTTACATTAGTTTTTCTAGTTTGAAAGTGTTTTGGCATGTTTCTTAAAGGCAACACAAAGCACAGTGTACCTTTTCTGTGGTGCTAAATTGAATACTCAATAAAATTTTTTGTTAATTTGCCTGAGTTTGAGTAAACTGCTGTTTCAGTACTTATTTATGTACCTTAAGCACATTGAGAGTAGTAAGTCTACTTCTCCACTCTTAAGCACTGCTCTGACAGATTAACACCAAAAGATTGCTGACTGCAGAATGATCTACTTTTGAAGTGATCCCAGACCAGTACATAGAGGGCTAAGAGGTGAAACCTATTTTGACAGTATGGTTTCATAAGACAACATAAGCATCTTCTTACCAGCATTGCATCCTAAGGCAAGGAACTGCCAAGTGGACACTGCTCAGTTCACAGCACATATGAACTGCTATTGAGGAAAACACCTGTCTTTGGATACTCATTTCACCCAGTTTCTTCTATGGACCTTAACTGGGAAGGGTGGCTGGAGAGCACAAAGCAGATCATGTGTCTCAGCTGACAGATTGCAGCCGTAAGTCTGTGCTTGCAGCCATGGAGCAGAGTGTGGTGAATAAATGCTGAGCTGAAAAGGAGGTGTAGGGAGATGCCAAGTCTGCTGGGTAAAGCAGGGTTTAAAATAAAAACTGCTCTTCAGAATAAGAAAGAATACACACTTCTGGAAAACAAGCCCACAGAAAAATAACGTGCAGTTGCTGAGTACTACAAGAAATCCAGGTCAATATGAAAGCTAAACAGGTGAAACCTATAGTGGCTGAAGGAATGTAGGATTGTCATATGGCTTAAGTTGGCATTTCGAATGAAAGTCACACGGCCTTTAACTACCACATAAACTCCAGGGAAAATTTTCTTGGTGCAGTAGTTTCTAGGGTGAGTGGTTTCTCACGTTTGCCTAATACATCTCTGTCCAAGCCATTTCCTAGCTCCCTGATATTTTGTCATGAACCAGTATGACACTCTGTCCTATTGTTATCCAAAGATGAGCATGTTCTGTAGCACAGGAAATAGCCAGCCTTACAGATGAAAATCAAGATATGTTCACACCTGAAAATACTTTCTTGTCTCCAGATGCTCGTGGAGGTATCTAACTTCTGAGGGGACAGCAGCCTGTTTTCAGACTCTCAACATCCTTTAGGAGAAGGAAGGAGCTAACTGTATGCAAGTATTTTGGGTTAAATCCACCAAAAGCATAAACCACACAGAGCTGTTCTATTTCCTCATAACAACACCCTGTTTTGGCAATCCATCTTCCCCACTTCTGGTGAAACCTTTCAACTGAGCTGCAGTCAATCTGCATCCGAGCAGCTGGGGTATGGGGGGTGGGAGAGGGACTTCAAGTCCTTAGCCTAACTCAAGAGATTCAGGTCAAGGGAGATAATTTAATAACTGGGCCATACTTACTCCTCATAGACTGGAGTCCTCAGAATTGCCACATGCTTATCACAGGTGGCTGCACAGTTTAAGACTGGGCAATCACCAAGAATTTACTGCTAAAATTGAATGGTGTAATCACACCAAAAGGTACAGTGCTCTTCAACAGACATGTATGACAAAAGTAGTAGAATACACAAAAGTGTGTGTATTTAATATGCAGGTGATACAAGGGTGTTCAGTATCTTGAAGGACAGTATCAGAAATCAAAAGGTTTCTGACAAACTGGAGAAAGTTTAAAATACTTCTTTTAGTAAGGTCATAGTTAAATAAGAAAGCAAACATATATGGCAGCAGTAATTTTCTACTGCACCAACATAGGATAAAGTAAAAGCCAGACAGCATTTCTGAAAGATAAAGAATTTTAGTGAATTACATGCAAAACATTAGTTTAGCTCTTAAAGATATGGGCAACAACCTTAACTCCCCTTCTCACTAGAAAGGCTTTATCTAGAAGCATTATTGCAGCTAGAAGCCGCAACTAAAAGGGATGAACAAATAAGGATTCAGAGGAAAACAGTGAAAACTACTAAAAAGACTGAAAGATGGTCTGCACAAAAGAAGAAGCAAATCCAGGCATTTTAGTGTGAAAAATACTGAGGGTGGCAGTGGTGATAGTCTTCAAGCATATACAGAATTATAGAGGAAAGTAATAAAATTTTCTTGGCAGAAAGAGTAAGATGCAATAAGCTTTAGTTATAATGAGGAAAAAAAAAAAAAGCTGGATGGGTTCCTTCCTCAGAAAACAAGATAAATGAAGCTGATGAACAGACTGCCCCTGGAGACTGTTGGAGATGTCTTCCTAGCGGTCTTCTCTTGACCAGGCAGCTCAGTCACCCATGACACAGGGACAGCTGATCCTGCCTCATATTTACATATAAGGTAAAAGCATCAAAAGGTGGATGAGATTCATCCTTCCTCAGCAGCACTTATCCCCTCACTCAAAAATACATGATTTGTGACACAGGTGAAAGTAACTACTTGGAATATAGCACAGAAGAGATCCCCAGCATCCCCTCAAAGGAGAGGATTCGGTGATGCCTGCCTGACTTTCAGATCTTGCACTGCACAGGCGACTCAAAGCAAGTGAAAATGCTCTTCCTTAATGAAAGGACCAGATTAACTCTTTTTTTTCCTCACCTTCCACTTCCCCATTCACTCATCAAACACACACAATGTCAAAATTACTTTAGGTTCCCACTTGTCATTTTATTTTGTGTTAATTTTGTGCACAAATGAGCTCATTCAGAGCAAAGATAGGAAGCCAAAAGTTTGAACTGTAGCTGAAATCAGAAGGATGGAACTTGCAAGGCAAGAAGTGAACTGTGGGGCCTGCTGCAAACTGCTGCAAGGGAAGTAGCAAATTTAGTTCAAAGTCTCACCATTCATACAGCCTCACAGCACGACTACAAGCTTGAGAGAAGGGAGAAGAAAATGTGTTGTCTCTGGCCTAACCATCTTAACAACCCTTCTCCCATCTGATCTCTCAGAGAATCCACTTTTTATAAGGACACTGGACAGAAAATACAAAGGAGAACCACTTCTGGGTTCTCTTCATATGCCATCCTGGCTATGCTCTGTTATCACATATAAGAGATGCCTCATGATAAATCCAAATTATGGGTTTAGGACTTCAAAGGTAATGGCAAAAGGGATGTGTAATTGCCACCTTCCCCCAGCTTTCTGAACACAAAACCAATCACTGAAAAAATGAACTGTATAGACTACTTGCTAGCACATCCTAGCATCCAGCATTTCAGGGCAAACATCACCACTCTAGAACCACTCAAGATAAACATTAACAGAAAGAAGAAAGACTTCTACAACAGTTTTGTAGATGTTACATTAGCCAGAAACTCAATAACCCACAGTAAGAGCCTCAATTAGTAAGGTTAACAGAGGCTGAATAGGTTGAAATTGGAAAAATAAGCACATTATTTATGTATCAATTACTACTTGCTCTCCATTTCAACAAAAGAAAATAAAATTTTCTCATCTTCCCTAACAATCCAGAGGCTTCCTCCTGCCCCTGCATTAATTAGCAGTAAATTTCACCACGGCTCTCCATAAGCAATCAAAAAGGCTACCTAATTAAAAAAGTAATTAGTTTACACAGATAGATGTGAGTGGGTAGATTAGTTGATGAAAATAAAACGAAATTCCTCTGGATGCTTTTAGTGACTTGGCTTCCTGCTCTTTTACAGCTTCTACACGCTTCCAAGGGAACAGGTTAAAAATAAGTAAAAAAAAAACCTTAATTTGTAAATGAATAGAGTATCTTTCAAAACTGATTGATCAGATTTGACTTGTCCTCTGTTTTCAACACAGAAGATAAACTTCATATTTTATGAAGTTTACGTACAAAAATCAATGCCTCCATAAAAGGACTAATGTGTTATGTTTCATTTTCTTGGGTCACTTACACAATATGTAGGCACCAAATGGAACCAATGCTCAACCTGTAAAAGGAAGGTTTGAGCACTAACACCCAGAACACTACTACACCACTAAGATTTGTAAGAAGACAGAACAGCTCCTGACACCAGAGCTGACCAAGGGGTCTTTTCCCCAGTCATCTTGCCATCAGCAGAAGACAGAGAAAACATGTTGAGCAGTACTGAATTTTTCCTGAGAGTAAAGATACATCCTCACACTCCTGCCATTTTCCCAAATGCAGGAAACTCCATGGCATTTTGTGGTGGCAGCAGGGAGCTGTATTCTCACACTTGGGATACATGTAGGGAACACAAAAGCCAGTACCCAAAATTTGAGGGAAAACAAGTATAACAACAAGTCCAACAATAATCCTTGATGAGAACTAGGAAGCTTTGCCAGAGAAATCAGTGAGTTAAGAAGCTTCCTTCCTCAAAGGCATTATCATGGTTGGTGCCTACTGATGAACCTCACCTCCAGGAATGCATCAAATAGCATTTGTCACATTCAAACAAAATTGCAGTAAGAACTCTAACCAGCATATGGGAGGAAACTGCCTTTTTAACAGTGTGGGAAAAAATGCAATTAACTAAACATTCTTTGTTAAGCAAATTAAACAGCTATATACCTTGGTTTTATACTCTTTTAAATTAAGGAGGTTATAACTGAAACTAAAGTTTATAACAAAAATTACAAATGAGACGACAAAATATATAACTACTATATACTGAACTTTTGAAACCATTTGTTTTTTAAAGAGCCAGTAATAAACTCTCATTTTGTTTGCCTCTGCTATTTTTGGAGTGCTATCAACCAATTCAAGGAATATTGAGTCAGCTAGCAATTTCTGGCTCCTATGGACTCATGAGAATCCACTCTGAAGACATCTGAAATTCCACATGTATCCTCAGGCACAGTAGACGGAGTCAGTGGGGAGGAAAGAAAAGCTTTTGGAGAGATGAAAATGAAGCAATTTTCACACCAAAGCTAACAAACCTCAGATTACTTGTTGAAACCAATTTTAAACTGGTAATTATCAACACTACCTGTGTACTGTTCACCAGTCTACAAAAAGTGAGCTGGTGAACCTTGTTCATTTCTGACTATTATTGAGCTTTTACAAAGACAGATCTAAAAAGCCATCACATTATGTCTTCACTGTGCCAAGGCAAGAGGGCAGAACACGTCCTCAATGCTAGCCCATTCAAAGGAGCCTAGATCTGAGGTGACATGAAAATTACTTTCCTTAAACTTACCATTAAAAGGAGTGCTGCCGGAGCAACACCACAACACAACACAGAAATTAGGAGTCAAGGTAAGAATGATGAAGTTTCATCAAGAATGAACATTCTGTGGATAAACAGAAGATACCAGTCACTTCTGCACCAAACACAGCACCTTTCAGAGAGGCTCCAATTAACTTTTAATAAAAAACTCAGTTGGAACTAGACCAATACTCTATTTAGACATCCAAATATCAAACTTGACTCAAAATTTACAAACCATCAGCTGCCTATGGTTAACGGCATTTCATAACTGGCTTAATGTCAAAGAGATATGCTACTCTTCAGATAGAATTCCTTCACAAATAGACAATTCACTTTCAAGTTTTCATGTCCTTCATGAAACTCAAACAGGAAAATGCAGAAATAATGCTTTGCAGCTTTATAGGCAAAAGGAAAACTCACACACTGGCCAAATGCTTGACTAGCCAGAGAGACAGATTACTAGGCAGAGCAGTAGACCACTATTACTAGGACAGGTTACCAATAACATTGCCGTTTCATTTTGCTTTTATTCAGAAAATCAATTAGTCTCTCTGACCCTTACTTCACTTTTCCACAAAACAACCCCCAAACAAAACAAACAAACAAATAAAAACCCACCAAAAAACCACCAAACAATCACAATCAAAAACAAATAACCAACCAAAAAAAGCCCAATGCAAACCTGAGTGTTTTGAGTTTGTTCTCCAAGTGGTGATGTCAGGATTATTTCAATTTAATACTTCTGTCCTCTGGTGTAAGTGAACAAACTACACTGAACTGAAGAAGCAAAAAGTACTTTAAGTTTACACACAAGCATCAGAACTTTTTGACAGTTTTAAGCAAAGCAGTTAACCATCTCAGGATTATGCAGTATAATACAACGAGTTAATACTGTTAACCTAGCAGAAGGAATTACTCCCTTAAAAGAGAAAAACTCGCACACACTGCAAGATTAATACATGAAAGGTACTTGAAATTTCTAGCTTCTTTTTAAAGTCTTCTGCATTAAAATCCAGATAGTCTGAATTCTAATGGTGGTAAATCTGATAAAGTGCCCAGGAGGAAATGAGAGGGCAGGATGAAGAGGAATGAGCTGAAGAGCCTATTGCCAGGTAGCTATGCTAGCTCTGGATGCACAAGACTTGGACTTCAGGCTGAAGATAAATCCAAATCTCAAGCCAAAGAGAGAATTACCCTTCCTTCTGAAACACAAAAGCTGCTCAAAACCACATAGACTGTGCTGAAAATAAAGCCATGGCAAGATGATCACAAAGGACAACATGCTTTGCATCTTTATAGGATAAAAAACCCTGTAAAGATGTTACAAGACAAAGCATTCACCCTTTCAGCTTCTTTTTGAGCTACAACTAGGTAAGAGAATTTAACCAATGCTTACATGGAAACCAACCTCCCTTGAGCTCTTATTTCCATAGGAATCTCAGTAAGCAGTCCAAGGAGCCCACTACTTGTTTTCAAACATTGAATTCAAAAAGGAACACACTCATCCTGACTGTATCAGGCAATTTTAACTCTGCCTCTCTAATTTTCTCCCTGCAGAGCAAAAAGCAGGCACACTCTGAGGACAGCACAGGAGAGAAGAGCAGTGACAGCTGGGAGCCGGCCAAAGTAACGAAGGCCATTTGCAAGTAGGTTTCCTCCCCCAGCATGTCATCATCCCCTACAACACACCCTCTCCTGGACCCGCTCACCACTTCGTTAGCTGTAAATGATGAGGCTTAAGAAGGAAACAGAACTTTTTTTTAACACTTGGAGAGATCAGCATTGCACAAAGAGACTTGATTTGCTGATTACCAGCAACCAAGCCCCACATTGGGTTCTGCTCCCTTCCCAGTTTGGACATCCCAACACACAGCTCTCTAGTTCCTCACCCTCAAAGAGTGGAAATTATGAACACCATCCTTGCCACCCTTGCCTGCAATGCTAAAGAAGAAAACCCAATACTTCCACTTGAAAACTCTCACATTGCCCATGTGAGTATGAAAAGAGCAGTAATTATGAGGGAGTTGGTAGACTCACTGAAAAGGGCCACTTTCAGCCCAGTCTTACAAAATGCCACTACTGCCATCATGTTCTGCATTTGCTCTATTTACAGTGTCAAATTCTTTCATGCCATGATTCTCTAGTGTGCATTCAAAGAAGTTTACCCATCAAAGTCGTAACTATTATTCTAGGCTGAAATTAATTCACCTAGAGCAGACTTCATTAATGCCAGGTGAAGACAAACCTACTCAGACATTTGCCATGCTTGTGACATGTTACTGCTCCCCTGTGTTGACCGCCATTTGTGACCTGACTGTGTTGGCCTCTATTACTCAAGTACCATCCTCCCTGTGCTTGTCACTAAAGAATGAGGCACATGCTGTCAGACCAGCTGCAATCACAAGACCATGAGCACAAGAGCCTCCTCTGTCAATCAGGGTCAGGCAAAGGAAATTTCAAGGCTCTAATAACTTCATGCCTGGTCACTATCCTACAACTAAATAAAATACTTTTTCTGTACCATACTCCAGCTCCCCACATTGTTTCTCTCAACACAAAAGTACTTTCTGCCCATTACAAAATCTGCTACCTTATTCTCAACTGGACCATAAAGAAAAACTGGTTTTCCATCCTGTAGTTTCACTAGCAACATAAAATTAAAAAATTCTGGGTGCTGACTCTCATCTTACCTTGTGGCACTCTGCTTACAGTAAACATCTACTGTAGACAACCTGTGCTTTCAGCTGAGAAGGGACAGATAGGTTTAAATTTGAGGAAATCCACAAGACTTCAGCTGAGGTTTGTACAAGTCCTTGCTACAGCTGAAGCATGAGAGAACTGTACCACATTCACAGCAACTTTAGGAGACAGGGATGCTTCTTTTTGCAGAATGTAATTTCGAACACTGTAAGCCATGATTGAACTATCAAGCACTGGTCAGGAGGAGAGAAACCTGCAGGCAAAACAGTTTGTGTTGCTACAGGGAAGAGAACACAGATTAAACAAACAATGACAGAAGGTCTGAAAATGGAACCCAAAAACTCAAAAAGAGTGTTTGTTGAGAAAACATTATCATTTTCAAACCAGTAAATGAGTTTCCTGAGAATCCTGAATTTTTTTTCCCCTAAACAGTATCTGCAATTTCTCCCAACAGAACCAAACATACAAAACCCAAAGATGTTTTTTCCTAGAAGGAAAAAAACGAACTACAATCTTAACAAAGAGCTGTCCCTTAGAACTAACATTGTTATGGTCATAAACTAAGTACTACCAACAGGATATCCTGAACTAGAGTCTGGCTGGTGCTGGCATTGCTCCATTGTTGTACAAAGTACCAAAATAGGAGACAAATGGCATTATTGGGGATGTGCATGTATAAATACATACATATATATATATATGTTGTAAATACCTTAAGGCTGCAAACACTCTACATACACTGATACAGTGAAAACACAGAAGTAGTCAGTAAAAAAAACCACCCAAACCAAAAATAATAATCACCTCTCCATGGTAGAAGAGTAGGACAAGCCTTCAACCCAGGGGTCATCATTGCTCCTGCTGCTCTCCTCTCCCCTGCTGCCAAGCACAGCCTTCCCGCGTTTTTTGCTAATGTCACACAGACTTTGTTCCTCATCAAGAAACTTGACCTTTATATCTATTGCAGGCAGCAGGCTGAAAAGTGAAATGTTTTCAGTGATAATGAGAACAGAATGTAGATTCCATCTCCTCTTTAAGTTACTGAGCGCATAAGCAGAGAATGACAAATACCCTGGCCTTTATTTTAGTATTTCATATGCAAGCCGTTTTTCTTGATTAGACGACAAAACACCAAGACGTGCCCTATTTTACACTATAAAAAACCGAACACAAAACTGCGGGGGGGCGGGGAAGAAGACAAAACAACGCCGCCACACGGCAGAGCCAGCACATAATTTCCGCGGGGAGCAGGCCGTGCTGGCGGTCATTCCCGGCGAGTCCGGCGCTGAGCTGCTGCCAGGCCCGCGCCTGCCCCTCAGGGAGCCGGGGCCTCTCCCCGCCACCGCCATCCCCTCGCTGGCCGCGCGGCGCACGCGCGGCAGGCGGCCGCCAGAGCCACCATCTTGGCGGCTTCGCGCCTGCGGCGCCCCGGCGTTCTTTGGTGGGCGAGCCGGGATCTATTTCCCTAATTGGCCGTATCGGCACTAATTCACGTTCCGCGACTCCGCCGTTCGCCCCTGCGCTGCCGCCCAGGACCTGGGCTGGTCTCATCGGCTCGGGGCCTCGCAGCTCTCGCCTTGTGCTCCCCGCCTGGCCGCCAGGCGCAGCAATCTGGGCCGCGCTCCGCGAAGGAGCGGCAATGGTCGGGGCTTGCGGCTGCCGGGAGCATCGGGCAGGTCCGCAGCGGGTGAGAGCAGCCGGCGCCGCTGTTGCTTGTCTCGTTAAAATGGCCGCGCTGTCAGTTCTTTAAATCAGCCGTATCCGAAACGCGCATCTCCAGGCGCTGCCCGCGGGCGGGCAGAGCACAGTGGCTGCGGTCGCCCGTCCTCCGGCAGCGCCCGCGGCGGGGGCGGGGGGCCAGGGGCCGGGCTGG
>VZRN01002207.1:5875-28795 GCA_013397935.1 Dasyornis broadbenti
CCGCCCGGGGACCGCCCCCGGACCGCCCGGGGACCGCCCCGCGCGTTAAAGGAGCCCTCGGGAGCGCGGGATGCTGATTGCGACAGGAATCGCACAGTTTGCAGTTCTGATTCCTGCCCTTCCATCCCCGTGGGTCACTCCCGGTCTGTGCTGAGCCCCCTCCGCCCCCCAGGGCAGCTGAGACCCACCACGTTCATCATCCCATGGAGCGGAGACCCCCACGCCATTGCCAGGGCAGCGAGACCCCCCGCATTCCCTGTGGCACACTGGGGAGACCCCCACCTCCACTCAGGACACTGCGGAGCCCCTCCTGCATCATCCCATACAGCAGAGACCCCCACCTTCACCCAGCAGGGTAAGAGAGACCCCCACTTCCTTCCTCAGGAGGGGAGACCCCCGCACCGCCATTCCCCAGGGCAGCAGAGACCCCACGTCACTATCCCATGCTCCGGAGACCCCCAAGTACAGCAGAGACCCTTGCCCTCATTCCCCACTTCCATACCCCAGGGCAGAGGAGACCCCTATCTCTACTCTTCAGGCACTGCAGACCCTCCTCCTTCATGATCCCATACACCAGAGACCCCAACCTCCATCCCCCAAGGCACCAGAGACTCCCCCGTGACCACCCCAAGCTCCAGAGACCCCCCAGTGTCACCACCCCTTCCTCTGGACACCCCCAAGTCCAAGAGAGACCCCCCCCATCCCACCAAAGCCCCCACCCTGCCCATGTTTTGGTGGCCCCAGTGTGGGTGCAGCACCTGCCCTTGGCCTCCCTGAAGCTGCTGGGCTTGGCAAAGACCCCCCAGAGCCCCTGGCAGTGCCCAGCCCGGGGGGTTTCCCATCCCCCAACCCCAGCACAGACATTAAATGAACAACCAGCCAGAAAAGATGAGTTTATTTGGAGACAAACCTGAACCCCACACCCTGGGAGCTGCTGGGGGAGCCCAACACCTCCTGCAGGCACTGCAACCCTGCCAGATCCATAGTGGGTCCGTAAAGCCACGAGGGAGGAGGCTCAGGGTTAAAAATCCCTCAAAAATCAGATGCACAGAGCCCAAAACTGTCCCCTCGTGTCCCACAGCCCTGGCACTGGCCTGAGCCCGGCTGGGGCAGGTGCTGAACCCTCGTTCAGGTGTCCAGCCTGCTGGGCTTTACTGCCTGTGGAGCAGGAGGAACAGTCCAGAACCCGGGCAGAAGGAGATTCCAGAGGAGCATTCCACCAGTTGTGTTGGTTTTCGGGATGCCAGGGGAACATTCCACAGTTTTTGTTGGTTCTAGGGTTGCCAGACAACCATTCCATTGTTTTTGTTGGGTTTAGGGTTGCCAGGGAAGAATTCCCCCTTTTTGTCAGTTCTAGGGTTGCCAGAGGAGTACTCCATGGGTTTTTTCAGTTCTAGGGTTTCCATGGGATCGTTCCACCCTTTTTGTCCATTCTAGGGTTGCCACGGAAGCATTCCACTGTTTTTGTTGGTTCTAGGATTTCCAGAAGAGCATTCCACCATTTTTTCAGTTCTAGGGTTGCCATGGGATCATTCCACTGTTTTTGTCAGTTCTAGGGTTACTGGGGAGAATTCCACAGTTTTTGTTGGTTCTAGGGTTGCCAAGGGACCATTCCACCATTTTTGTCGGTTCTAGAGATATCAGAGGAGTATTCCACCATTTTTTCAGTTCTAGGGTTGACAGGGGGACATTCCACTGTTTCTGTCTGTTCTAGGGTCACCACAGGAGCATTGCACCATTTTTGCTGGTTCTAAGTTTGTCAGGGGACTATTCCACTGGTTTTATTTGGTTCTAGGGTTGCCAGGAAAGAATTCCACCATTTTTGCTGGTTCTAGGTTTGCCAGGGGAGCATCCCACCATTTTGGTTGGTTCTAGAGATAGAGTATTCCACCATTTTTTTCAGTTCTAGGGTTGCCAGGGGAACATTCCACTGTTTCTGTCTGTTCTAGGGTCGCCATGGGAGCATTCCACCATTTTGTTGGTTCTAGGGTTACCAGGGGAGAATTCTATTGTCTTTGTTGGTTTTAGGATTGCCATGGGATCACTCCACCATTTTAGCTGGTTCTAGGGTTGCCAGGGGAACATTCCACTGCCATGGGAGAATTCCACCATTTTTGCCAGTTCTAGGATTTCCAGGGGAGCATTCCACTGGTTTTGTTGGTTCTAGGATTGCCAGAGAGGAATTCCACCATTTTTATCAGTTCTGGGGTTGCCAGAGGAGCTCTCCATTGCTTTTGTTGGTTCTAGGGATACCAGAACAGCATTCCACCATTTCTGTCAGTTCTAGAGTTGCCATGGGATCATTCCACTGTTTTTGTTGGCCCCACAGGGCAGGGTTTGGGGATCTCATAGACAAGCTCCCTGCCGCTCCAGATGGGGATTCATTCCTGGGATGAATGAGGTCTGACGGTGTGCCTGAGGTCTGGAGGGATAAATATAAGCTTCCATGCAACCCCCTCTTCAGTTCAGCTTTTAGGGGGATCCCAAACATCATTTTTGGAGGGCATCTAGAATGTTCCAGGAGCAGAAAGCAAAGCCTTCCTGACTCTGATGGGGAACGTGGTATAATTAGCAGGGAACTGCTTTTGAACTGTGCTTGCACGTGTGGTCATTGCCAAAGAACCAAAAGGACTTCCCTCCCTGGGAACAACACCCCGCAGCAGTGACAGGACAGGTGGAACTCAGGTGATTGGCAGTGTTTGTGTCCTGCAGGGAATGGCACTAATTCCTCATTTTTCCTCACCTTCCCGAGCATATTTGGCTGATTTTTTTTTCTTTCCAAATGAGAACTTCTCTTCTTGTAGGGAGAACAGGAATCCTCACACCTCCTCACCTAACGGGCAGAGCACCTGAGGGCGACCTGGGGAGATAAGAGGGGAACTGAAGGTTTGGGAAGATTATGGAAATTCTGGAAAGGCCAAAAAGGAGCTGCGGGTCCTTCTGAAAAAGAAGCCAAGGGAGACCAAAAATGAAGCTGAGAGACACTGGGAGCTCTGTGTCCTCCTCACACAGGGGAGGTGATAGCAGAGCTCGTCCCACAGCAGAAGTGACAGCTCTGGTGCCTGAATCCGGGGGTCCCAGAGTCAGCTGCCCTGGCACGGGGTGTGCCTGCACCTGAGGGGCACCTGAACCTGAAGGCTGTGGCACTCTGGGGTTCCCAGGCAGCAGCAGAGGCAGAACGCACCTGGTAATGCCAAGGATCTGCTCCTGAGGCTCCTCCACACTCGTGTCTAGGGAAGAGGAACTCCAGCCCTTCCCAGTGGAAGCTGGAATCACAGTTTTATTGCTGCCTGTGTCCCAAAATGCAAATGAAGATATTTCATCCTCCATTTGCTGAAGGCACAAGTGACCTCTGCAGAACCTGTCCCTTCATTCCTACCAGATTTTCCCCTGGGTGTGTCCCATGCTCACTGCCCACGTGTTTTCTCTCTCTCAGAACAATCCTGTGCCCCTTCACCTCTGAATGTGATGGATGTGACGACTCTGTCATGGCAACACGGGGACACAACTCCCAGCACCACCAGGGCTTGTTTTCTCACACAGGCTGAGCTCTGGCATTTGCACACACATCCCAAGGGAAAAAGCAACCAGCCAAGCCCAGTGATGGGGAAGGACTGTTTTTCCACTGGAGATGGACTGGTTTTCCACTGGAGACCAGAAATCCAGTCAATGGGAGAGTATCCTGGGATTGGCAAGTGTGGAGAGAGCATGGAATCATGGCATGGTTTGGAGTGGGAGGGACCTTAAAGCTTGTTCTGTTCCACCCCCTGCCATGTGACAGAACACCTTCCACTGTCCCAGGCTGGTCCAAGCCCTTGGACACTTCCAGGGTTGGGGCAGCCATGGAATAGCCTGTGCCAGGGCGTCCCCACCCTCCCAGGGAAGAATTTCTTCCCAACATCCCATCTAACCCTGCCCTCTGGCAGTTTAAAACCATTTCAGAGTACAAAGGTCCAGGTAGGGAGCACTGGGTTACCCAGGTTTACCAAGGTGGACATTCAGATCACTGACCTACATTTCTTTGGCCACACATGTGAAAAAATGACCCCATTTATCACAGGAAATGCCAGCAGAAGGTTGTGACCCACTGCCCTCCAGCTGGGCTCTACTGCAGAGCACAGAACTGCCCTTAGGACAAAGGTATCAAATATGGGACAATACTGGGGGACACGTGGGGTTAAAACACCTGTTTGGTGGAGATACCAAAGGGAACGAGGGAAGGGGGAGATGATGGAGCAGAAATGCCCGGAGAAGGGAGCACAGGGATGTTACATCCATCAGCTGTGCTGGGAAAAATCATCCCCTCCCCTTGCAAACCCTCGGGGGCATTATAAATGTAACGGATTGGGCCCTGGGAGGGAAATGGCACTAAAATAAAAGAGACACCTGCCTGGAGATCATCTCTGCCGGGACTCGAACCCGGAACCTCTGGATTAGAAGTCCAGCGCGCTCGTCCATTGCGCCACAGAGACCTCACCGTGAGGGGAGCGTCGGCTCCGGAACTGAAAAATCCACAGCGCCGCAGGGTCCGGCACCCACCGCCACCTCCGTGGGCTGGCAGCACCTCCAGTGTCCCCTCCTTCCGCAGGGACACGGCAGGAATAATCCCGGGGATGATCCATATCTCGCTCGGCAGCAGGGATGCAGCAAAAACCTGGATGCAGGCTGGTATCCGCCTCTCTGGCAACCTTTCCGCAGCATCCCTGGCGCTCGGCTGAGGGCAGAGCTAAATCCTGGAGCAGAGTTCATTGCTGCATCTCCCTCAGCATCATCATCACAGCATCCTCCTCGCTGCAGAAGCCAAGGGATAAAGATGAAAGAGGATTTAGCTCACAGCACTGACAATAGTGAGGGGAGCTCTGCTTTCCGGGGTGAAAAAATGATGGAAACCTGAGGTCTGAGCAGGGAAATGAAAGGAAAAGCAGCTACCGTGGGTTTCCTTTCAGCAAGCTGTCAATCAGGGGCTTAATGAAGAAACATTGTGCCTCTTCTGTTGGGAAAAAATGAAGACGATGTCAAAACAACAGGAAAGGTCCATTTACAGCCACTGACCTATTAACAACTGATCGAACTCTGTGACAGAGTCCTTGCTGGGAACAAGTGCATTTGGAATCCCTGAACGGCACAAATTTCAGGCTGCTGTTCACTCCCAAACACGCCCTGAATTCCCGTGAAAGGGGAGATGGGAACTGCAATCCAAGGAGAGGAACTACCTGACACAAGGAGCTTTTGCTCAGGGTCAGTGTGACCTGAAGATGCAACCTCAGGCAGCTCTTCCCGGCTGAGAACGGCACAGAGCAGGAATTAAATGAGAGGAGATTCACCCTTCAGTGGAACCAGTCGTACAACAATTGGCAGAATTGTTGATAAAACCTCCCAACTGAGGATAAACCCTGCCAAACTGCCGTGTTTGGATGATGAAGATCACACCACGTGTGTGCCACCTGCACAGGACAAGCTCCTGCTGCATCCCTGCTTTCCTCAGAGCCCGTCCTTCCTGCCTTAGGCTGGGGCACCTCTGTGCTCACGGCTAAAATCCCAGAGAATCCATTCTGTGCCAAATCCTTGCCTCCCTCCTCGGCTGGCAAAGACCTGATTTTTGCCCAGACTGGGTTGTGAAATTGTGTGGTGCTGAAGAGAAGTGGCAGAGCACTGCCAACCTCAGCACACCTAATGCAAACCCAAAGGATTCCGTTTTCCTTTTACTCGTGGAAAGCTTTACAGTTGTCTTAACAAGTAAAATCCACCCAGCAGTGGTGGGAAAGAAGGCAGGGGTTGAACTTCTATCAGAAAAACCCCTTCCTGCTGCAAAAGATAACCCAGGAAATTGATAATCCTTGAAATAAATCCCTCTGTGAACCAACTGCGATCACACTGGGACCTGGAGAAAACTCCAAGTATAGAAAACACCCATCTGCAGGGTGACCAAAGGCTATGCTTAAAAATGTCATAGAAAACATCTTAGACAAAGTTATAAAGCAGTAAAGGAAGAAAAATATCTCCCACAGCCTTTGACTGTGTGTTCCTCCTCGGGGAAGAAGACACCAATTTTCCATGTGATTTTGGGAGGCTGCACCTCAAAAGTGCCTGCTTTGAAGCCAGCAGCAAGCAGAAAATCTGCAGATGATTAATTAAATAGCACAGAACTGTCAGAAGAATGACTGTGGCTTTATGGGCAGCCACATCCCTGGAATCAGAGGTTTGAAGGACCCTTCATTCTTCCTTCCTGGAGCTCCACTCAGCCCTAATTGCACCAAAACCAGGAAAGAACCGGGAGTTTGAGCATGTGCTGATGAAAACGCCACATTCCTGACAGGGAAGTGTGGGGAGAACCAGGAGCTGCAGGGAAATTAATGTGCCAGAGGAGCAGAGGAGAGCACCGGAGCCTCATCCTCACCCTCATCCTCATCCCAACACGCAGCTCTGGAGGCCTGCGAGCACCTGCCAGGCGTCTTTGTACCTTCAATAACCTGATCAGCCCTCCCTGAGGTCCTGACTGTCCCTCTGCTCCCTCCAGATGTGACAAATTTGGGAAGCAGAGACTGGAGGGAGCAGCACAAAGCTGGTTTTGGTGCTGGGGGAGGCCAGCGCATCCCATTCTGTGGGAAGAGTGTGTCCTGAGGCAGGAGAATGTCCCTGTTTGGACACAGAGAGGGAAGGGACGTGTCCCCAGCACACAGAAGTGTGTCAGGAGTGAAAAAGCTGCCAATTGTCCCCCAGCTCATCCCCGGTCACCTTCCAGCCTCAAATAATTTACTGCAGACAGGAAGAACAGGAGCCAGGAGCAAGGATGCAGTGGCCCAGAGTGAACCCAGAGAATTTACCACCTAATAAACAGCTGGGAAAGGCCTTTGGGAAGACAAAGCTCTGAGCAGTTCCACGGCTGGTGGAGCACATTTGACTTGGGCTTTCAGACCCACCTCACATGAAGCTGCTCCAGGGCAGCATCACAGTGCTGGGAGATCCAAAAATCCTTTGCACACTGAAAGAAACAGCGACAGAAAATCCCTGTCAGAGCTGGGGCTGCTTTGTGGTATCCACAGAGAAAGGTTTTATAGTACAACCACAAGGTTTTATTGGTACAACCACCCAATTCCCCAATAAAACCATCTCCAAGAGCCACCAAAGAGCCAGAGCCGCCAAGCAGAGGGTAAAGTTGTGTGACTGCAGCCCAAAAATCCACTAACACATGTGTGGTGGTGAAGGCTCTTCCCCAAATCCTTACAATTTTCTAGGTATATTCTTATGTTTTTTTCCTAAATTGGTGTCAGTGCTGTGCTGAAGCTTGCCGGCCAAGGGCACAACTCAGCAAGTGGCTGATTTTCTAAATTTTTACTGCTTTTCTGTGCTTTCAGTTAAAATACAGCACATACTCTTTTGAAAAGCAGCTCAGGTGTCACCTACAACTGTTTTATTTCCCTTTTTCTAGACATTAATCCCCAGAGGGAATATTTTTGCATTCCAAGTTGAAGCAAAAACCATCAGGGGTAAAAGGAGTGGAGAAAGGCTGACTTTTCTCGGGAGCAGTTTGGATCCCAGCCACAAATTGGAAAATTATAAACGGACACTGGCCCTGATCACAGAATCAAGGAATGGTTTGGGTGGGAGGGGATCCGGGATCATCCATGGGCAGGGACAACTTCCACTGTCCCAGGCTGCTCCAAGCCCCGTTCAGCCTGGCCTTGGACACTTCCAGGGATCCAGGGGCAGCCATGGAATAACCTGAGCCAGGCCCTCACCGCCCTCCCAGGGAGGCATTTCTTCCCAAAATCCCACTTAAACCTCCCCTCCCTCAGCTCAAAGCTGTCCCCCTTTGTCCCACACTCCATACCCTTTTTCAAAGTCCCTCTCCAGCGCTCTTGGAGCCCCTTTAGGCGCTGGAAAAAAGTCCCTTCCAACGCCTGCCACCTTCTGATCTCAACATTTCAGCTTTCGCCTGTTTTCCTTAAAAAAATCCCCTCACTCGGGGAGTTTTTTGGTTCCCCCCCACGCCGTGTCCCGCGCAGGCCGCGCCTCACCCCGAGGGCTCGCTGCTCTCCCGGCGCTTTCCGTCCATCCCCTCGCTGCTTCCCGGTGCTTCCCGGTGTTTCTTTCCCGGTGTTCCCCGGAGCAGGACGGGGGTTCTGGAGCTCGGGGTGGTTTCCAGGCCCAGCCAGGCCCGGCCCTGCCCCTCTCCTGGGCCTGTCCCGGCTCCCGGCCGCTCCCGCCCCCGCTCTTTGTCGCCGCCGTCCTGCCCTTTCCGCCGGGCCCGGCCGGGTTTCCATGGGGATGGGGCCGCGCCGGGGGCCCGGAGGGGACGGGCACGGGACCCAGAGGGGAGCGGGGAACGGGGGCCCTTCCCCGGCTGAGGAGCGCCCTGGCCCGATGGCATGTGCTGGGATCCGCTGAGATCCACTGGGGCCCGCTGGGATCCACTGGGACCCACTGGGATGTGCTGGCACCCGCTGAGATCTATTGGGACCTTCTCGGAACCACTGGGATCCATTGGGACCTGATGGGATGTGCTGGGAGCCGCTGGGATCCACTGGGATCCACTGGGACCCGCTGGGAACCATTGGGACCTGCTGATACCCAGTGGGAGATACTGGGATTCGCGGAGATCTGCTAGGAGCTGTTGGGATCTGCTGGGAGATGCAGAGATCCTCTGGGGCACACTGGGGTCTGCTGGGACATGCTGGGATCTGCCGGGGTCCATTGGGATATACTGGGGTCTGCTGGGACACGCTGAGATCCTCTGGGACCCACAGAGACCTGCTGGGATCCACCGGGGCACACTGGGATCTGCTGGAGGAGGTGATGGGATCCATCGGGAGATGGTGGGATCTTCTGGGACCGACTGGGATCTGCTGGATCAATTGGGATTTGCTGGGAGCCTCTGGTGCCCTCTGGGATCCACTGGGACTTGCTGGTATCTGCTGGGATTCACTAGGGCCCACTGGGACCTGCTGGAACCCAATGGGACACTCTGAGATCAGCTGTGATCCATTGGGACCTGCTGGGATCCATCTGGATCTCCTGGGATCCATGGGGCCTGCTGGGATCTGCTGGGAATTCACTGGGATCCACCAGAATCCTCTGAGCTCCTCCAGGACAGCCACAGCTTCTCTGGGCACCCTGTGCCAGGGCCTCCCCACCCTCACAGGGAAAATTTTCTTCCCAATATCCCATGAACTCCTGAGGAAGGTGCAGCAGTTTCTGCTTTCCGTGATGCCCGTACACCAGGGGATGGTGAAGATGAAGAATTATAATTTTTTTTTGCCAAAAAAGAAATTGTCAAAGATGCTCCTAAGGCCAGACTGCTGCTTTTTGTCAGCACCCCCAGACCAATCACATCCAAGATGTCAGAAATACCTGCCCAACATCATAAACACCTGACTAAAAGAATGGGAAGAGCATGGAAGTTTCATGAATTCCTGGGACGCTGGAAAGCAAAGCTCACACAAAGCCAACACATTTCTAAACCCTCAGTCACAACCCTGCCCATACCACACCTCTCACATGCAAAGTGACGTTTCTAACTAGCTGGGAACAATTTGCATCCCGGTGTGGGTTTGTTAATGAAGGTGATTAACTCCGGGTTTCCCTCTCTCTCAGCAGCCACAACCTCCCTGGTGCTGAGCAGGAGCAGCAGAATTGCTTCCTCCTCTCATCCATGGAAGGTGGGATCCCAGGGATGGGAACGGAATGAGTTTGGAGGGCACCAGCTCCAGGAGAAAGAAGGGGCTGCTCCCAGGCCTCCAAAATCTCCCATGGATGGTTTGTAGGACCAGAGCCCGATGGGACTCGTGGGTGGACAGATGCCCACAGGAGCCTGGCTGGGTGCTGGGTGTCCCCTCTGCCAGCTCCGCGCTCCCTGGGGCTCGAAGGGTCCCTGCAGGTGTCACTGGGACAGAAGAGGCTGAACTGCTCTTTCACCTCCCCTTTCCAGCTTCCCCTGAGCTGTGCTGGAAAAGTCTTTGAAGATCCACAACCCAAAATCCTGTTCAGGGCTGGATTTCCACCGGTGCCAGGAATGCCCTGGCCATTAAGGGGTTTATGGTGAGTCTTTAATGAATTTCCCCATTCATTTCCTCTCCAATTTCCCCTCTGGTTGTTCTGTCCAACACGCCCACTCGGTGCCACTGTTGCTCCATGGTTCTCATCCCAACCAAAGCACCAGGGAGAGCAGAGCAGAGCAGAGCAGGAAATGAAAGGTCCAGGGCAAGCCAAAGAGAGGGAAGATTGGGGAAATAAAACAGGGTTGTCACAAGGCTCATGGGGCCAGTTCACCACGGGCCTCTCTGGGCTGTTCCCAGCCAAAGCAAAGGGATTGTTCCAAAACGTGGTTGGAGAGTCCCCTCTGAGCTGCTCACAGTGGGGTGTGGTAAAGGCAGGGGATGAGCTGGCTTTGGGCTCTGGAGATGGAATTTTGGACAGGGTGTCCTGGGAGATTCGGGACACCAAAGGATGAGGCTCTGCTGCTCAGCCAGGGACTGGACCAGGCAGCTGGAGGAGGCCAGGAACGGCTGAGCAGAGGGAAAGGGGCTCCCTGCCCACAGAGCTCAGCCCTGCAGTGAGGGGAGGTCACAGAGCGTGTCTCTGAGAGCCTTTTTGGGGCAGTTTATGGAAGATTTCCCAGTGCAGACAGGCCCAGGGATGGGCCTGCGAGGGCAAGCAAAGCTCATCCGCAAGAAACATGAATTTCCTGAGGCTTTGGAGGACATGGAGCCATCTGATCCTTTGACACCTGGATTCCCCAAGTCCAGCACGAGCATCCAGGGGGAATGGGAACGTGAGTTTGGATTTGTGCATCCTGCAGAGGCCAGGCTCCAGGTCCCTGTGCTGGGGACAGGCTGAGCCTGTGTTGCCAACACACAAAACCTCACACAGAGCCACAATCATCAACACAGGCAGCCCCGCCAGGCTCCCGCTGTTCCTCCCTCCAGCTGAGCAGGATAAAAACCCCCATTAGTGGAAAATACAAATAAACACACACAGATCCCTCCAGGAACTTCAAACAAGGCCTAAAAGAAGCTTAAGGTCCAAAACATTTCCCTTTCTCAGACTCACCAGCACCACCTCACAGCAGCAAGGGAAGCTGAACTCCAATCGTGTCCTTGTCATAATTATGTGATTAATATTAGCAGGTGCTTTTTGTCACCTTGCCTGGTTAATGCTGAAATTGGAGGAATAGAAACACCGTAATGGGATGAATAAACATGAGGCAGGGCTGCAGCAGTGGGGAGGAGCAGGGATGAGGCCCTTTGGTCTCAGCGCGCATCCAGACCCAGGCTTGGCTCCACAGCTGGGACTGGCACGGGCCAGTGCAGCCACAGATGAGGAGCCCAGACCCTCAGATGAGAGCCCAGACCCTCAGCAGCTCTGGGCAGGCTTGGCCAGCCCCAGCTCTGTGGGAAGGGCGAGGATCTCCCCACAGCCGCCCCAAGCCCCAGCCTGGGGTTCACGTGGCTCCTGTGCTGCTGGGAATGGAAGGTGCTGTCACCCTGCTCCTCCTAAATTCACTGACAGGACAAGGGGGAATGGATCCAAACTGACAAGGAGTGGGGTTAGGTGGGAAACTGGGGAGGAATTCCTCCCTGGGAGGGTGGGGAGGCCCTGGCTCAGGGTGCCCAGAGCAGCTGTGGCTGCCCCTGGATCCCTGGAAGTGTCCAAGGCCAAGCTGGACAGGGCTTGGAGCCACCTGGGATAGGGGAAATGTCCCTGCCCATGGCAGAGGGTGGAATGAGAGGAGCTTTAATGTCCCTCCCAACCCAAACCAGTCTGGGATTCTTTGATTCTATGACTTCAACCTGTCTAAGCTTTTCCAGATCTTTAAGGACAGTTTCAGCACCTGCAGCCCGTGAGATTTGCAAAGCCACTGCAAGGATTCCTCTTCTTTTCTTCATAAATATCGATGTGTATGTGTATATATGTTTGTGTGTGTGTGTGTGTATGAAACTCTTGGCGCTGCCAGTTCTCCCTGGCTGCACAGCTTTTCACTGGTATTTGAGCTTCCTAAACAGCAACCCGTATTACAGAGCCTATTAATAGCCACTGCTGCCAAATTCCCCTTCTCCTGTTTTGAAAAATCCATGAATTTTGCTTCCCTTGCAAGCCTGTTGTGGCTCCATTTCTCCCGGACCCCACTCCTGAGGTGTGGTGACGATCTGCACAGCTGAGAAACCTGGTTTTCATTCTTCTGAGCTGGCTCTGAGATCCGCGGAGGATCAGGACGAGGTGTGACAGCTCCCACCTGCTGAGCGTGGGGGGACGCCCAACCCCACGCAGGGATGAACCAGTGAAGGGAACAGAAGCCAGACTGGGACGAAGTTGCTGCATTTAATAATGAGATTTCTACAGGCACTGCAAGCACTCTCACCTGCTGACCCCCGAGCTCTGCGCCAAGCCAATATTTGCTCCTGGTCTGCAAACTCAGGGAGTTTGGGGTGCTCTGGATGTGATCATCAAGCCTTGCTGACAGCTCAATTTATCACCGGGCAGGTTTCAGCATTTTGACTGGGGAGAACATTCCCCCTCGTTGTTGGCTGCGTTTTACTCCCAGTGAAAAATCTCCGGCGAGATTCCCGGCGACAGCTCCCTTTGCATTCCTGGCGCACACTCAGCCAACCAAGCAAGGCTGTAAATAATTGAGCACCCATCATTCCCTTTGCAGTCCCCACCAGCACCAGCCTGGTTTGCTCTCAACAGCAAATATTTAGTGAGGTAATCAATCCAAGAAAAAAATCTTAATTTGGATAAGAAAATTAAATGTTTTTTCGCAGATCTTCTATCTGATTATCTCTGGCATCCATCCTGCTGTTCTCAGGGTAGGTGCTGTACCAGGAGATAATTATGAGGATCACAGAAGCAGTTCAATTAACTGCAGCTAATGCTTCTTATTAGCATTTTGCTGGGGCTTGTGGAGTTTTTCAGCTGAAACAGATAAACAAGCTCAAACATTCGCATAGGAAAGCTCAGACAAAAACAGAAACAAAGGGCCGGGGAGGCTGTGAGGGAAAGCCCAGAGCAGCAGAGGAGAGCAGGGGCTGCCTGCAAACACTGGCATCTCTCAGGGCACAGATGCAGTGCCTACATTTTGGGAGTTCAACATCTGCCCAGAAGCACACGTGGGGCACGGCTGGGACCTGCTGCCAGCTCAGAAATCCAACGGGATGGAACATCCTCAGGGATCCCCCTCAGCCCGCTCCCCCCTCACCGAGCTCAGGAATTCCTGTCCCTGGGCTCACCTGCCTCCGGTGTGGGCACTGCTGCTCCTGGGCTCCCCCAGGCACCGGCAGCAGCCCCTTCCCTGTGCAGCTGCGTCTCCAAGGTGTCTCCTCCCGGCCGGGGAGGCTCCCTGATCGTGTGCCACCACCTCGGTGACAAGTGGCACCTGCAGGTGCTGCCAGCCCTCCGAGGGCGATGCCGGCTGTCCCGGTGTGTCCGTCAGAGCAGGAGGACACGGCGTTCACCTCTCCTGTGCCTGCGGGCACCCTGGACCACACATCTCCATTGGCAGGGGAAGTTGCAGCCCGCAGGACGCGCCAGGAGCTGTCCCCAGGGTCGGGATGCGGTGTCACAGAGCTCCCCGCGGGGCTGTTCCGTGCTCAGCAGCCTCAGGCTGGAGCAGCAGCCCGTGGCGAGGGTGCAGCTCCCTGCCAGCATCCAAATCCTGTCCTCAGCTCCCACATCCACTCTCCAGGCTGCCCTGGCTGCCTTCCCTTCCCTGTCACCTCCTGACAGGCTGCTCTCGACACTTCCAACCGCCCGGGGCCAGCAGCCAGCGAGGCTCCTGAAGGTCCAGGGCTTTATTCTGGTGGAGTTGTGCCCCTCAGGGTGAGCCCCTCAGTGCTGACAGCCCGTGGGAGCCCAAGGCCACTGCTGCTGAGGGCGGGGGGATTGCAGGTGTTAACACTGCTGAGGGTGGGCTCATCCTGCAAACCAAAGCTCTGCAGCCTCACCTCTCCCTGAGACTCAGTGAATTATCCAGTCTTGAAAATGAGGCCCCTTCACAGAGTTTTACTTCCAGTTCCCTTCCAAGTCCTTTCTAATTATTTTTTTCTGGTTTCCTTGACCTGGTTCTCTCTGTGCCTCATTTCTCGTCCTTCCTGGTGCCTGCAGAGCTGGGGTTTGTTGTCCTGGAGCTCCAGGGCTTGGCTGTTTCCATGCTCCACCTTTGTGGTGTGGGAAACGCTCACGGTGCTGTCGGTACAAATCCCTGGGAATCTTCCTGGCAGCAGTTCCCAGTCTGCTCCATCCTCAGGGACAGCCCAGCCTCACGTCTGGCCCTTGACTGAGCACCTTTGCCAAGCCCTCGATGACGGCACCGAGGCAGAGCTGCGTCCTTCTGCCGCTTCCAAAGGCTGGGAATTGAGGGAGCAGCTGCGAGGGAGAGCTCAAAGGCACAGCGAGACACCGAGTCCCATCTGTGCCCTGCCCGGGGACAGCCTGAGCTGCCCTGGGAGGAGGGACCATGGCATTCAGAGCAGAGGGGACACCCCAGTCCCTGCCAGGGCTGCCACTGGTGC
This sequence comes from Dasyornis broadbenti, assembly GCA_013397935.1. Lineage (NCBI taxonomy): Eukaryota > Metazoa > Chordata > Aves > Passeriformes > Dasyornithidae > Dasyornis > Dasyornis broadbenti. The sequence goes on from VZRN01002207.1 coordinate 20,383, forward strand.
TGCACCTCCAGGCCAGGCACCTCCCCGAGCTCAGGCCCACGGAGCATTTCCAATTTTTCCCGCTGTGGCAAAGGCTGAAGAGGCTTTTTGGCCTGGGTGTGGTGTCCTGGGAGCTTGGGCATGCCCAGGATTGGGTGGGAGGGTGTTACAGGAATTGGATGTGCCTGGTGAATTCAGGATCTGGGATTCCTGAGTTCCCCACTGTGCAAATCCCACACCAGTGGGAGCTCACAGGACATGAGGGAAGCAGAGGAGGAAGGGAAAGAAAGGGCTCCACGAGTCCATCCCCGGCTCTGGAACGCATTCTTGCTGTGCCCAGTCCCTGCCTGGAGCACACAAGGCAGGCTCTGCTCTCATTAAAGATAATAACCCACCTCAATTAACACTTGTGGGGCCTGTTCACTGCACACCCACGAGCAGCAGCCACCGCAGCTGATACCAGGCACTGAACGAGCGCAGAGCGGAGCCAAGACAGAAATAGCCTTTTCTGCCACAGCCCTGCCACTTTAATCCCCCTGTGCTTAATCCACGCTGGAACCATGGCAGGGCTGATGGGAGGCTGAGAGATCCCAAATCAGCGAGGAATCCGTGAACTCCTGCAAAGCCACCAAAGGACTCCGGCAGTTAAAGCTGCCCCAGAGGCTCCAGGCTTGAGGGGGTTGATTGCAGCTCCATCTCTGAGGGAATGAATTCCTTAGCAGGTGAAGAGCTGTCAGTGGATGATGCAGAACCAGGCTGCCAGGCAGGGACTGCAGAGCTTTATCATAAATGATGGGCATGGGTTTTCCTGATGGGAATTCTCGCTCACAAATACGAATAAAAATTCCAGACAAACCCGCGTCGCTCCAGAGAGGACTGGGAATCTGTTTAAAGGTGGAATTTTGCAGCTGTGAAGATCCATGGAAGGCATGGGTCAGGTGGGGAGCAGAGCAGAGGAAGTCTCAGGGAGAGGCCAGGCAAAAATCCACACTGAGCCTCGCACAGATTCCATCAGCTCTGGCCGAGAGCCAGGGAGCAGGGAGTGGGAACAGCGGGAGCCGAGCTCAGCGTGTCAAACCAGCCACCAGGGAATGGATAAACCTCAGGATAATGGACAAATTATCCAGGCCTTGGAGCCACTGTATGGCTTCAGAGGACGTTATCACAGCCATGGCAGCACAGGGAGTGGCTGTTTGGGCAGGAAGGGTTGGTTTGGAGCCCGGGAGGATGTGGAGCTCACACACGCACGGATCTGGACAGATCTTCGAGCAAGGATCGTTTCCTGGGAGGTTGTTCCCACCTGAGGCCAGACCTGAGGGCTCCCAAAGGCACAAGGACAATTCCCAGTGTCTCCTTTATCCCCTGGGGCTGCTGGCAGCAATTCCTTCCTCACCTTGGTGGGTGGCAAACCCAAATCTCAGACGGGTTTGCAGCACGAGCAGCTCTGGGGCTGCCACTTGCAGAGCTGTTCTGTCACTTTTTCCCACTCCTCTCTTCCAGGTCCGGCTTTTTTTCCTCTCTTAAAGATGTTGTCACAGAGGTGCTGCCACTGTGGGCTCAGCTCTGGCACCACCTGGAATTTGTCCAACGTGGGAGCGACTTTTGGCAGCTCCTGCAGCTCCCCCAGTGCCCAAACCTGGCCCCAGGAAGCCAAACCTGGGTTTGTGAACAACTCTGGGAAGTTCTGCAGCTGGTTTGGAGCCGTGACCATCCTGTGTTCCACACCTGGTGGCTCTGCAGCCTCCCAGCCCCCCGCCAGGGCAGTGATTTGGGTCATTTTCCCTGCATTTGTCCACCTTTCCCTGGAGTTTCTCAGAGTCCAGATGCCCCAGGTGCAGCAGCATCAATCAAAGCCTGGAAAAACCCACCTGTTTTTCCTAAAGACATTTTGGAGAGCATCACTCTCCCAGCCCAGCAATCCACACAGTCCAGTATCCTCGGGATGCGTCCCTTACCACTGGAATTGCCAGAGCAATGGGAAGTCCCTTGAAGAGAGGTTTGATGTGGCAGCCTGGAGCTGATAAGGCATTGATTTCTCCTCCTCTTTGGGCTGGAGGAGATTGTGAGCCCAGGGACACGATAGCGAGGCAGGGATGATAACAGCAGCCCAGGCTGCTGGAGGATGCTGGCAGGCAGCCCCTGCAGCCCAGGCTGGGGTGGCCAGACAAAAACACGCTTCAATTTCTCTTCCCAGACGGAGACATCCCAGATAAAGGCCTTATCTGGCCTTCTCTCCAATCAATGAGATGCTCCAGCCTCGCGCGGCAGGGCAGCAACAGCTTTATCACAGCAGCCAAGGATGGTGAACTTGTCCATCCTGAGGGGCCTGGGTGGCTGCAGGAGGGTCCCTGGCACGGCTGTAGCTCCAGGGAGGCTGAGGGTGCCAGCCCAGCCCAGCCCAGCCCGGAGATGCCTCCAAGGCGGATCCCTCGACGCGAAGGTGAAACCACCGTGGGCACTCCCGGGCTGCCCTCAGACATTTCACTGCCGGCTTTCAGTCTCACCCAGACACCTGAAATCCCATTTCCAGCCCTTCCCCGGCTGCCTTCGAGCAGGAGAGGGCAGCAAATCGCTCCTGTGGAAGGAAGGGAAAGCAGGTCGGCAGAGCACGAGCTCTCCATTTGGGGATGTTTAGCTGCTTGCTGTGGAAATCTTCCGTCAGAATCATTTTCTGTGGCTCTCAAGGGCTTGCTGCAACCAAGATGTTTGGATCTGCCACCAAAATGTTTAGATCTGCTCCCACTGGGCCTTTTAAGGGGTGTGATGCAGATGACGCTCAAGTTTCGGGTCCCAGACACCAGGCTCTGACCTGAACTGGTTTTTGCAGCCTTGTGCTCCCATCTCCACCAGGAAGTTCGGGAGTGTGAGATATTCCCTGGCACAGGGGCTGTGTCATCCTCGGTGCTGCATCATTTGAACACTTTCCAGCCCGTTTTTGGCCAGGCCATGCCATGAATCCACCTCTCACATGATTTCCAGGCACAGGGAAAGGGCTGTTCCCAAGAGGCTCTTGCTGGGGACACCTTGCTCTGGGGAGAGTTTGATGATCGGAACCATCCCAGCTCAGCCTCCACGCCTGCGAGCACGGTCAGGGATATTTAATTTCCAGATCTGGTGATCCTGTTGCATTCCAGCGCCTGTCTGTAGGATTCCCAGTCAGTGTGGAGCCAATTCCAGAGCCTCAGTGCCTCCTGCAGGGATGCAGGAGCTGGGCTGGGCCCTCACCACCAGCGCTGCCAGGCCCACGGGGCAGAGTCACCCACCCCAATTTAGACAAGTGCAAAGTTGATGTCTGCCACGAGCTCAGCAGGTACTGGGGTTTGGAGCCTTTGGAGCCAGGGGTGAGGAATGGGGATGGATCCCATGGGGAGAGGCCCCTTGCTCTCCACCAGACGCTGAGCCCCAGATTTGGATGCTGAAACTCACAGAATGAAAGGATCCCAGGATGGTTTGGGTTGGAAAGGGCCTTAAAGCTCATCCCATTCCACCCCTGCCATGGGCAGAGGCACCTTCCACCATCCCAGGCTGCTCCAAGCCCCATCCAACCTGGCCTTGGACACTGCCAGGGCAGCCACAGCTGCTCTGGGCACCCTGGGCCAGGGCCTCCCCACCCTCCAGGGAGGAATTTCCTCTGTGTATCCAACCTGAATTTCCTGCATTTCAGTTTGAAGCCATTCCCTGTGTCCTGTCCCTCCACCCCTTGTCCCCTGTCCCTCTCCAGCTCTCCTGGAGCCCCTTCAGGTCCTGGCAGGGGCTCTGAGCTCTCCCTGGAGCCTCCCCTTCTCCAGATGAGCAACCCCAGCTCTCCCAGAGCAGAGGGGCTCCAGCCCTGGGATCAACTCCACGGCCTCCTCCTCTCATTCCAACAGGTCCCAGTTTTTCTGGAGCGCCACATCCTGGGGTTCCTGACTGCTCCCATCCTCTTTGTGGAGTCTCAGCCCTACACACACCCCACTGACCCCACAACCAACGCCTCATTTACCCTCCGTGCCCCGCTGGGATGAGCTCCCCAAATCCCACCCCTCTTATCTGCCCATTTCCCCGAGAGACAGCCTGAAAAACTCGAAAGAGAAAATAGAAAACCCTGAAAGTTCAACTGAAAGTACTACAGAACCTTCCTGGGTGGGAGCAGCTGAAAATAGAGCTGCCTGCACACCCCCCGCTCCCGGCTCGTGCTTGCAGAGCCATCTCCAGCTCTGTGTTTGTATTTATAGCCCAGCAAACCCCGCTCCCCTCGCCGGGGATTGTGCCCGTCTGCTCAGCACGGGGAGGAACAGGCACGAGCCCACCTCTGCCAGCACCCAGAGCTCATTCCCCCCCTGGAGTTCCTGCTGGGCGCTCTGCCCCGAGCAGCAGCAGCGGCAGCAGGTCACAGCCAGCCCCCAGGGATGCTCACAGCAGTGAAATGCCCTGCGAATCCAGGGAAAAGCCAGCTCGAGGCACACAGGTGGTTGGGAACTCATTGCCGAGGCCAGGGCTCCTCTGGTTTAGGCTGGAGCCAAGCTGAGGCGTGCAGCTGATCCCTGGATGCAGATCTGGGCCACCCTGCCAGCTCCGAGAGGGCAGATTTGCAGCTCTGCACACCAAAGTGGTGCTTAGAGCCGAGCTGGGGCTCAGCAGGGCCCGGGGTTCGTAGGTAAGCGCCAGCTCTGGCAGTGCCGTTGCTGTTGTCACTTTATCAGCCTGCTGCAATCTGCTTTTCTGCTATATTTGCCTGTTTATAATTAGCCCGCTGGGTTTGCTGTTCTCCCGGCTTTCTTATCTGGTTCCTGACAGTTTTCGAGATGGCTCCATCTTAAATCTACCCTGTGCTTTAAGAAAAGAAACTCTTCTGCAGCTCCCTTTGAAGCTCAGCACTGCGGGGAGAGTGCCAGCAGACAGGCTTTGGGCTCCGAGAGAAAGGGACAATTAGGTGGCAGCAAACATTTAATTATCAAATGGATTGGTGCTTCTTGCACTGCCTGGAGTTAAGCAGGTGCCTCACACACAGGATCCTTCAAATCTCACATGTGAGGAGCCTTTGAGAGCTCACCCAAACGAGCTGATGAACGCATTGAGGCTGGAAATGAGGCAGGAGTTTTCAGCACGAGGCTGGGAGAGGCTTCGCTCCGCAGTAACACCTGCAGGGAGCGGCTTCCCAGGTCACTGCACACCTGGCCCAGGGCACAGGGGACCTGCTCCCGCCTGGAAATGCCTCAGACGATGCCACCGCCCTGGATCCCGCTCAGCTGGGGCTGCCCAAGCCCATTTCCCTTCACTGGAGGGGACTGAGGCCACTGCAGGTGCCTTGTCCTGGGCGGTGGAAAAGACCCCTGGGACCCCTCAGCTTGTGCAGGGCCCCTCGCCAGCCTTTGGGGTGGAGGGTGGGGTCAAAGCCGGGGAAGAGGGGCTGAGCATTCCCTGCCATCCTGCCGGAGCCAGTGGGAAATCAGGGATATTCCCTTGGTGCTGAGGGGAGAAATCCCAGCCCGGGGTAGAGAGAAGGGAGCCCTCGTGTGCCTTGGATCCACCCTGCGAGTGTTAGAGGCAGCGGAACAACCTGTGAACAAAACCTGGTGTATTCCAGGAAAACCATGGCATCATCCAGATATAAAGCGGGAAGCGGAGTCACAAAACTCCCTGCAGCTCCATTACGTGCCAGGATGACCTGAGAGGTCTTTTCCAACGTAAACAATTCCATGATTCAGTCTTGGACATCTCAGCACCAGGAAGAGAGGCCACAGCATGACCCTGTCCCTGTCCCTGCCCAGGGAACAATCCCTGAGCCTGCAATTCCAGTAGGAATCTTCTTGGGAGCTTAACCAGGCACCAGCCAGGAATCTTTGCCAAAAAAAAAAAAAAAAAAAAAAAAAAGGAGAGCTTCTCCTGCTCTCCACCCTCAGTTCCCCCTCTCAGCTCTGGCACTCCAGACTCTCCCAGCCCTGACCATCTGCACCAGGGCCAGGCCAGCTCTGGGAAACGGTGAAGGAAAAACAAGGATTGATTAAAGCAGACCAGGAGCTGTTAGAGCCACTTCCTAATGCAATTTCCCCAGCATTTTGTAGTTCATCTGGGAATTTCTGTTCTCGCATCTTGCAGGGAACAGCACATCCCCAAGACACAGGGACAGGCCTCACACTCAGCCTCATAAATCCACGCTGGCTCCCTGTGTCTCATCCTTCAGGAACTCCATGTCCCTTTCTGCATTTGTTTTTCCCAGTCTCAGGACGGGGATGTATTTCTGGTTCTCCAGCCCAAGCCAAAGGTCTCCTTGCTCCTTCCAAAACTGTCCCCACGCCTGGAACCCCAGCCCTGCTGGCCTGTCCTCCTCCAGTTCTGCCTCCTCAATCACTGCGGGCACAAAACCCGTCCTGAGTGTGGTGAGTGTCACCTCCCTGGAGCCATCCTGCTGCTCTGCTCCGTGGGTGCCAAAGCTGAGCCTCCCTCCAGCCCCAGGTCTCCAGTGCGCTCTGAGCCAGCAGATTGAGCCACGGCCAGATCTGAAGGCAGAGACAGAGGGGTTGGGGTTGGTTTTTTTCCCATTGTCAACTTGGGCTTCAGAAATCCTAACGCTCACCTCCCTCCTGATGGAGCAGCAGGGCCATGGAGGGGAAGGGTCTGGAAGGGCTGAGGGCACTTGGAGACGAGACTGAGGGCAAACTCCTTGGGGGCTGCAGCTTCTCCTGAGGGTCAGCTCTGCTCTGTGACCAGCGGCAGGATCCAGGGAACAGCTGGAGCTGTGCCAGGGGAGGTTGAGGTTGGAGAGCAGGGAAAGGTTCTTCCCCCAGAGGGTGCTGGGCACTGCCCAGGCTCCCCAGGAAATGGGCACGGCCCCGAGGCTGCCAGAGCTCCAGGAGTGTTTGGACAGCGCTGCCAGGGCTGCCCAGGGTGGGGTTGTTGGGGTGTCTGTGCAGGGCCAGGAGTTGGACTGGATGATCCCTGTGGATCCCTCCAGCTCAGAATATTCTGTGATTCCAGTGTTTGCTCTCCCTTTCAACTTTCCAAATCTTCCCAGGCAGCTCCTCTTCACCACCTCCTAGGAAAAACCCCAAACACAAGCTCTGCTTCCCAGGTGTCTCAAACCTGGTTTTTCAGCCTGAATCCAACTTGTCTGAGGCTCCAAGGCCAAACTGGGCTCCTGCTGCTGTGGCTTCTCCCCAGTTCGCTCTCTGCTGGTTCAGACACGCAGCTCCCAGAGAGCCAAATCCCTTGCAGACGGAGCAAGGGAGCCTTGCTCATGGCTGGAGAGTGCAGCTGGAGCAAGGCATTAATTCCACTTACAGGATGAAATTGGCAGCAGAGCAACTGAATTTTCCGTCCAGCTCTAAAGTGCTCTCCAAGTGATCTAATTTATCACTGCGGCAGCAGCAGCAGCCATTCAAAGGCTCTCCCAGCTCCTGCCTCTGCCATGGCGTGAGGAGATGACTTCAGCAGCAGATGGATCCAAGGGCTTTGTCTGGCTCCAGCTCCTGGGTCCTCACCAGACTCCGGCTCTGGCAGACTCGAGCCTGGGCTTTCTGCTTCAAACCACCACAGGATGAGGGGAAATGGCCTCAGGCTGGGCTGGGTTGGACATCAGGAGGAATTTCTCCAAGGAAAGGATGCTCAGGCCTTGGCAGGGGCTGCCCAGGGAGGTTTGGAGTCCTCATCCCTGGAGGTGCCCAAGGAACGGCTGGATCGGGCACTGAGTGCTGGGGACAAGGTGCGGATTGGGCACAGCTTGGGCTCGATGGGCTGGGTGGGCTTTTCCAACCTCAGTCATTCCATGATTCTTTGAATCCATGATCTGCGCAGAGGGGATCTCATGTGGCCAGCATGGCTCTGGGTTTGGCCACCAAGGAGTCATCGGCGCTTGGGGGTTTTGTGGGGCTTTTTTTCCCGCCTCTTTCCTCGAAGCTGTGAAGATCCACGTGGAGAGACTCTGTCTCTGGGAGCAGACACAATTCCTCCTGGGAGAGGTGGGTGTGCCCGGGATGTGCCAGGAGGGCACAGTGGGAACCAGCAGCCGAGGAGAGGAAGGTGACAGTGGACAGAGGGGAGGTGGCCCCAGCACTGGGGTCCCTCCATGGATTCACCTGGGGCTGGAAGGACTCAAACCCCCTGGGTTCAAAACACATCTGAACCCCCACAAACTCACAGAAACCACAAAAACCCCATAAACCCCACACGAACCTGACAGAAACCCGCACAAACCCCTCATAAACCCACACAAACCCCTGCAAACCCACACAACCTTCCACAAAGCCCCCAAAACCCACGTGAACCCCTATAAACCCACACAAACCTATACAAACCCCCATAAACACACACAAACTCACAAAACCCCACACAATTCCACAGAAATCCCCCTAAACTCACACAAACCCCCACAAATCCCCAAAAACCCCACACAAGCCCCACATAACCCCCCACAAATCCCGACATAAACCCACACGAACCCCTCAAACCCCCCAAA
>VZRN01002207.1:29165-52998 GCA_013397935.1 Dasyornis broadbenti
CAAACCCACGTAAACCCCACACAAACCCCCATAAACCCCCACACAAACCCCACACAACCTTCCACAAAGCCCCCAAAACCCACATGAACCCCTATAAACCCACAGGAACCTATATAAACCCCCATAAACCCCACACAAACCCACACAATTCCACAGAAAGCCCCCTAAACTCACACAAACCCCACACAACCGCACGTAAACCCCACAGAACCCCCCACAAACCTATACAAACCAGACATAAACCCACATGAACCCAAGATCAACCCCCGCACAAACCCCTCATAAACCCACACAAACCAGACATAAACCCCACAAACCCCCATAAATCCCCGTCTCTGCACGTTCCATCAGCTCGAGGAGCCCCACAACACCTGCAGGCCATCCCTGCCCAGCTCAGCCCAGGCTCATCAGCTCGGCCTTGCTGTAATTAGGAGCTGTTAATCCTCGGGTTTTAGGCTCCAGTGATGGCTTTGAGGGATCCAGCTCCACCACAACACTGCTAATGACGCTCTGTAATTAGCAAATATGCAAAGGATCTCGTTCTGGGGAGCTGCCTGCGGCTCTTTGGGACAAGGGGAAGCTGTGGGGTGGTGCAGGTGCTGCCTGGAATCAAGGGCCTAGAGAGACAGGGCACAGGGAATGGCTTCCCACGGCCACAGGGCAGGAATACGTGGGATATTGGGAAAGAATTCCTCCCTGTGAGGGCCTGGCTCAGGTTATTCCACGGCTGCCCCATCCCTGGCAGTGTCCAAGGCCAGGCTGGAATACCGTGGGACAGTGGAAGATGTCCCTGCCATGAACTCGACGATCTTCAGCTCCCTCCCAGCCCAACCCATTCCATGATTCCCTGACTTTCAGAGGGCACCAAGCCCCTTCTTTGTGTGGCCAAGCTTTCATTTCACCTCCCTCAGGAGAGCCCCGAGGCAAGGAGAACATTTTGCTGCCCTCAGGGATCCACCATTCCCTCTTGCAGCGGTGCCAGCACCGCGTGTGGGCACCGAGACGGGGCCGGGTGACAAAACACCTGAGAGTCGCTGAGAAATGGCTCCGAGAGCGATTCCTGACGCCTCCGTAACTCCCTGGAACTGCAGCTCCTGCCCTCTGGCCACGGCGCCGAAGCTGCCCGGCCTCGTTCCTCCTGTGACGAGGAGCAGATGACACGGCTGTGACAAATCACCTCCTCTGTCCCTGCCTCAGAAGCCACGGAGAGGAACAAGATCCAGCCCAAGGCAGCAGCGAGCGCCGAGGTCTCCTGGATGTTGTTCCGAGGTGAAGCTGTCACGGGGAGTTCAGGACCAGCAGCGCTTCCCTTCAGCTCCGTGACACGGCCAGGAGGAACAGGAATACCAGGAATCCAGAGGCTCCCTCAGGAATGCTCAGAACAGCTCTGCTGCAGGAGGCCATGGCCAGAGGCTTCTAATTATCCCGGTCTGCGATAATTAATTGAAATGAGGATGTACACACGCGATGTGAAAATGAAGGGATGTCAGGGCATCTTCCCCTGGGATGGCAGGGAGAGTTTTCTCCTGCCTGAACGGTGCTGGGAAGGAGCAGGGATGGTGTTCAGCCTCCGGTGGGAAGAGGGGCAGGGGTGGGCAGGCTGATGTCACTGACCCCTGGCTCAGCCACGCTGAAAATACACAAAACTCGCCATGGTGAAACCATGAGCCAAGCCCTTGGCTTTTTTGGGTTTTTGTCTGGGCACTTGAGGAGCTGATCCCCAGGGGATCACAATCCACAGCCGAGGAGGTGAAAAGCTTGGATTAGTTCAGGTGTCAGCCCCAAAGCAGGGCTGCGGAGTGGCCCCGGCGCTGTTTTCCATGGTGGGAGCAATCCAAACCCCACACGCGGTGTCTCCCCCGGCTCAGGGCTGTGCAGACCCAGAGCTCACAGGCTCCTGAGCCATGGAATCGTGGAATTGTTAAGGCTGGAAAAGCCTTTGAGATGACCCAGTCCAACCCTCAGCCAGCTCCCCATGGTGTGCACCACCAAACCTGGTCCCCAGGTGCCACATCCACAGGTTTCTCGAACNCAGCCTGAGCCCCCCAGCTCCCTCAGGATTCTCCAGCCCTTGCCCAGCTCCATTCCCTTCTCTGGACTCGCTCCAGCCCCTCACTGTCTGTCTTGAAGTGAGGGGCCCAAAACTGACCCCACATCTGAGGTCCCTCAGCAGGGCCAGCACAGGGCACGGGCACTGCCCTGGTGCTGCTGGACACTGGGGCTGGGACAGTCCAGGTGCCCTTGGCCTCTTGCCCACCTGGGCACACCTGGGCTCCCCCGGGCTCACAGGTCACAATGACAAAAGGGATGTGATGCCACCACCGTGGCCCCGAGGCCACCCCAAAGTGACAGAGCCAAGATGGGAGTGGCTGTGATGCCCCAGCAGAGCACGGGAAGGTCTCAGAGCAGACGGGACGTGGCATTCAGGGCCATGGTCCGGGTGTCACCGTGGCGTCGGGTAACTCCATGTCATCTCAAAGGTCTTCTCCAGCCTAATTCTGGGATTCTGGGATTGATTCTGTGATGGAGTCTGGGATTCTGAGATTGATTCTGTGATGGAGTCTGGGACTCTGGGATTGATTCTGGGATTGATTCTGGCATTCTGGGATTGATTCTGTGATGGGTTCTGGGATTCTGGGATTGATTCTGGGATTGATTCTGGGATTCTGGGATTGATTCTGTGATGGGTTCTGGGATTCTGAGATTGATTCTGGGATTGATTCTGGGATTCTGGGATTGATTCTGTGATGGGTTCTGGGATTCTGGGATTGATTCTGGGATTGATTCTGGGATTCTGGGATTCTGTGATTGATTTTGTGACTCTGTGATTCTGTGATGGATTCTGTGATGAATTCTGATGGATTCTCTGATGGATTCTGATGGATTCTGTGATTCTGGGATGGATTCCGGGATTCTGTGATTGATTCTGGGATTGACTCTGGGATTCTGTGATTGAGTCTGTGATGGATTCTGTGATTCTTTGATTGATTCTGTGATTCTGTGATTGACTCTGTGATGAATTCTGTGATTCTGTGATGGATTCTGTAATTCTGTGATGGATTCTGTGATGGATTCTGTGGCTCTGTGGGGTGGGGGAGAGCATCCAGGCAGGACCTCTGTGTGTCCTGCTGCTGTGCTGTGCTGAGGCAGGAGGAGAGCAGGATGGAAGCTCTGCTCCACACCCCTTGGAAGTTCGAACAGAGGCAATTCTGTGTTTGAAGTGCTGTGCTCCAACAAAGGCTGGGCTGGGCTCAGAGGTGGGAGGTGGAAACCCAGAACTGAGGGAATTCGCGTTTTGCTGGTGCTCCCCTGTTCCTGCCTCCTGAGCTCCTTCCTGTGAGGAATTGCTGCCTGGATGGGATCTCCCCTGCACTGACAGTTCCCAAATCTCCATTCCTGCTCTGTCACATCATTGCTGCTTCCTTCCCCTTACATTTCTTCCATTTTTTCCTCTCATGTTTCCCTCTCTTCACTCTCAACGCTGCTTTTGCACGTCCCCTTCTAAGGCCTGTCTGGTTTATGAGCAGAGGCTGGGAATTCCTGGCAGGAACAGGTGGGAAGAGCATCCCAAGTGCCTGGGGCTGGCCCCAGGGGCAGGGAGAGGGTGGCAATTCCTGGGCTCGGGAAGTGAGGGTGGCCCGGGCTGGCACTGGGTGGGTGGAGCAGGTGAGGTGATTCCTCCCCTCTGCTTCGCTCTCAGGTGACATCAGAACATCTTCCTCAGTCTCATCCTGGGTCTCAGATGAGCCAGTTTGGAATTAAACGTTCATTGGGCTTCAGCAGGCGCATCCTGCCCTCCCTCACAGCCTTTGGAACACGGACAGGGCTTCAGGAGCTGCTCACAAGATGCCACCAAAAAAAAGCTGTGACCACACTGAAAACATGAACCACACAGAGAAGGGACTCAGTGCTGCCCCTGCAAGTGCCCAAGGCCAGGCTGGGTGACCAAAAAGTCCTGAGAGTGGGGGTTTTCAGGGAAACGGGCAAAACCTGAAACATTGAGATTAGAAGGTGTCAGTGGTTGGAAGGGACTTTTTCCCAACACCCAAATGGGCTCCAAGAGAGCTGGAGAGGGACTGGGAACAAGGGCCTGGAGTGATGGGACAAAGGGGAGAGATTTTAAGCTGGAGGAGGGGAGGTTTAGATGGGAGATGGGGAAGGAATTCCTCCCTGTCAGGGTGGGGAAGTCCTGGAATACAATTCCAAGAGCAGCTGTGGCTGCCCCTGGATCCCTGGCAGTGTCCAAGGCCAGGCTGGACAGGGCTTGGAGCAGCCTGGGAAGGTGGGAATGTCCCTGCCCCTGGTGCCTCTCCCAGGGACAGGAGTGACCCCTCCTCACCCTCCCTCCCCACCCCTCCCAGGGGGTGCAGGTCCCTCCTGTCCCAGCCTGGGGTGACTCCCCCCTGGCCCCCCGGACACCTCCGGAAGGGTCAGTGGAATTCCAGCCTCCAGCTCTTCCTGCTGCTCTGCTTCCCACCAGCTCCTGCCTTTCTCTTCACTTTCCTGGGCACTTCCCAATATCTCACCTCCCCTCACCCCTCTTTTGCCAGGTTCTCCCAATTTCCTCCCCCCTCCTCCTCCATGCTCTCGTGGGTTTTTCCTCCTTTCCCCTGTTCCCATTTCTCAGCCCCGCTGTGCGCCCAGCCTCCCTTTCTCCTGCAGAGAGAATCATGGAATGGTTGGAGTGGGAAGGGACCTTAAAGGTGATCCAGTTCCACCCCTCCCACCAGGAGCTTCCACGAGGGAGCTGCTGCTCCAGGCCCTTCCCGAGATTTCTGCCCCCGGCCTGGCTCAGGAGCAGGGAACAGCTGAGGGACGCGGGTCCCTCACCCCCTCCCCAGCCCCTCTCTGTGCCCTGCGGTCACTCCCAGACCCCTCTGACCATCGGAACAATGAGCAGAAGCCACTCCATGCTTTTCCTCGGGCACAAAGGTGGCACGAGGGGGATTTGAGAGGGGCTGGAGCGTGAGAGTCGGAGCTGGAGGTGCCCCCAAGGTCCCCCAGCAGAAATGAGTTCATCTCCCGGCGATTCCTCGTGTCTGACTCCCCCGGGAGCCAGCGGGGGCTCAGCCAGGAGAGCTCAGGCCTCACGGAAATTCATCAAATCCCACTAAAGCTTTTGTCATTCCGGGCCGCAAAGCGGGCAGCGCAGGGGCTGCGCAGCGGCTGTTGAAGGACAGTGGCTCCATCACAGCAGATGAGCCGTGCAGCGCTCAGCCTTTGTGGAGTTTGCCCACGTGGTGCAGATGAGGCTGGATTTATCGGGGACCTTTGCTGCCCTGCAGCTCCTTCAATGGCTCCATCCATCCAGGAGAAATGAGGCAGCTGCAGCCTGCTCTGACTCCGAGGGGGGAAGAGAGAGGGGCCTGTCTCTCTGCTGGGAGAATAATGACAGAAAATGGCCAAAGTCCTGGCACGGAGACTGTGCCGTGATTTGCGCCCTGAATCCCCCGGGGCTGGGGGACGTGGCCTTGCTGACCTCGCTGACCACTCCAGGTGTCCTCAGCTGAGTCAGGTGCAATCCCAGAATTGTTGGGTTGGAAGGGACCCTAAAGCTCATCCCATCCCACCCCTGCCATGGCAGGGACATTCCCACCTTCCCAGGCTGCTCCAAGCCCTGTCCAGCCTGGCCTTGGACACTGCCAGGGATCCAGGGGCAGCCACAGCTGCTCTTGGAATTGTATTCCAGGACTTCCCCACCCTGACAGGGAGGAATTCCTTCCCCATCTCCCATCTAAACCTCCCCTCCTCCAGCTTAAAATCTCTCCCCTTTGTCCCATCACTCCAGGCCCTTGTCCCCAGTCCCTCTCCAGCTCTCTTGGAGCCCATTTGGGTGTTGGGAAAAAGTCCCTTCCAACCACTGACACCTTCTAATCTCAATGTTTCAGGTTTTGCCCGTTTCCCTGAAAACCCCCACTCTCAGGACTTTTTGGTCACCCAGCCTGGCCTTGGGCACTTGCAGGGGCAGCACTGAGTCCCTTCTCTGTGTGGTTCATGTTGTCAGTGTGGTCACAGCTTTGTTTTTGTGGCATCTTGTGAGCAGCTCCTGAAGCCCTGTCCGTGTTCCAAAGGCTGTGAGGGAGGGCAGGATGCGCCTGCTGAAGCCCAATGAATGTTTAATTCCAAACTGGCTCATCTGAGACCCAGGATGAGACTGAGGAAGATGTTCTGATATCACCTTTGTGACGCCAGGGCCGAGCACTCACACTTCATTTTGTGCCTAAATTTCTCATTTTAAACCCGACCAATTTTCATCCCCGACCTGGGACTGGCTCCACCATCCAGACCAGGGGAAGCTTCCCAAATCCCTCTTAAATCAGACATTTATCATGGTTCATCTGCAGCAGTTATTTTAGAGAGACACCCCGGGGAGGGATTCAATTGACTGTTTAGAGATGCTTCAAATGCAGCCACCAGGCACCCAAAGCTCCCTGTGCTGTCAGGGGAGGAAATGGGTGCAGGTCGTGTCATCCTAAAGTGGGCTTTGAAGGAGCTTAAATGAATCTTGAATGAACTCCATTCCCAAATGTAATTTAAAGATGCAGAAAAGATAGCAGAGGCATCGCTTCCTTCAGGAGAAGTTGGCCTGATAGATTCCCCTCCTTGTTAAATGTCTGAATCAGGGCTTCGGCTGGAAATTGCTTAAAAATCTTTCATCGCCGAGCCTTAGGAAGTCTCTGTCTGTTATATTAAATATTCCCCCCCTCACATTCATTGCTGGGTCCAAGGAGTCAAGGATCTGCCCAACCTTTCCCTTGCTTTGCCTCCTTTAATTTTCAATCCAAATCCCGTTTGTAGCTGCTCTAATATGAGGGGCTTTACATTTTAATTTGTTTTCCTTGGACAGGTTGGAAGGGACCACAGAGGGTCACCCCTGCTCCCTGCTCCAGCAGGGCCATCCCAGAGCACAGGGCACAGGAGTGTGTCCAGAGGGGTCTGGGATATCCCCAGGGAGGAGACTCCAGCCCCTCTCTGCTCAGGGCTCGGGCACTGCCCAGGGAAGAAGTTCTGCCTCCTGGGCAGGGGAACTCCCTGGCCTCAGTCCCTGCCCGTTCCTCCGGTGCCATTGCTGGGGCCCCGCAGCAGAGCCCGGGCCCTGCTCGGAGCCTCCCTGCAGCGAGGGCCAGCCAGGCCTGAGGGCCCCTCTCAGCTGGGGCTCCTCTGGAGGCTGAGCAGCCCCAGCTCCCTCAGCCTTTCCTCAGCAGGGATCTCTCCAGGCCCTTCAGCGTCTTTGTCACCCTCCAGGAGCCCCGTGTCCCTCCTGTGCTGAGGATCCCAGAGCTGGACTCAGCACTCCAGATGTGCCCCCCAGGGCTGGGCAGAGGGGCAGGATCACTCCAGATGTGCCCCCCAGGGCTGGGCAGAGGGGCAGGGTCACTCCAGATGTGCCCCCCAGGGCTGGGCAGAGGGGCAGGGTCACTCCAGATGTGCCCCCCAGGGCTGGGCAGAGGGGCAGGGTCACTCCAGATGTGCCCCCCAGGGCTGGGCAGAGGGGCAGGGTCACTCCAGATGTGCCCCCCAGGGCTGGGCAGAGGGGCAGGGTCACTCCAGATGTGCCCCCCAGGGCTGGGCAGAGGGGCAGGGTCACTCCAGANTGGCTCAGGGACCCCCAGGTTCCAGCTTGGTGGCACCCCCAGGTCACGCCCAGCCTGTGCCGGTGCCTGGGGCTGTTCCTCCCCTCTCCTGTCCCATCTCCAGGCTCCTTTTCTGGTGGCACTTCCACATTGTGTGCTCCCAGCCCTTGGCTCGGCCTGCATCAGAGCTTTACATTTGCACCCCACACCGTGAGCACCCACAGGCAGCCCCTGCTGTTTATTCACTTTATTTACGACACCTGGGAGCAGCCGGGCCGCTCCTGCTCGAACTCCTAAATGGCTTTTTGGTTTTCCTTCTCCTCCAGGAGGAATCCCACAGAGCAATGTCCTGTAAGTGTTGATCCACGCTGGAAAACGATGGGAATGGGAACCACGGGAGGGATCAGACCCTGGCATTGCTGCAGGACTGAGCATCCCCAGCCATCCCAGCAGCTGGGGAAGAGCTGCCACCCCAAAATCCAGGCACAGCTCCTCCCAAGCCCAACTTGGTGCCTTTAAAGGCCGGGCGCGAGGAGGGATCGCAGCTGAGGAATGTGGAAGGGTTTGGAGGAGAGGCAGGAGATACCAGCCCTTCCGAGGAGCCGGTTGCCATGGAGACGGGCTCGTTTAACCCAATCAGGGTCAGGCAACCCTTTGTGTTCGAGGTAATTTAATTAAAGATGGGCAGGATGAGCGAAATAAATTGGCCCTGAGCTCACCTCGGGGTGGTGTCCCCAGGCCGGGCAGGGTTCCCGGAGCCGGGCTTTGGCGGGAATCTCGGGATGGGACCACCTGAACCCCAAAAAACAGCCCCTGGAGAGGGAGGAATCGGCGAGGGACGCCCAAAAAAGGAGAGGCAGGGGAGGGGGAGATGCCCCAGTGCCTCCCATCCCTCACTTTTGCCTCCAGCCTGGCTGGTCCTCTGGACGGGCTCCTTGCCTGAGCCACTGGGAGCGCGGCTTTATCTCCCCCCTGAATTTGAAATGTGGATAAAGCAAAGCTGGCAAGGTAATTATTCCTCGCTGTCAAACACTGCTCTGGGTTTGCTGGCTGCAGACAGCCCGAGAGTGATGAATCCCTTTGTGCTCGCAGCAGCCTTGGACCGGCTCCAGAAGAAGGTGCAAACAGGCAGGGAAGTTTTGCATTACCCTGCCCCACTCACGGATTTCCCTGCTCCAGCGCCTGAGCCTGAGGAAGGCGCTAACCTGGGACAGCGAGGGGACAGCGAGGGACGAGTGTGACACCAGCCCGGTGCCAGGAATCAGAGGAAAATGCAAATCCCTGGTGCCTCTCAGGAGACATCGCCAGGCACCCAAAAACTGCTGTGCCCTCCTGAGAGCCTGGTCCTGCACGGCATCCGCGGGACAGCTTTCCCTGTTTCTCTGCGGGGTCACTGGGAGCCTGTCCCGATGGATCAGCTCCTCCCGGCACCATCTGGAGATGTGGAACCCCCATCCTGGGGTTATTGCTGCCATCCCTTCCCTTGGATCATCCTTTCCCATCTCCAGATGAGTTCCCCCAAACCATGGTTAGCTCTTCCAGCCCCTCCCCAGCTCATGCTTTCCTGTTTCCAGGTGTGTAATCCCCATTCCAGGGTTATTGCTGCCATCCCTTCCCTGGATATTCTTCTCCCAAATCCAGCTGTGTAATCCCGATCCCGGAGTTATTTCTGCCATTCCCTCCCCTGGATCATTCCCATTCCAGGGTTATTACTGCCATTCCCTCCCTTGGATATTCCTCTCCCAAGTCCAGTTGTGTAATCCCCATCCAGAAGAGCTATTTCTGACATCCCTTCCCTGGATCATCCTCTCCCCACTCCAGGTGTGGAACGCCCATTCCAGGTATTAGTGCTGCCATTCCTTCCCTGGATCATCCTCTCCCTTTTCCAGATGAATTCCCCCAATCCAGGGTTACTCCTGTCCCCCGTCTCCTCCTCTCGCACCTCTGACTCCCCAGATCTGTCCCTGCCCTGGTCCCTCCAGTCCCGCACAAACCTGGGGAGCTGAGCTGGGCAGGGCAGGGCTGGAGCCCCCCTGACCCAGCCCCTGCGCACAGCTGGAGCAGCTGGAGCTGTCCTTGCTGCCAGCTGCACTCCAGCTGCTCCCAGGGCCAGTGGGAGCGTCACCGGAGCAGCTCCGCGGCCTTTGTGTCCCCGTGCAAAGCTGCCACCCATCATCAGTGAAGCCTGTGAACAGCAGGATTTGCCTCGGGGGGCACGTGGGGCCAAGAGGAGGTGACAGCACCCACGGGCAATGAGCCCTGGACCCCTTGGACCCATCTCTGGCTGGCAGCAGCTCCCTGGGGTGGTGGCCAAGGCCACTGTGGGTCCATCCTCCCCACAGTGTACCCTGAATGCAGCCCTGGCCCTCCATAGGTTTTTAGGCAGGAAAATCCCATTTTCCTCCCATTCCTCAGGCACAGAATCTGCTTTGTTGCTCAGCCCCAGCTCAGGACCCATTTCTGTGGCAGGAAAGGCTCATTTTTTTCTTTTTTCCCTTTTTTTTTTTTTACTGTTTAAACAATAAATAAATCTCTTTTCCTCTTCTGAGTCTTGTCCAAATTCATTCACTGGCCCTCTGCCTCTCTCCTGAATGACTCCATGGGAGTCCTTGAGTCTCAGCATTATTATATTTTATTTATACAGCACAATAAACGTACGTGGCACTTTCCAACATACATCAACCAGCAAGGTCCATTTTCTGATGAGTGCACAATTTGATTCAGAAAAAAACACTGTTTATAAAATGCAACAGTCCCCTGGCTCGGAGAGGCTGAACTGTGCTGGGGTGAGGACGCTGAAGGCTCTTCCTCAGCCCCTAAAATTGAACCAAACAGAAGAAATCCCCACCTGGAGAGGAGCATTTCATTTGGAGCAGCCCCTGGGCTGCTCAGGTTCATGTGCCAGGTTTGGGGGCTGCAGGGAATCTTTATCCCCCGGCATGAAGGATTGAAGAAGGGGAAGAAGGGATGGTGTGGGATCAGCTGTGGCCAGAGGAGAGAGGAGGGAGGGAAGAGAAATGCGGGCACTGAGGGCAGGGAGGGAGGAGGGGCACGAGGGGCTCTGGATATTCCCTGGAATCCCGTGGGGGTCCCCGGGGAGCAGAGACCCCCCTGCAGCCCTGCAGGAGCCCCCGGCCGAGCAGGGGATGCCCGAAGGGGGCTGTGAGCCCCTGGGAAGCCCCCGCTGGAGCAGTTCCCGAGGCACTGAGGCCGGGGAAGGAAGGGCCCCAGGCTGGAGCAGTTGGGGCAGAGCTGCAGCCCCTGGCAAGGGCTCCTGCTGGAGAAGAACCTGCAGAACTGAATCCCGTGGCAGGCAGGGAGCCCAGGGCGAGTGTGAGGAGCCTTTCCCATGTGAGGAACGGGATCAGGAATGAAGTTAAGCCGGGAAGGAGGAGGGTTTTTTCTTTTTTTTTTTTTAAAGGTGTTTTTAAGACTTGGGTTTACTTCTCATTACCTGAGTCTGATCTCACTGGTAATGAATTCAATTAACTCAATTAATTTCCCAACTCGAGCCAGTTTTGCCCATGGTGAGAGTTGCTGAGTGACCCCTCCTTGCCTCGGTCTCAGCTCAGGAGCCTCTGTGTTGTGTTTCCCCTCCTCTGTCCAGGTGAAGGAAAAGTGCTGGAGCAGCTTTGGGGGCACCCTCAGGACGATGATCCTCGCAATGGAATCGGCTCCTTTTGGAAACGCTCCAAGAATATCTCTCCATAAAGGATCTTATAAATAACCAGTTGTCAGCATCTCCCAAGTTTTCCCAAGCTGCCTTCTCTGGGCACAGCCAGGCTGATCCAAGCAAATAACGGCGAGTAAACGCCGGGCTGGGCTAAACAAACAGAGATTCAGCGCCTGGAGGTGTTTGTGCTTCCCACAGGGGTGAGCTCCATCCAAAGCCTTTTCCTCCCTCGGCTGGGAAAATCTCTCCCCAGGGCTCCGAGGAGTTAACAGCGACCTGACCCTGCAGGGCTGAGAGAGCTGCAGGTGCCAGGAGTCAGTGGTGGCGCGGCCGGGGCTGTGTCCCCAGGGCCGTGGTGTCAGCGGGGCCGGCAGCCCGGGAGGTGTCCCTGTGAGATGTCCCTGCCGAGCTGACACCATCACAGCAGCCCCGGGCTTGCCTCACACGGAGCCTCGATTGTTCATTTCTCTGCTGAGCCAAAGGAACCCTCAGGGGCCGAGGCCAGAAACCCAAATCCACTGGAATTTTTCTGAAGTGCCTCCAGGCTGGGGAATTCTGTGCTTTTCCAGTCACAAATGGCCTCCAGCAGCTCTCCCAGAGGCGCATCCCAAAACATCCCAGCTCTCCCAGAGGCACATCCCAAAATCTCACCCCAGCCCAAACATCCTCTCCTGGCTTGGCGGAACAGGACATGAGATGGACGAGGAAGCTGAGTGCCCCATGTGCCCCATGGAATCAGGGTTGGGAGACAGGAGAAGGATGCAGGGATGCTGCTCTCACTGCAGGGAGAAATGTTGTGTGGCCAAAGTTCAGTGGGAGCTGGAGGTGGCCAGAAATGTGGGGCACAACGAAAAGAGCATTTCCTCACACCCTCCCACAGGTGCCCTCAGCCCTGCTGTGCCCTCAGAGCTGCCCCACAGGTGCAGGGGTCACCAGTGACCACCCCCACGCTCCCAGCTGGTCCCAGTCAGACCAGTTCCCTCCCAGCTTTCCCTGGGCTCAGTCCCAGGCTCAGGGTCCCTCCAGCCCTTGGGTGGTGGAGCAGCCACACAGAGCAGCTCCAGCTGCTGCCCCTGGGTGGGACCCTGAGCAAAGCCCCCCCGGGCTCGTGTCCCGTCTGGGGCTGAGCCAGTGGCTCCTGGGGGTCACAGTGGCCACTTGGCCTTGGGCAGGCAAAGGGTCAGTGCCAGCTCCGGCCCCTGGCCGGGGGCTCCGGCCATTCCCCCTCCCCAGGCACAACCTGCAGGAGCTGCACCTGCACCAGGTGAGTCCTCCGTTCCTGTTCTCCCATCAGGACACGGCTGTGTCCTGCCAGAGCTCACCTGGAACCCGGACCGGGCTGGGGCTGAGGGGCTGCCCCGGGTTTGGGGTGCTTGGGGCTCTGAAACCGCAGCTGAAAACAAAACCAGTGCATCCCTACCCCAACCCAGCTGTGAGAGCCTGGGGAGCAGCAGGAACTCAGGCGTGGATCCCTCAGGATGGGGATGGTGGCTCCAATGGGGCTGCAGGGCTCTTTTCCAGCTCCCCAGAGCTGCTGGGGTGGCTCCAGAGATGTCCAGGGTCACCCAGGGGGACCCAACTCTGCCCCACAATTTTGGGCAGGGCCACTGAGGGACAGATCCAGCCCAAAGAGCCCAGATGGGCTCCAAGGATCCCTCCCCAGTCTTCCCTCAGGGGCTCCCTGTGATCCCATTTCCTGCCACATCCAGGATCAGCAGCTGTCGCTGGCAGCTGGTGACACAGGGTGACAGCTGATGGCACTGACCACCCCAGCCTTCATCTGGACACCTGGACCTGTGCCAGCAACCAGAAGGAAAAGTGCCGGGAGCCGAGGGCAGAGCGGGGTCCCGGTGTCACCTCGGGGTCCCGGTGTCACCTCGGGGTCCTGGTGTCACTGTGGTGGCCGTGGCTCGGTGCCATCTGCGGGGCTGTGACCTCACAGCGAGCTTTGAGCACATCCTGCCAAATTAGTGATGGGAATGTGATCCCAGCCAGGCCCCAGGGGCTGCTCCCGCTAACGAGGGCCAGGGAGGCAGGGCTGGAGCTGTGCGGGGATCCAGATGGACTGGGAGGGGTCTCGGCAGCGGCTCAGCGTCACTGGTTGGGAGAATTCCTTGGACGAGCCTCTCCCGGCGCTGGGTTTGAGCTGAGGGAGGGCGGCAGCTCCAGAAATTCACCTTTAACCATCTCTGGTTTGGGTTCTGTGTGGGTGAGCGGTCCCTCGAGGGCTCTGGGACACTCACGGCAGGACATGGAGGGGCTGGAGCGTGTCTAGGGAAGGGAATGGAGCTGGAGAAGGGCTGGAGAATCCTGAGGGAGCTGGGAAAGGAGCTCAGGCTGGAGCAGAGGAGGCTCAGGGGGAGCCCTGTGGCTCTGCACAGCTCCTGACAGGAGGGGGCAGCCGGGGGGGTCGGGCTCTGCTGCCAGGGAACAGGGACAGGAGGAGAGGGAACGGCCTCAGGCTGGGCCAGGGGAGGCTCAGGGTGGACACCAGCAGGAATTTCTCCATGGAAAGGGCGCTCAGGGGCTGCCCAGGGAGGGTTGGAGTCGCCATCCCTGGAGGTGTCCAAGGAAGGGCTGGAGGTGGCACTGAGTGCTCTGGGCTGGGGGCAGCGTGGGGATCAGGCACAACTTGGACTCCATGCTCTGGGAAGGCTTTTCCAACCTAAACAGTTCCATGATTCCAGGATTCCACCCTATGGTTCTAATCTCCTCTTCCCATCCTGTCTCCTCACTGGAGCAGGAGGAAACATTTCATTATCGCTGTTATCGAGAAACATCTTCCTGCTGCTTTTAAAATTCCGAGCAGGAATGTCAGTTCCAGTGCCTGGCTCTCCTCCGCTGAGGTGGCGGCTTCCATGTGGGAGTGAGGCCGTGCCAGCGCTGCCATTCCCGGTATTCCGGGTGGAAACAAATAAATGAATAATCCCCCTTGATTCCTGCAGACAAAGAACCACGTTCGAGCTGTCACTCACCGGGGCTCCCAGAGAGGACAAGGGCGGGTGGCTGCAGGCACATTTTGGGCTCCTAGGCCAGAAACTGGGAATTTCCCCGTGGGATTTTTTTGTGCTTGAAGGCCTGGGTTTAAAGCCATGAGTGCCAGGTTGTGCCAGAGGGAAGCCAGTGCTGGAGGAAGGTTCCCAGTGGGAATCGGAGCCTGCACAGGCCACGAGGATCATTGATCCAACATCTGGCCCTGCACAGACATCCCCAAACCCCAAATCCCCACCCTGGGCATCCCTGGCAGTGCTGTCCAAACGCTCCTGGAGCTCTGGCAGCTTCGGGGCCGTGCCCATTCCCTGTGGGGGAAGAACCTTTCCCTGATATCTGCCCTAAATCCCCCTGGCACAGCTCCAGCCTTTCCCTCAGATCACAGGGAGCAGAGACTCCCCTCAGGAGGGATCAGCCAGGCCCAGGCTCCAGACTGTGGGGAAGGAGAGGGAAAACATGGGAATCACACGGGAGGAAGGAGCAGGGGGTGCAGCTGGATCCCTCCTGGGCATTCCCACACGTGCTCAGATGTTTCACGGGGCTGTGGATTCCGTTCCCTTCCCACTGACCTG
This sequence comes from Dasyornis broadbenti, assembly GCA_013397935.1. Taxonomy (NCBI): domain Eukaryota; kingdom Metazoa; phylum Chordata; class Aves; order Passeriformes; family Dasyornithidae; genus Dasyornis; species Dasyornis broadbenti. The sequence goes on from VZRN01002207.1 coordinate 43,976, forward strand.
GATTGGCAGCGAGGTGGGGCCGGGCCGTGCCAGGCCCCAGGGGTTTTCCAGCCTTTAGGAAGCAGCTTCAGGAAAGCGAAAAGGAACAGGAGCCGGAGAGCGGCTCTGGAGGAGGAATCAGGAGTTCCTGAGCCCTGGAGAGTGAGGGGAGTTCTCTGGGCCTGTGGGACAGGGCAGCTCCCACCCACCCAGCCTCTGCCATGGGCAGGATGGGATCATTTTTATCCATTTCCCAGCCATGGAATCCACAAAAAGAGAGGGAAAAACCTTCCTGGATGGATTGATTCTCACCAGGGCTGGGGAGGCAGAGCTGGTGAGCTCCTCTGCAGGGGTTTGGTGGCAGCTGTGGCTGACTGAGGCACTCAGAGCAGGAATTATCCCCCAGCTTTGCCAGGATCAGGTGTCCCAAGAAGAATGATTTTGAAATGACCTCTTTTTCTTAGATTTCGTGCACAGGTTGTTTGTGATGCTGTTGGAACACCACAAATCCACGTCTTCCAGAATTTCCACTGGGCTCTGAGGATGAGGTTGAGTCAGTGGGGTTGTTGGGGTCACTGCTCTGCTCCAGGGGTTCCTGGGCTGGGAACAGCAGCACCGGAGGCTGGTGGAGCAGCTGGGCTGGGGCTGGGAGTGCTGGAGATGCCCTGGGCACCCTCTGGGATCCCTGAGGGCAGGCAGGGCCCTCCAGAGCACCCAGCACCACGAGCTGGAGCAGCTGAGCCCGGACACGGACGGGACTGAGGACAAACCATTCCTGGGGTTATTCCTGTGCTGGCCAGGGCTGGGCACACCAGGGGGTGGCACAGCTGGAGCAGGACACAGATGTGCCCAAGCAGACAGGGCTGGCACTGCCAGGGGTGTGTTCCCCTCCCAGCAGCTTGTCCAGAAGGGCTCTGGGAAGTCCTGTCCATACCAGCCTTGGGAATCATGGAAATCAGAGCCACAGAGTTGATCCCAGAGCTGGAGCCCCTCTGGAGCCAGGCTGGGCGAGCTGGGGGGGTTCACCTGGAGAAGGGAAGGCTCCAGGGAGAGCTCAGAGCCCCTGCCAGGGCCTGAAGGGGCTCCAGGAGAGCTGGAGAGGGACTGGGGACAAGGGGTGGAGGGACAGGACACAGGGAATGGCTTTAAGCTGGAGAAGGGGAGGTTTAGATGGGATATTGGGAAGGAATCCCTCCCTGTGAGGGTGGGGAGGCCCCGGCACAGGGGGCCCAGAGCAGCTGTGGCTGCCCCTGGATCCCTGGAAGTGTCCAAGGCCGGGCTGGGCAGGGCTTGGAGCAGCCTGGGATGGTGGGAATGTCCCTGCCATGGCAGGAGTGGAATGGGATGAGCTTTAATGTCCTTTCCAGCCCAAACCATTCTGGGATTGTGGGATTCCAAACGGCTTTAGATCCCTCAGCAAACGGAGCTCAGGCAGGCCCTGAATCCTCACCCCTCACCAGAGAACTGAGATCAGGTCAGGCCGCAGCAGATGCTGCAGCTGCTGGGCTGAATCCCATTCCAGCTCCAAAGTGCCACCCCCGAGTCCCCACGGACACCCAGGGACACCTCAGTGGGGGAGGATCCCAGGATTCCCCACCTGCAAACCCCAAAATCTCCGCAGAGCTCCCGGTTCTGTGGGAAATTCAAGGCTTCGCATTCCTGCTGTGGAGTCTCAGTGAGACAAATCCCTCCTCCAGTGCAAAATGCAGGAGCCTTCCCCTCCCTGCTTGGATCTGCTGGATCCAAACACAAATCAAGGATCCAAGCCCCGAACAAGGATCCAAACACAAAAGAAGGAACTAAACCCCAAACAAGGATCCAAACGCAAATCAAGGAAGGGAGAGAAGAGAAGAGAAGAGAAGAGAAGAGAAGAGAAGAGAAGAGAAGAGAAGAGAAGGGAGGAGGCTTTGGGGACGCCTCCCAGCACCTTCCAGCACTTAAAGGGACTCCAAGGGAGCTGGGGAGGGACAGGAAAAGGGGAATGGATCCAAACTGACAAAGAGCAGCCTCAGATGGGATATGGGGAAGGAATCGTTCCCTGTGCGGGTGGGGAGGCCCTGGCACAGAGCAGCTGGGGCTGCCCCTGATCCCTGGCAGTGCCCAAGGCCAGGCTGGAGCCCCCTGGGCTGTGGAAGGTGTCCCTGCCCAGGGATTGCTCCCTGCTCCATCAGCGAAATCTCCTGGATCTCAATTCCCTGCCGAGGCTGGGCAGCAGCCTGCAGCCCCAGCAGGGAGAAGGAGCAGGGTTCCACCCCGAGGGGGCTGGACATCAGCTTTCCTGGGTTTTTATCCACCCCGTGGTTTTTCACCGCACACCGACTGGAGCAGTTCCCCCCGCCAGGTTTTTACAGCCAGCCCGCAGCTCCCTGATGTGTCTGTAATGAGCCCCACGGATGTATAATTCAGGATCTGTTTAATCTCACTGCCTCTGGAATAAAAAATTCAACGTTTCGCTTGGTTTGGGCCTTTTCATTTTTTCAAATATCCTCAGTTTTGTTGTTTCCCGGGCTGACCAGGGGATCCCACGTGGCTGAGCCAGGCCGGGGTGAGGATGGGGAATAATTGATGGGCTGGGGCCGGTGCCCTTTGCCGGGCTGAGGCTGCGTCTCTCCGTGAGTCCTTTTCTCCCTGCTCCGAGTCCTTTCTCCGCGTGGTTTGTTTGCCTCCAGCCCGTGATGGATGGGGCACAGACTTAATGAGGTCGTGTTTTCCCACCAGTTCCATTTGGAGCCGTTTAATGCTCGGCTAGGAGCAGGAGATTGAGTTCAAGGCTGTTTAAGAGTCCATGATGCAGACAGGAATTCTGCCCAATTTTCGTTCTTCTCCGTGTTTGTTCACCAGCAGCTCCAGGGGGCAGGTGAAGCCCGGAGCTCATTTCTCAGGGATGAGGCCGATTTGGAGCCCCTGGATGAGGCCGGGATGCTCTGACATCCCCGTGGAGCAGGAGCAAAGGGAAAGGGGATGCAGCAGGGGAAAAGCAGCATCAGGGCAGGGTTAATGCTGTGAAATTCCAGCTGCGAAATTCCAGCTGGAATTCCAGCTGTGAAATTCCAGCTGTGAAATTCCAGCTACCTGCTGCTCCTCGTGGAGACTCTGAGGATCGGAGGAGCAGCTGTGGGGAGAGATCCTATCCCAAGCAGGAAGAGCTGGGCTCAGGCTCCATCCTGGTGGATCTGAGAGGGAAAACTCTCCCTGGGCTCCAGTGGGATGCAGTTCCCAGGCTGGATGAGGATGTCAGGAGCCAGAATGATTCCACAGGAAGGGACCCTCCAGCCCTTCAGGACTGAGTTTGGAATTTTCTGCCGTGTCCCCACCAGACCCCAAGAGCTTTTCCGTGGCCGCCCTGGGAAAACACCAAGGAAAATCCTCTCCCTGCAGGTGCAGGGGCACAGCCTGGATCCGTGCTGTGCCATTCCCTGGCACCTGGAGCTGGGATGCTCCCCTGGGAATTTCACCCTTCCTGGTGAACCCACGGCTGTGGCTGTGGCCCAAATCCCTGTTCCTCAGCTCTGGGGGCACATTCCAGCCTCATCCGCTGATTCCATGGCACCATCACAGCTGGATCCAGCAGCTCCTGGCCCATCCAGGAGCTGGCAGCAGGCTCAGGTCCACAGCTCCCCACTCCAGGCCACTGGAGCCACACGCATTCCCCACCGTCCCCATGGCAAACTGCAGGATTTTCTGCCTCCAGGTCCCCTCTGGGTTGTTCATTTTCCCGGTCCAACCTCCTTGGATTCCCAGCAATCCCAGCCGGGCTCTTCCCTTGGTAACGCTGCTGGTTCAATTTCAGAGTTGCCAGCGTAAATATTCCAAGACTTTCCCTCTTCCCACCATTCCGGCAGCCCAGACTGGGATTTTATGGATGTTTGTGCACGGGGATGGATGGGATGGACCCAAGCTGGGGACAGATGTGGCACTGACACAACCCCAGGGCCCCCAGCAGCCCTGCCTCGCCCGTTTGGGGTGTCCTGCCCACTTTGCCATTCCCAGCTGCCAGAAAAGAAGCAGGAAAAGCCTCTGGGATGTCCTGAATGAAGCCTGATCCTCCAAACCTGCGCAGGGAGGAAGCAGAGGAGGAGGAAGGTGAGAAAAGCTCCTGGAGGTGCTGGATTTTCCCACCAAGAGCCAAACTCTGCCCTCCCAGCCTGGCTGTGGGGCAGGCGAGGGCACCCCGAGCCAGGGCTGGGCACTGCCCCAGCCTGCGTCTCCTGGGCTGGCTCCAGACCAGGGGCAGAGAGGGGATCTGGGACCTGGGATTTGCGATCTGGGATGTGGGACCTGGGATTTGGGATTTGGGATCTGGGATGTGGCATCGCAGCCTCTGGCCGGGGGATTTCAGGCTGGGGGCTCCTCCCCTCACCCGCCGTCTGCTGATCCCTCTCCATTCCTATTCCCATTCCCATGGAAGAGGGGACAGGGCCTGGGTGTCCCTGCTGCTGCCGGGGACAGCCTGGGGAGGGTGAGACAGAGACAGGGAATGGGGACAGGGACAGGGGACAGGACAGGGGACAGGGAAGCGACAGGGACAGGGACGGGACAGGGACAGGGAGGGGACAGGAGACAGGGACAGGAGAAGGACAGAGACAGGGACAGGGAGAAAGGCTCCACGGATTCAACTCCATCTTGCAGAGCCCCTCTCCTTCCTGCCCTAAGGGCTGATTTTGGGCTGGCAGGATTTGAAAATGTGGGAATTCCCTCATTCCCAAGGGGATGGGGAGGTTCCCATGGAGCAGAGCGGGATGGATGCTCCAGAGTGGGATCAGCACCCCTGGACGCCACCAGAGCCTCGCCCTGTGCCCTGCTGCTCCTCCACGGGGGCCTCTCCCTCTCCCATCCCATCCTGGATGCTCTGGCTTCCCTCGGGAGCTCTGAAGGGAGGTGGTGGCAGCTCCAGCCCACACCTGGGGCAGGTGAGGCCCCGAGGGCCCCGTGGCTGGGGCTGCCCAGACCCCAGGACAGCCCAGGTGAGCTGAGCTTCTCCAGTTCCAGTTCTCTCTGCACCGCAGCCGAGCCGGCCCAAGGCTTGTCCTGACACCCAGCTGGGACTGTTGGAAAATGGACCAGTTTAAAAATGTTTTCTGGAACTTCAGCCAAGGGTTTTGTTCGCCTTTGGCCCGGGAAAAGGAATTTGGAGTTTCTTTCCAGGTCCTTGTTCCACCAGGTGGGGTCTGATGAACTCAGCATCTCAACAGACTGGGAGTGGCACAGGAGGGTCACTTATTAGGGTTATTACATTTTTTTGGGTTAGGATTAATACATTTTTTTATTTATCGGTGGCCACTAATGGAACGTCAGCTCCAAATCTCACCCCTGGCGTGGTCGGACACACCTGGTCTGGGAAAAGAGGAATAAGAAAAAAGACCTAATTAGCAAAGGAGGCAAAGAAATCCGGATCCAATGAAAAACCAAATGCTAAGAACTACAGAACTTGAGACCAATGAACACTGACCCAATTCATTTCTATGAGTTTTGACTGCATAAAATATCTGAAAAAATCGTGTAAGAGCCGTGTGTCATGGAATGATTCTCTCTGCACGCCTGGTCTGAGATGATTTCTGTGGCACATCCTGGCCAGAAAATAAAGCAATGCCTTGACTCTCGAACATTAAAAATGTTGTTGGAGGGGTTTTGTTTTTCCCGCGTTGTTTTTCGGTGACACTTCCAGCAAGAATCCTGCAGCCAGGCAGGGAATGGCGAGGCTGGAGGAGCGTGAGGAGCCAGCAGGGATCCAGCAGGATCCCTCCTCTGGAAGGGAGCCCCGGGAGCCTGGGGGCCTTGGAGCTGCCCCAGCCGCAGCGGCCTCGTCAGCATCTCCCGGCTTTGCAGGGCTTTGGAAAGCGGCACGGGGACCTGGGATCAGGAGGAAACGTTTGGGAAAACTGGAGAGAGGTGGGATCTGCCAGCAGAGCTCCTTAAAGTCCTGCTGCTCTCCCGGCAGGTGCAGAGCCTGCCCGGGAGCCAGGGCAGGGCAGGAGCGGCTTTTCCCAGCACGGACAGAGCAGCTCAGCCAGGGGAGGCTGGAACAGCCCTGGGATTCGTTCCCTTCGCTCCTGGACAGCCTCACTCTGAGCAGCAGTGTCCAAAATCCCTCTTCCAGCCGGAGTATCCCGGGATCTCGGCACCAGGGGAAGGCAAAACCTCTCGGTGCATTCAGGACGGAGCAAATGTGGGGAACCTGCAGCTGCGGGAGGAAAATTCCTGGGATTCTCCCTCCTGATGGCCTCGGAGCCTGCACAGGGATCCCCCCAGGTGTCCCTGTCCTGTCTGTGCCCATTCTCCGGTCCCACAACCCCAGGGAACAGCCCCGAGCACCTCCAGTGTTTGATCTCCCGTCACTGCTGAGCCAGAGCCGCTCGCTTCCTCTCGTAATTCCTGCGAGGAGTTCCCCGGAACGGCTCCGTTTGCAATTCAATGCTAGAACACTTCATTATCACCACTGATGGAGCATCAGATGCTCCTAATTTGTGGGAATGACTCCAGAAAGAAGCGTCCTCCTCAGCAAGGAAGCGAATCTGCTGCTCCAGCTCTTTGAGCCGGAGAAAGAGGAACGCGCCAGGAGATCTGAGCGCGCAGAATTTCACACTTCCTTTAATCGCTTCCTCTAACAACCTCCCCGCTTTCCAGCGGGCTCGGGAGCTGCGAGGGTGTCGGGGCGTGACCGAGCTCCCTGACCTGTGGCTCGGGAATTCCGGGATGGAATCTTGCAGGTTTAATGGCCCTTGCTGCATTTCTCCTGGCGGAGCTGGCCCAGCTGCTCTTGGCCTCCTCTCAGGGCTGGCACAGCCGCGCTGTCCTCAGCTGACCCCCCTGCCAAGGCGGCTCCTTCCTCCTGGCTGTTTACAAAACCAGGAAAACTTGGGAAGCCGAGGCTCCATCTCTGCGCAGACAGCCCTGGATTCCAGTTTGATGGGAAAAGGGGAACGGGAGGCAGCCCCGGCTGAGGAAACGCTGCTGGTTTAACGCCGGGGAAAGGCGGAGTCCCCCGTCCTCAGAGGTGACACTGCCCCGTCCCCACCCTGTGTCCCACGGTGTCCTCAGGGTCTCACATCCCTGGAATGACAAGCCCTGGAGCAGCTCCCCAGGGAATTCTCGCATTCCCAGAGCTCCAGGAGCGTTTGGACAGCGCTCCCAGGGTCAGGCTGGAATTGTCGGGGCTGTGCGGGGCCAGGGATTGGGCTGGATGATCCCTGTAGGTCCCCACCAGCTCGGGATATTCTGGAATTCTGTGGCATCTCCGGTGGTTTCATCCCAAGCTCTGCTCCTCCCTGGGAGGCTGGGCTGAGTCTGAGGGGAAAGTGTCCTCCAGCAGGACCCTGGGGGGGGGAATTCTTGCCCTTCCCAGCCCTTTCCCACCGGATCCTCCAGCCCTGGAGCCTCCCTGCTCTCTCTTTATGCTGCCGGAACGAGCAGGCAGGGAGATCAGGGAGAGTGGGGCTGCTATAAATAGTGCCAGCAGTAATTGGCTGCAGAATTGTCCTTAAACATGGAAGCAGGAGCTGGAGATTCCCGGGATGAGCAGCCCCAGCCCCAGCCCGGGCCCCACGGGGTGGTTTTAGGGAGCGAGGATGAGCCCTGTGTCCCGAGGGATCCCATGTGGGCAGGAGGAACGCGATGCACGGAGCATCCCTGGCTCCATGTGAGATCAGTTCCCCTTCCAGCGCCACTTCCAGCCCTTCCCAGGGGCTGCAGAGACATTTCCCCTGGAGTTTTCATCATTCCCAGTTGGAAATCCCCCTGCCCTGCCAGGACCCAGCAGCTCCAGGCTCATCCCGTGGCTGAGGGCTGCGATTTGAAGGATAAAATTCCTCCCCTGCCGCATCCCTCTGGGACGCTGCGCTGTCCCCAGCACGGAGGGACCCCTGGGCACGGAGGGTGGCAGGAGGGACACGCAGGTGGCACCAGGGGGGACAGGGCTTCGCTCCGGGCCACCCCACCTTGTCCCCAGGGTCCCTTTGCTCTCCTGCCACGCCAGGAAGTCCCACCGAGCATGGGACTGTCCCCAATCCCTACGGAATGTCCTTCCAGGAGGAGCTGGGGACACCTGGGCGGTGCCTCCAGGGAGGGCGGGGATTCCTCTGCAGCCTCAGTGAGTCCCAGGGGTGCTCAGGGCTCGAGCGGACGCCTTTGTCCCCACTTTTAGGGGTTGGGGACCACGCAAAAGGGACGAGTCCATCCCAGAGCTCCTGATCCCATCCCAAGGTGGTGCCTGGAGGGCGAGGAGCCACAGCTGAGGCTGGCACAGGAGCAACTGGAGGAGGTTCAGGGTCGCTCTGAAGCTGAGGAGATTCCCCTGGGAGCAAGGGGAGCCCCTCAAACCTGTGCCGCTTTTGGGTGTCCCCCTTTCCAGCCCTTCCATTGCTGCGATTCTCCCAGCAAACCTGGGATCCACGGGAATTCCATGAGCACAATTCCCTGGAGAGGATTCAGGCAGGTTTGCAGCCCCAGCACGAGGGTCCCGAGCCGGGCGCTCACCCTGATCGCCCCCAGCCCTGCCCCTGCTCCTGTTCCCTGTCACAGCCCCTCTTCCTCCTCCCACTCCTGGTCCTGGTGCTCCCCAGAGCCCTGGATTGCTCCATTCCCATCCCAGCATTCCCAGAGCTCTGGATTGCTCCATTCCCATCCCAGCATTCCCAGAGCTCTGGATTGCTCCATTCCCATCCCAGCATTCCCAGAGCCCTGGATTGCTCCATTCCTGTCCCAGCATTCCCAGAGCTCTGGATTGCTCCATTCCTATCCCTACTCTTCCCAGAGCTCTGGATTTCTCCATTCCCGTCCCAGCATTCCTAGAGCCCTGGATTGCTCCATTCCTGTCCCAGCATTCCCAGAGCTCTGGATTGCTCCATTCCTATCCCTACTCTTCCCAGAGCTCTGGATTTCTCCATTCCCGTCCCAGCGTTCCCAGAGCTCTGGATTGCTCAATTCCCATCCCAGCGTTCCCAGAGCTCTGGATTTCTCCATTCCCATCCCAGCGTTCCCAGAACTCTGGATTGCTCCATTCCCATCCCAGCATTTCCAGAGCTCTGGATTGCTCCATTCCCATCCCA
>VZRN01002207.1:53090-64762 GCA_013397935.1 Dasyornis broadbenti
CCATTCCCATCCCAGCATTACCAGAGCTCTGGATTGCTCCAGTCCCATCCCACTGAGCACTGGCCTGGCCAGGGGGAGCAGTGGCCACGCTGGGGGGGTCGGGGCTCAGCAGAGGGGCATCCCCAGGGACTCCCCACATCCCCCAGGTCTCCTCCCATCGCTCCCGAGTCAGGGAATCACTGTGGGAATTACAGGATGGAAATTCAGGCATTCTGGACCTTCCCCCATGGCTCCCAGCAAAGCTGGAATTTCCCAGAGCTGCTCCTGAGCAGAGCAGGGAGGGAGAATTGTCCCAGCTCAGGAGTTCAGGTGGCTCAGCAGGGACAGGCTCCGGCCAGGCCGTCATTCCATGGGAGGAGGGAAAGGAGCCCTGGAAGCTGCGGATGGAGGGAATTCACAGGGAAGGGCAGCCAGGCTGGGCTGGGCCCTCCCAACCCCATCCGCTCTGGGATCCTGGGATCAGCCTGGCAGAGCCCAACCAGTCACCAGCAGCTCCTGGCTCTGCCAGGAATGGCCAGGAAGTGTTTCCGAGGACGTGGGAGCACCACGAGGCCGAGCATGACTTCCCTGGATTTGGCAATCCCGCCTATCTGATTTCACCGTTTGTCTTCCGTTCTCTCTGATTTCCAAGGAAAGTCAGCCCCCACAGCCCCTGGGATGTGCTGCCTTCCCTGGAATTCCCCTTTCTGCTGGAAGTGCTGACTCATGAACCGTCCCGCAGGAGCAGATCTTGAACCCCAAATTCCCCATTTTCATGGCACCCCATGGCCAGGAGCTCCCCTGCACCGTGAATCATCCATTCCCTTCATTCCTTCCTTCCTTAGGGAGAAATTCCCCCGGTGAGGGTGGTGAGGCCCTGGCACAGGTGCCCAGAGCAGCTGTGGCTGCCCCTGGATCCCTGGGAGTGTCCAAGGCCAGGCTGGATGAGGCTTGGAGCAGCCTGGGACAGTGGAAATGCCCATGGCTGGGGTGGGAATGGATGATCCTTAAGGTCCTTTCAACCCAAACCATTCCAGGATTTTACGATTCCGTGACTCACTCCCGAGTTGCTCAATTTAATGTTTTTAAGGCTCTTCACTTCCCCTTGGCTCAGGATCCCACCCTGTTCCTGAACTCTCTCCGTGTTCTCCCTGTCTCAGGCCACTCATCCCAGTTTTCTAGACTCCCTTCCCAGCGCGGTTCGGTGACTCCCATGGATGAGGAATCCTCTCACAACGCTCCCATTCCCGGTTCTGCCCCTTCCCTGCCATCCTCACCCACAGAGCCCCGCTCCCTCCGCCTGGAATCTTTTCAGGCTCCGAGAGGGGCTCATCCATCAGCCGAGACTTGGCAGCATTCCTGGGACTGTCAGTTCTCGGGAGCGAACAGCTGCGGAGGAACCGTCCTCTTCCCGGAACTGGGGAGGAGCCCTGGTGGCTGCAGCCCACGGCACGGGGATCCGAGTGTCCGGGCGATGGCTGAGTGTCCTGGGGATGGCCGAGTGTCCTAGGAATGGCCGAGTGTCATGGGAATGGCCGAGTGTCCTGGGAATGGCCGAGTGTCCTGGAGCCGGCAGAGCCGGGATGGCTCCGGGATGAGCTGGATCCTGCTCAGCTCCAGCAGCGGCTCCATGGAATGTTCCAGACTGGAGACCCTGTGCTCCCACCAAGGACACTGGACACTGTCCCAGGGACACTTGAGCCACACAGGACATGATCCCTTGGTGCCTGTCCCGGCTCCCAGCTCCATCCAGAGGATCCCATGGAGTCCACGGAGTCCTGGGAGCTCACCGTGCACTGTCCCCAAGGCCTGGCACCGAGCCCTCTCCTGGCCTGTCCAGCCGGGATGTCCCGGTGCTGGGAATTCAATGCATCCAGGAGTGTTTTCCAGCTGGATTGCAGCTGGAGCCACCCAGCCCCTGTCCAGAGGGATTCTCCAGCCTCCTGAGCAGGATCCCTGCCCAGCAACTCCTGGAGCTCCTGTTCTCCCCATTCCCAGCCCCTGCCTGATGTGGAATCCAGCAATGTCCCTTCTCACACCAATCCCAGCTTGATCCCAAATCCTGGAGCTCCTGCTCTCCCCATTCCCAATATCCAGTGTAGGATCCAGCTGTGTCCTTTGTCACACCATTCCCAGCACAATCCCAAATCCTGGAGCTCTCACTCTCCCCATTCCCAATATCCAGTTCAGGATCCAGCAGTGCCTCTTGTCACACCGATCCCAGCACAATCCCAACTCCTGGAGCCCCTGCTCTCCCCATTCCCAGCCCCTGCCTGATGTGGAATCCAGCAGTGCCCCTTGTCTCACCAATCCCAACACAATTCCAGATCCTCGAGCTCCTGCTCTCCCCATTCCCAATATCCAGTGCAGCTTCCAGCCGTGTCCCCTCTCACACCAATCCCATCTTGATCCCAAATCCTGGAGCTCCTGCTCATGGCCAGCCAAGGACTCTCTGCTTGCAGCTGCTCAGATCCTGATAGGAATTTCCCCCAGCAGGCACTGGATCAGCTCCAACAGCCATGCAGGGGTTAATATCCCATGGAGTGATTCCAGCAGGAATTATCCCAGAATTTGCAGCTGCCCCGAAGCCGGAGCAGCATCCACAGGGAGGGATCCAGGGGATGGCACATCCTGGGGCTGGAGCAGCATCGCTCCCATGGAATTTAGCAGAGGGACGGATCAGGTTTGGTGCTGATGCCGAGGATTTCGGCCCCGGAATGGGAATCCAGAAGGAATGGCAGAGCTCAGGGAAGGATGAGGAGAGGAGGAACCCTTGCTCTAAATCCGACAGGGAAGCAAAGCTGTGGAGGGAGAAGCCCTGGTTAATCCAGAGCACAAATTGGCACAGGAATAAATAAATACAAATTTGCCAGGAGCACAGGCTGGAAATTAATAGGATTTTATCCACCAGAGAAGCTGGTTCTGAAAACCCCAGGCCAGGCAAGAAACCCTCCGGATTCCAGGATGGATTTGCACCATTCCTGGTTCATCGGAGGACAAGGACAGGAGTGGACGAGGCTTTAATGGCCAGGAATCCGTGTGTACAAACATTAAAAACAGAGCAAACAGGAGAAGCTCGAATTCCTCGTACAAAGCAAAATTCTGATTTAATTGGCATAACAGGCTCGTTGGGATCACTTCTGTCTGGAATATTAATATCCAACTGGATGTTGTGCGGGAAGGGCAGGCAAGGAGGAAAAGGAGGATCTCAAGAGCAGAGGTGCAGGCACTGAGCAGGGGACTGAGGGGAGGAGACATTTAATGAGAGTTAAAGAGGAGAAAATGGGTTTTGCTACAGCGGAGGCACCAGGAATTGGGCTGGGAAGAGCCATTTGAACCATTTCATCCAAAAAACCACCAGGATTTGATGGTAGCAAGGGATTTTATCCCCTCAGAAGGACTTGACAGGGATCTTGGAAATCACTGAGGGCTTGGCAGGTGCTGGGGCTGCCTGGGCAGGACAGCTCTGACCCGAAGGTAAAACACGCAAACCCCAGAAGTAACGCAGAGAAAAACCGGAAGGAAAACAGACAAACCCCAAAGGTAAAACAGAGAAACCCCGAATGTAAAACACACAAACCTCAAAGGTAAAACAGACAAAAATGCCAAAAGGTAAAATACATAAAACCCCCCCAAAAAACCAGACAAAACCCCAAAGGTACAACAGAAAAAAATGCAAAATGTAAAACAGACAAAACCCCCAAAAGGTAAAACAGACAAAACCCCAAAAGGTAAAATACATAAAACCCAAAAAAACCCAAAACCAAAACAAAAAAACCCCAACCCCCCCCCCCACAAAACCCCAAAGGTACAACAGACAAACCCCAAAGGTAAAACAGACAAAACCCCCAAAACTGGAATTCCCTGGATTTGTGAAGAAAAATAACTCAGGTTCCTTGGGCTGGAAGAGCCCCGGCAGCGAAGGATGGGGTCGGACACAACTCAGGGGAGCCATGGCTGTTGAGGATCCATCCCTGATTCCCTCATGAGGGCTCCTGACCCCGCAGCTCCTCTGTGTCCATTTTCCCTGGGAATGCTCCCTGCAGGTGCCACGTGCAGGGATTCCCATCCTGCTCCCTGTGACATTCCCAGGATGAGGTGCAGACCGCCCCGGCTGAGTTCAGCTGCTCCAAACCAAGCTCCAAACCCGTCTGTGCTAAAAAAATTCCTCCTGGGAGCTGCTTTTAGCTCCAAGTGGGAAAAGAAACCAAGGTGGCCGAGGGCAGAGCTCCCCCAGGCCTTGGAGAGGAATTTTCCCTCATTCCAGCCCTCCCCGCCCTTCACCCTCGTGCCCATCCCCTCACTCCACTTTCCTGGGATCTCTTTCCATTTTCTCCAGGATTAATTGCGCTCAGAGTGCATGGATTTGTTTTTAGTGGTGCTGTGATGGTCTGGGCAGGGCTGGGCCACATTCCCTGTGAATATCCCGGGATTCAGCCCAGGTGGGCATTCGCCTGGAATGACAGAGGGAATTGTTTCCCTGTAATTCCCTGGGAATTCTGACACCTCCACACTTCACACCTGGCTCTGCTGGCACCTCCAGCTCTCACTGATCAGGACCCTCTGCTTTGATTTTTTTATTTTTTTCCCCTCTTAATCCAAAATTTCTCTGTTTTGCTGTTTTCAGGAATTTTTAAAAAGCTTTTCCCAATTTTTGGTCAAATCTTCGTGTCCCTTCGTCACTTCTCTGGTCAGGAATATCCAAAGAATATCCAAATTAACCTTTTTTCCTCAGCATTAAACCTTCGGCCCAGCTCAAAGAATTCCTCGTGCCATCACAAGGAGAGGAATCCTTCACCTTTAGGATCCTGGGAGTGAATTCCCCAAAAAAACAGAGGGAAAAGGGGCAGGATGGGGTGGTGGGATGCACCCCAAGAATCATCCCTGGTATCCTTGCAGGGGACCTGGTGGGGTTAAGGTCCCAGTGGACTTTAGGGTTAAATATGGGATCAAAGAGGAAAAAAGGGATCGTGTGCCCTGGAGAGGGAGAACTGGGAGATTTGTGGGGATGGCAGAAATTCCACCCAGGAATTCAGGGCCAGCTCTGCTCCCAGCCCAGGGGCCCCAGGTGCTAAATCCTCCCTCAGCACAAATTTAAAGAGATTTATGGTGATATTTTTTTTTTTAAAAATTGATCATCCAGGGCATATCAGCCACCCTGAGCCAATCCTGCAGTTATTCCTGAAGGCTGATCCTGGAAAATTCCTCCTCCTGGCAGATCCCAGTGGTCAGGGCTCCGTTTCCTGCAGATCCCAGTCTCCTTCCCCTTCTCCCTGGAGCGAGGTTTTGTCCAAAATGATGAATTCGGGGCAGAGGATGCCAAGGACAGCAAACAGCAGGAGCTGTTCCCAAGCTCTGGATGCAGCCTGAGGAGGTGGGAGCAGGAACAGGGATGCATGGACAGCTTTAGCTGGGATTATCCCAAACAAAATCCAAAAAAATAATTAAAAAAATAATTCCAAAACTGCTCCAAGGAGGAACTCAAAATTATCCCAGAAAACACTCAAAATTATCCCAGAAAACACTCAAAATTTTCCCAGAAAACACTCAAAATTATCCCAGAATTCCGGAATGGTTTGGACCTCAGGAGCCCCTCGGGTGAAATCCCTCTCCCCCAGTAGCCCTGGCCTGGGGCTGGGCCATTCCTGGTTCCTCTTTGTCTTTTCCATGAGCCCAAGGAAGCTGGAATTTCTCTTCTGAGCCTTTCCTCAAATCCATCTGCTCCAGATCTGCGTCCCCTCCCAGCAGAGCCTCCAGAGCTTTCCTCAGCTTTCTCCGAGTCCATTTTCCTGTAAATCCACATTGATCCCGTTTGCCCAGGCAGGAATTATTTGCGGTTCCCAATTTTCCTGCTCTGCCCAAAGCGTTCAGTCGGGTTTGGAGAGGGTCTGGTGCCAATTATTTCATTTAATAATTGGTTAAACCTGGCATCTCCGCTGCTCTGATTCCTTGGATTCACACCCAGCAGCGGCAGGCACGGAGAGGGGCCAATCCAGCAGCAAATCCCTGCAGAGATTCCCGGGAAAGGCTGAGGGCACATTGATCCCGTTTGCCCAGGCAGGAATTATTTGCGGTTCCCAATTTTCCTGCTCTGCCCAAAGCGTTCAGTCGGGTTTGGGGAGGGTCTGGTGCCAATTATTTCATTTAATAATTGGTTAAACCTGGCATCTCCGCTGCTCTGATTCCTTGGATTCACACCCAGCAGCGGCAGGCACGGAGAGGGGCCAATCCAGCAGCAAATCCCTGCAGAGATTCCCGGGAAAGGCTGAGGGGATCCCTCAGGTGAGAAGGGCCGGCAGCCAAAACCACGCCTGAGGCACAGCTTGGGTTTGTTTGATCCTAAGGAAGAGTTTCCTGAGCGATCCAAGAGATCCTGAGACTGTCAGGATTCCCAAATTCCTGTCAGGATCCCCAAATTCCTGATTCCAGGCTTCCCAAGGTGGGAAAACCATCCCAGGAGCTGAGCAAAGCCACGATTCCTGAGGCAAACGGAGGCAGCAGGAGCGAGGTGGGAGCACATCCCAGGGATGGACACCCTGCCCTGCCTCTGGAGAGGCCTGGAAAACCCCTCAGCCTCCCCAGGATCCGGGTCGGATCCAGGCCCCCTTTCCTCCCCCTCAAAAGCTGCCACGGAATCCTTGCAGTTCCCTCCAGGCTGATCCAGTGACCCAGAATTCCCGGGAAATCTTGGTCTCCAGGAGGAGATCACACCTCGCGTCACAGGGGAGGAGCAAACCCGGGGTGGCTCCACCAGGGGTGAAAATGGGGCTCCTTCAGAGGAAGAAATCTGGGGAAGGATCTTATCCTGAACAAAATTCCATGCAGAATTCCTGGTCCAGCTTGGGATGTGGCCAAGGCAGATCCATGAGTGGAGCTGAGGGAGTGAGGATGGAGCCAGGAGCTCCAGCAGGTGGGAAAAGAGCTCATTTTGTGCAAGTATTTGGAAGATTTGGGGAATTCCAGGCCTGTCAGGACAGGGGATAGCTGGGAATTCACGGAAAATTGGCTTTTCCAGCCCATTACGTTGATGGAATGATAAATGTGGGTGATTCAGATAAATTAATAATCGAGGGATAAAGGAATGTGAGGAGCATTTCACCGGGTCCCACAGGAGACTGGAGTGGGAAAATCAACACCAATCCCATGGAAAGGGCTGGAATTTTCTCAGCCCATGGGTCTCACCCTGCCCTGAAAATCCGAATTTCCAAAACTCCTGCAGCACACGGGGCTTGGAGGGACAGGAACGGGGAAAACCGGCACAGCCCTAAATCCCACGGAGATCCCCAGCGCCCCATCCCCGATTCCAGGTGGGAACAGAGCCCACCTCGGACTGGGGGAGAGAATTGAGGGGCTCAGCCCAAATCTGGGCACCAACGAGGGAGCAGGGAGTGAAATTCCCACCGTTCCCAATGGAGCTGGGATTCATCCGTGCACCGTGGGTGCGGTGGGGCATCCCAGAGACCCACAGAGCCCCGAGGGAGCGAACCAAGGATCTGGGGGAAACCCTGAGCAATCCCGGGTACGAAATGGAGCCCTGGAGCTCCTGCTGGCAAGGCCTGGAGAGAGATTCCCGGGAATCCAAATCCTGCTCTGCTGCCAGGACATGGATTCAGTCTCCCGAAGCCCTGGAGCCCCAAGCTTTGCCTCCACTGCCATCCCAAAGGCTGAGGGACTCCAGCAGGTCCCAGGTCACAAATTCCATCCCTCCTGCACTCCAGCACCTCCCAAATCCCGGGATGTCTCTGTCTGGGCAGGGAAACCCCACCCCACCCTGGCCAGACTGGGGTTACTGGGAGCCTGGATGGGTCCCCCTGTGCTGGTGTCACCTGCAGGGAGAGCAGGGGATCCCTCGGGGCTCCAGGAAAAACCAATCCCAGCATCCCTGGGGTTCATCCACGAGAGCCAGACATGGATTTCTCCAGTTTGTGGGGCTGGGGTGGGGCTGGAGCATTGGGAATTTCCCACCTGCCCCGGCCGTGTCTGGGACGGAACAAATCCCTGCAGGTTCCCTCAGCTGGGAGCCGGCAGTGCCTGGGGGAGGCTCCCAGCTCCTGCAGGATCCCGGTCCCTGGGCAGGTGTCAGAGCTCTGGGACACGGCACAGCTGGATCTTGGCTTCCCCAGGCTGGGATTCAGCACATTCCTGGGAATCCAGCCTGGCAGGCACAGGGAGCCGGTTCTGCTCATTCCCAGACGGCCTTGGGGAGGACGTGTTCAGCTCAGCTCCTCCAGACACGCTCAGGAATTAACACAATTCCAGGCACTTCTGGAAATCTATCCTTCTGGGAGTCCTTTGGATCCTTCCTCCCATCCTTCATCCCTGGCAGTGTCCTGGGCCAGGTTGGATGGGGTTTGGAGCAACCTGGGATAGTGGGAGGTGTCCCTGCCATGGGATGGGATGGGATGGGATGGGATGGGATGGGATGGGATGGGATGGGATCCATGGGATGGGATGGGATGGGATGGGATGGGATGGGATGGGATGGGATCCATGGGATGGGATGGGATCCATGGGATGGGATGGGATCCATGGGATGGGATGGAATGGGATGGGATGGGATGGGATGGGATCCATGGGATGGGATGGGATGGGATGGAATGGGATGGGATGGGATCCATGGGATGGGATGGGATGGGATGGGATGGGATGGGATGGGATGGGATCCATGGGATGGGATGGGATCCATGGGATGGGATGGGATCCATGGGATTTAAGGTCCCTTCCTACCCAAACCATTCCGGGATTCCAGGAGCGCCAGGTGCCGGCTCCTTGGGAAGCCCAGGAATGCCAAAGCCAAGGCCATGGGACTGGTCCAAGTGGCCCCACCAGCCCCGCCCAGGCCCTGCTGTGGCCCCCAAGAGCTGTCAGGTGGTGGCAGATGAGTGGCAAATCCGACAAATCCGGAATTCCCCCGCTCCAGCCCTGAGCTGCATCCAGAGCCCTCCGTGGGTGGTGTCCCTGTCCCTCCCACAGGACACTCCTCATTCCTGCCACAATTCCATGAGCATCCAGCCAGGCTGAGGCTCCAGGAGCAGCCCTGGCTGCTGGGCCACACCCCGAGGTCCCAGGGTGGCAGAACTGCCACCACCCCCAGCTCGTCAGCCGTGGAACCCTGATCCCGTTTTCCATTTCCTGACCCGTGGCTCTTCCCAGCGCAGGGGCCAGGGCGAGCAGGAGATTTCCTGAGGAGATAACGGCTTTGGGAAATGTTTGTCACTGCTGGAGTCTCAGCTCCCTGTGGCCGTGCTCAGGAATTAATTAGGGAATGGGAGCTTTATAAATCAGGAGTTCATCCCCAATCCCGATCCTTCCTGAGGAACTCACCCAGGATTATCCCGGTGATCCTGGATCCATGACCAGCTTTGGATCTGGGCTTTGCTGACCCTGACTGGAGGGAAACCAGTGAACAGGACCCTCTGCTTTGATTTCTGGGCGATTTTCCCCCCTGTTAATCCAAAATTTCTCTTTTTTTGCTGGTTTGAGGACTTTTTTTCAAGTTTTCTCCATTTCTTGGTCAAGTCTTTGTGTGCCTTCCTCACTTCTCTGGTCAAGAATACCCAGAGGAATCATTTCCCCTCAGCGGCCCAGTTCAAGCAATTCCTCGTGCCTCTGGCCACATCACCAAGAGGAATCCTTCATCTTTAGAATCCTGGGAGTGAATTTCCTAAAAAACAGAGGGAAAAGGGGCAGGATGGGGTGATGGGATGCAGGTGAGGAGGAATCATCCCAATTTCTCCTCCATCCGAATGAGAAATCCCAATTTCGCATTAGTCACAGAGATTGGATCAACAGCTGAGCCACAAAGGGCCTGGGATCCAGAGGGGCAGGAGGAGGGCACGGATTGGGGACGCCCAGGACCCGACCCCACAGCGCTGCTTTGGGAAAAAAGGAGCGTTTTGGCTGGGAATTCTCCTTCAGTCAAATCCCAGAATTAGAGAAAGATGGGAAGCAGAGGTGCTGCTGCCGTGCAGGTGCTGAAGAGCCGCAGGAAGGTGTGAGAGGAACGGGAGCCTTGCCCTGGAGGACAGCCCCGGGTTTGCCGGGAGCCGCTGGAGTGCGGGAGGTTTGTCCCACCTCTGCAGCAGAACATTTCACACCCGAGCCAGAGGGAACTCGATCCCTTCTCCCTTCAGGTCCAGCTCAAAGCTGAGCTCTGCTCCCTTCCAGACCTGTAAAAACGGAGAAACCAGAAACCATTCATCCCCAGATCCCCTTTTTTGGGCCTTGTTCCTTGGCAGGGCTGAAGGGGATAAAACGAGGATCCCTGGAGATGATCCTGGGGGTCCTGGGCAGGTCCCTGGCCCTGGTGGCTTGGGAGAGGCTGGGACAGCCTGGAGTCACCATCCAGGAGGAGTCACCATCCCTGGAAACGTCCCCAAACCGAGCAGGTGGCAGCGTCAGCGATGGTTCCTCCGCTCCGAGGAAAACCAGGCTGGGCAGGAGAATTCCATGAGGCGCGGTCTTTTCCTGCCCTGTATCCCAAATGATGCAATTCCCACGTTTTCCTCCTTTTATCACAGCTCCCTGCCTGCCCTGTCCCTCTCCCCGAAGCCCAGAATCCCTTCCTGGGGCAGGGAAGGGTTCAAATCCCTTTGTACCCACACGTTGGGGTTTATCCAGGCAAAGCCGGGCCTATTCCGTGTGGATCCGGCTCAAAAGGAAGGAGAAGCCTCCGTCCCACCCCTCTGTGTCCCTTTGTCACCCTGATCCCTCTCCGTGTTCCCAAATCCACCTGCAGCCGAATTCCTGCTCCCCAAAAAGGTTTTTGGCTCAGATTCCCGACGGGAATTGGGGATGGAGTGGGGCTGGGCCCACTCGGGGCCTGGTCACTCCGCAGCTGCCCCTTCCCACCTCAGGCCGCTCCAAAATGAGCCCGAGAGTCCCAAAAATCCTGGATTGTTGTCATCCCACAGCCACCTCTGCCTGGCACAGCGAATTCCTTCTCCCAAATGCTCCCTCAGCGCCCGGCTCCTCTGGAACCGCTTTTTTTTTAACTCCTAGAACTGCGGTGTTTGCACCTAAACCTGCAATTTTTAACCTCTAGAACGGAACTTTTGCACCAAGAGCAGCTTTTCCCCCCCTAGAATTGCATTTTGTGACCTCAAGAACTGCATTTTTACCTCTGGAACTGGGGTTTTGCACCCAGAACTGCATTTTTAAACCCTAGAACTGCTTATTTTTCCCCCCCAGAACCGCATTTTTTGCAGGTGGAACTGCAATTTTTTTCCTCTAGAGCTGCATTTTTTAACCTCCAGAACTACTTTTTTTTTTTAATCTCTAGAACTGCTTTTTTTTTTTGCACTGAGAACTGAATTTTTAAACCCTTGTGACTGCAGTTTTAACCTCTAGAATGTTCTTTTTTTTTTACCTCTATAACTGTATTTTTTTTAACCTCTAGAATAACATTTTGCACCTAGAACTGCATTTTCTTTAACCTTTGTAATGCCATTTTAACATCTAGAATGGCATTTTTTGCCTCTAAAAGTGCATTTTTAACCTCTAGAACAGCTTTTTAAAAAAAAATCTCTGGAACTCAGGGTTTGTTACCTCAATATCTCGAATTTTTTTTTTAACCTCTAGAATTGCTTTTTTTTGCAACTAGGACGGCATGTTTTAACCTCTGGAACTGCACTTTTTAATCTCTATAACAGCATTATTTTACCTCCAGAACTCCAGTTTTTAAACCTCCAGAA
>VZRN01002207.1:88197-107446 GCA_013397935.1 Dasyornis broadbenti
GGCGGCGGCGCGCGGCCCCTCCCGGCGCTGCCCGCGGAGAGGGGGGGGCGGATGGAGCGTCCCCGGTGCGGCGGAGCCGCCCCGCCGGGAGAGTGCCGGGGCTCGGTAGTGACACGCGGAGGGGACACAGACAGCGCTGAGGGGGGGATGGAGCCCCCGGGGGACCGGCGGTGACATCCCCGCCGTGGCTGGGGCGGCTCCCCGGTCCCCCCGGTGAGAGCCGCCTCCCCGGGATGGGCGCTGGCGCTCCCCATCCCGCCGGGATCCCGCCGGGATGTGCGGAGCATCCAGCGGCCGCGGGGCTCGGCGGAGCCCCGGATCGCCAGACAAAGGGGGTTCACCCCCGGCGACAGTCGCGACAGGCGCGGAGCGGATGTGATTTCGGTCGGGGCTCGCCGGTGGCAGCGCCGTGTCCACGTCGCTGTGGGGCTGCGGGTCCCGGCGGTGGCTCGGACCCGCCATCCCTGTCTGGCTGCTGGCGGCTGCGTTTGCCGTGGCGGGAGTCGCCTGTCGTGACAGAATTGGTGCTGCTGCGTGTGTTTGGGTGAGGAGGGGCCAGCAGCTGCCCAGGGGCTGGGCTGGACCCGCTGTGTTGTGGTCTGGGGTTGCTGACGGGAGGGTCTGGTCTCCATCCACATCCCTGCAGCCCATTGGGAGCAGGGAGGGGATTCTGGAATGGGATCGAGGGTCCCGAGGGCTGTGCAGGTGGGGATGTGGCACGGTGGGGACAAGGGCTGAGCCCGCAGCCCCCACTGCTCCCCCGCACCCATCTCTGAGGCTGTCACAGGCTCTGGGGGCTGGTGGCTGCGTTCCCATCCACGAATCCCAGGATTTGTTCTGGTTTTGGCCACGGTCCTCCCACGGGCACCTGAAAGAGTCACTTGGGTGTGGGTGATGCTCAGCCCCACGGCGTGGGGACGTCCTGGCAGCCCCAGTGTGGGGATGCTCAGCCTGGGGATTTGGGGGTGGCTCAGTATCCTGGGGGTGCTCCCAGGAGGGGGGTGGCCATGACCCGGAGCTGTCCTGGGACAGGACACAGCCTGGATGATGACACTGCAAGATTTCTTCCTGGGCTGGCCTCTGCTGTGGTCCAGCCCCGGCCACCAGTGCCAGGCTCCCCCCTGGTCCAGCACAGCCGGACAAACAGACCCCAAAAAACCTTTAGGAGCAGAGGAGATAGATGGCTGGGAGATGCCTGGAAAGAAGTTGCTGTTGTGTCCTCATGGTTGATGTCTCATCCTGGAGCCCCTCAGCCATCCCAGCGTGGCTCAGGGGACATCCCCTTGCACCTGTGCTGGGGCAGGATGGAGTCTCTTCCTCAGAGAACATTCCTCCAGCGCTGTGGATGGCACTGCTACAACCACGGCAGGGTCTGGAGGAGCCCCTGGAAGGCTCCCAGGCCCTGGGAGCACTGGTGCCGCACAAGAGGGCCCTGTCTCTGCTCTTGGCTGCCATTGTGCTGCTGTCGGCACATTCGGGTGTTTGGGCTGGTGCGTGGTTGTCCTTGTGTGAGGATCATTCTCTCTGCGGGGTTATTCCACTCGGGAGTTGTGTAACCCTTTTGTTTGGACAGTGCCCTGCTGCCGCCCCACGGGAGGCCTCCTCGGGCCAAAACCAGATGACTTTGGGGCTGTTTTTTTCCTGGGGCGCTGGAGGACATCGGGAGGGATCCTCAGCCCGATGAGATGAGGGCTTTGCAGAGAGGCTGGTTCAGGACGCTGTCCCTGTCCTGCGGGGTGGCTTCACCTCCCTGGAGCTGCTGGAGGTGTCTGCTTGGCCAGGCCAGCCAGGAGAAGATGCCCTGTGCTTCCAGCTGCTCCCAGCCTGCCCTGCCTGTGTGGGATGGGGTCTGGGAGAGAGCCCGGGCTCCCACAGGGCTTTTGCTATCCCCAGCCTCCGAGCAGGTGCCATCTGCAGGTCCTGCTCGCTCTGGGGAGGCGTCAGTGCTGGAATGTGGGAGGCTGGAGCAGGGAGACTCGAGGGGCACAGGGGGGTGGTGGGAGCCCGGCGTTGTCTGGAGCAACAGAATCCTTTGATTGCTGCTTTCCGCGGTGCTTTTCCCCAAGGAACGTGTGCGAGAGCCCCGTTCCCAGTGCCATTAGGGCTCGCCATATGCTCCCAGTGCCTGTGCCAGCACCAGCCCTTGGCTCCGGAGCCAAGGAAGCAGTGACAGCCCTGGTGAGGCACGAAAGGGAGGGAGGGCGACCTCTCTGCATCACTCACTACCTGCTTGGCCTGATTTCGGATGACTCGGATCAGCTGCCTGGGGGAAACGAGCTGTTCCAGGGCCGGGATCAGCACTCAGCCGGAGGAGAGGGGAGGGAGCAGCGCATCCCTGTGCAGGCAGCCGGCTGGAGAGCACAGAATCCACCACTCAGCTGTCTGGCACAACGCGTTAGGCTCAACAGGCAAGGCTGGATTTTAGGACAAAGCCCGGGATCAGGCGCTGTGGAGGTGCCTGCCGCATGCCCAGACGGTGAGGGATGAGCTGGCACTGCTGCTGCGGGACAGGAATTCTGCTGCTGTCCCGGCAATGCCGTGGGGTTTGGCATGGCCGGTGCTGTTTGCCGGGAGAGTGGTGGCCTGGCCTGCTGGTGGGATGGGAAATCCCAATGGAATGGGGCGATGCTGCCGGAGCGTGAGCTGAGAATCCCAAGGTGTGGGCACCCTCCCACCTCTGGAGGGGAAAGTGCCCCGTTTGCCCAGGATTCCCTGCCTGCGAGGTCTCCTGCCTGTGAGACGCTGCCTCTTCTCCCTCTGCCTGACGTTCTCGCCTCTCCAGGGGTGTTGGAATCGCCGGAGGAACCGGGGGCGGCTACATCTGGGGAGTCACCCTGGTGCTGGCACGGCGGCCACGCAGCCAGATGGAGGGAGCTGCGGCAGAGCTGTTCCTGTTTGTTTTCCCTGCGTTGGTTCCTAACCTCGTTTTACCCCAATCCAGGGTGTCTCGTGCCCATCCCGATCCCAGTGGGAGGGAGGGAGTGGGGCAGGATGGGGATATGTGGCCGAGGTGGCTTTGGCGGTAGTGCCAGCACGGTGGGCTCTGCTTGCACTGCTGGGCTCGTTCTTCTGGGCACAGCTGTGCCAGTGTTTGGCCCGGCAGCCCCTGCCCAGCTTGGTCTCCACCTGAGCTGCTCTTCAGGGTCCTTTTCCAGCCCCGGTGGTGGCTTGGCCGTGCAGGTCTCTCAGTGCTGGTTCTGCACAGTTTGAGTGGAGTCCTTGGTGCTTTGGCTCCTCGGTGACTCCACGGGCTCTCAAAGGTGCTGCCAGCGCTGTAACACCCCCACAGTCAGATGGATCTGCTCCTCCTCCTCCTCCCAATTACTGGGTCAGCTCAGCTTGAACCATCTGGTCCAGTTCTGGCCCCTCTGCTCTCGGCTGGGCACCGGCAGCCCAGGGCAGCAGAGCCTTCACCTGGTGGTGATGCTGGGCTGGGAGTGACCTCCCTGCTGCCCCAGCTCCTCCACCCACCCCTGAGGGGCTGAGATTCTCCATCCCCTCCCAGAGAGCTCCTCTTTCCCCCAGGGCTGTCCTGGGGGAAGGCTGAGGATCCGGACGGAGTGAGAGGCAGGAACGCTCCGTGCTGTGTTTGGACAACAGCACCAACCCAAAGGCAGCCGGTGGCATCGGAGGGAGGCAGGGAAGCCGAGGCTGTGCGGAGAACTGGCCAGGAATGTGTTTAACCATTCCAGTCACCTGCTGGCGTCACGCTCCACCTGCGCCGGGATGCGGCCGAGGGCGCAGGGACCGCAGGCAGGTGCTGGAGGCTGTGGCTCCCACGGAGGCTCTGCGGTGTCTGGACGTGCTGGAGAGTGGCAGGGCTGGTGCAGACCCGACAGCAGCGGCATTTCCCAGGAGTTTGGCCTGGGAGCAGCAGAGCTGAGAGCTCCCTGTGCTCCTGCAGCATCCCGGGAGCTGCCCCGTTCTCGAGCGATGCTCCAGGTGGTGCTTCAGCTGCAAATGCTTTTCCTCATCTCCAACACTTCAAATGGTGATTGCTGGCAGCCCCAGCTTTTCCAGGCTGCTGCTTTCAGGTTGTGATTTCCGGGGAAATGAGTTCTGACGCTGCTGGTCCGAGTGGCCACTGGCGGGGAGAGCAGCAGCTCCCTGGGCCAGGGGCTGCTCAGAAGACAGGACTTGCTGGGACCCCCACCTACCCTGGGGAGCTGTTTCCAGAGCTGGGAGATGTTTGGAGTGTCTGTGCTGCTGTCCAGGCTTGCAGCTCCTCGTTCTCCCTCCTGCTGCCATCAGGCTCCTGCACTGCTATTCCCAGTCTGAAGCCACAGGGAGGTGGATCCCGAGGTGCTCCAGCCTTGGCTGCTGCTGCTCTGAGCTCCTCTGAACACCCTCACCCTCCTGGAGGCTCCATTTTGCCTTTCCAGGTCTCACCAAGTTCGGGTTCTGGTTTTATTTTTTTTGTTTCCCCGCGATTCTGGGGACTCCAGAAGGGACAGAACACTCTGCAGCAGCAGCAGAGGTGACCTGCTGGGCCACAGCTGCTGCTGAACGCATTCCTGGGCATCCATTGGCATGTGGGGAGTCTCCACTGCACCTGAACCCGAGGGAATGGCTGGAGCTGTGTCAGAGGAGGTTTAGGGTGGATTTTGGGAAAAGGTCTTTCCCCACAGGGTGCTGGGCACTGCTCAGGCTCCCCAGGGAATGGGCACGGCCCTGAGGCTGCCAGAGCTCCAGGAGCGTTTGGACAGCGCTGCCTGGGATGCCCAGGGTGGGGTTGTTGGGGTGTCTGTGCAGGGCCAGGGGTTGGACTGGATGATCCTGGTGGGTCCCTTCCCGCTCCGGCTATTCCATGATCCTGTTTCTGGGAGGAGGCGTTGGCTGTGCCGTCCCCCAGGAGAAGAGCGGAGCTGCCAGGGCTTCCCCATCCCTCGGTTTTGTTATAAATATCCTCTTACACAACTCGGTGTCTTTAATCCTCGGGCAGTGGGGAGTGACAGCTCCTCGGGCCACGGCTCTGCCACCAGTGCCGAGGTGGCTGCAGAGCCACCAGCCCTGTGCCAGGGCATCCGGCTGGGCCGAGCCACCTCTCTGGGCAGGGAGATCCTTAAAACAGAACTGTCAAAGCACGGAGCTCGTTCCCTTGGCAACAGTCATGTTGGAGATTGGCCTTAGGGTAGGAGCTAAAAAACCCACTCAAAAAAAGGAGTTCTCAGCTGTTGGCTGTCACACTGGGGGAGAGTGCTGGCACAGGGGTCACCCTGCCCTGTGCCCCGGGGTCTGGGGGAATTCTCTCCTTTTGGGGGTCCCCAGGGTGCTGTGACACTGGGAAAGGCTCTCAGGGTGCTCGGGGGATTTGTGGTGGCCCAGTATTGAGGGTTTTTCCCTCAGCTCTGCCCCCTCCCAGCACTCTGGGTGTGCCCAGCTGAGTCTCAGCTCTCCTGCTGCAGCTGAGCCTTGGTGGGGGGGACAGGAGACCCTCTGAGCCCTGGGATGGCATGGAAGGAGGTGATCCCTGGGCTTTCCTGAGGGTGCCACTGCCTTTTCCAGGGGGCACCAGCCTGGTGTGAATGCGGGAACGGGGCTGAGCGGAGCCATCCAGGGGTTCCCCAGCTCCCCGGGGCTGCAGGGGATATGTGTGGGGCCCAGGCTGTGGGGTTTGGGGAGGAGGAAGAGGAGAGGAGAAGCTGCTTCCCAGCCCTGCTCTGCACAGTGAGGCTGGAGCCGGAATCTCACCGGGAATGCCGGCTCTGAGAGTATCTGGCCAGGGCTGGAGGAGGAGGAGAAGGGCATCCTGTGGTCCCAGAGCACTCGGAATCAGCCCCTCTGGAGCTGCTGATTGATGCTGATTGCTGGCTGTGCCTCAGCTGCTGAGCCCCAGTCAGGTGGCACCAGCAGCTCTTGGCTGTCCCCTGGGCAGGGCTGGTAGGAGGGGGCAGTGTCCCTCTGGTCACAGGTGCAGTTCCAGAGGTGCCCGGGGTCACTTCGGTGCCCCTCGGACCCTGGGGGCTGCTGGGGACCATCCCAATGTCCAGGGTTCAGAGCAGGAGGTGATGAGCAGCTGCACCCTCTTGCTGTGCCCCTTCCCAGGGAATGCTCACGTCCAGAGAAATCCTGCGGAATTTGGTGTTCGGGGTGAATGAGTTCCGTGTGGGAAAGTGCGAAACCCCTGGAGTCGCCAATTCCCTCGCAAGGAGTGAGATCCCATCCTGCTGGGAGCGTGGAGATTGGGATCCCCTGGTAACCCCTGGATCTCACAGCCCAAACAGAGCTCTGGAGTCCCAGCATCCGTGTCCCAGAGTCCCTGTCCACAGCAGAGCCGAGCTGGGAGCACACTCAGGGCTGTGTTTCCCACATTTAGGGAACATTTGTGTTCCTGTGCCAGTCCCTGTCACCCTGGCATCAAACCCCTCGCCCCGTGGGAGGGACAGCTCGGAGGGAGTGGCTGTGGGGGCTGGAGGTGCAAAGCTGGAAGCTGCCAGAGGGAACTTTTGGCACCAGCAGAGTCCCTGGCTGGATTTATCCCTGTGAGGAAACCTCGGGAACATCCAGGATTCCTCAGCCCCGTGTCCTGGCTGTGCCCGGTGACACCACACGGGGACGTCCCCATGTGGAGCCCTCTCCTGGAACAACCTGGATCCCTCCCACCTCCTCCTTTTGCTCCAAGCCTGCTCCAGCCTGGCCTCCATCTGCTCCCTGCCCTTCCCACTGCCCGGATCCACCTCCTGGGAACAGCCTGGATGGGCCTGTGGCCACGAGGGATCGGGGAAGGAGCTGACCCTGGAGGGCAGGAGGGCACCTGGCAGCTCCCGGAGGGATGGGATGTGTCCTGTCACCATCACAGCCCCGGTGACGCTGGATCCAGGGTGGAACGCAGCAGATGCACCCAAACAGGAGCAGGTTTTCCTCTCCTGGGAAATCTGGAGCGACTCAGCTGCCTGGAGTTTGGGCATTCCAGACTGTGGATTCACACCCTGCAAAAGTCAGCCCGCAAGGGATGTGCACAGCAGATGTCTGAGCCTTCTTGATCCGTGAGTTCGAAATTCCCGCCGTGCAAGGGCTGCTTCCCGCATGGATCGCCCCAGGAAAGATGCCTGGGGCTGGGAATGGAGCTGCAGAGGGAATTACTGGAACACAAAGTCGTTGGAGAGGAGATAAGGCGCCTTGGAAAACATCTGTGTCCACGGGGATGAATTGGATCTTTGTGATGCTGAACCCGGAGTAAAAACGAAAGAATGAGGGAAATGAGAAATATTTTTCTTTGGGAAAGAAGGAGCGAAATGAGAAGGGGTTTTTTGGGAAAGAAGGAGGAAAATGAGAAGCATTTTTGGGACACGGCTGCGAACCGGAGGCGTTGGAGAGCTTGGAGCAGTGGGTGGTTTTCCCTGGGGTTATTTCTGCCACAGAGATGTTTTCACAGCCTGGAAAAGAGCTGGGATGGGGTGGACATTCCCCAGAGAGGATCCTGGAGCTCCAGCCTTGACCCTGCTTCCCAGGCCTCTCTCCCTGCTTCCCTGAGGATGCTCCAGGCCGGCAGCACCATGGCTGTGTTGCAGAATTCCTGGGATGCAGAGGATCAATTTTTCATTGTGGAAGCATCCTGGATCTGCAGAGCTTTGGGAACAGTCAGGGCTGGATGGGGACACTCGTGCTGGGCTCCGGGAGCAGCAGAGACATCGACATAATTTTTCTACATCATTTTTCCACATCATTTTTCCCCTCATAAATATGAAAGCAGCCCCTCTGCAAAAGTGCACGGCTCTAATTAATGAAATATTGATTTTTCTGGAGCACGGCGCTTCCCTGGCTCCGCTGCACCAACGGGGAGCACAAACAAACACAGGCAGCAGCGCTGGGCCTCACATGGGCCTTGGCTGAGCTTTTGTGGGGTGGTTTTGGGGATCGCGAGGTTGTTCTGCCTGTCCCTGGATCTGGGGCTGGATCTGCGCCTTCCTGGCCTCTCTGGATGGTTCCAGGAAGG
This sequence comes from Dasyornis broadbenti, assembly GCA_013397935.1. Classification (NCBI taxonomy): domain Eukaryota; kingdom Metazoa; phylum Chordata; class Aves; order Passeriformes; family Dasyornithidae; genus Dasyornis; species Dasyornis broadbenti. Next base: position 96,134 of record VZRN01002207.1, read on the forward strand.
GATGGCCACATCCCCAGCCCACCAGGAGCCCTCACTGCTGGTTTGTCACCTCTGAAATAACTTGTCCCTGTTGTGGGGTGGTGGCAGGGCCTGGATGTGGCTCTGAGGGGCCCCTGCAGCCCCCAGGCCGTGTTTTGGCCGTGGTAGTGTCGGGAGGGAGGCGAGGGGACAGTGCCAGCCCCGTCAGGTGGCAGCAGCTCCGCGCTGGCAACGATCGCTGGCACGGGCAGGGCGGATGCTCCCGGAGTGTCCAGCACCTGTCCCAGGCTCTTTGTGCCAGGACAGCCCAGGAGGTTGGCTGCAGCCGGGGTTCCAGAGGGATGGGACCCTGGGGGACAGTCCTGGGTCTGCCAGGGGATGTGCTGGGCTGTGCCAGCCTGGTGCTGCTGGATTGGATTGAGTTGGGAAATTGGGAAGGAATTCCTGGCTGTGAGGGTGGGGAGGCCCTGGCACAGGGTGCCCAGAGCAGCTGTGGCTGCCCCTGGATCCCTGGAAGTGTCCAAGGCCAGGCTGAACAGGGCTTGGAGCAGCCTGGGATAATGGAAGGTGTCCCTGCCCATGGGATGGGTTGGAACCGATGGCCTTTTCCGGCCCAAACCATTCTGGAATTCCGTGGTTCTTTGTGAGCCTCCATCCCCAGCCTTGTGCCCCTGCCCCACGCGGCCACGGCTGCAGAGAGACCCCGTGCGAGGGGGAGAGGACCCCGGGGTGGCTCCTGCTGCTCGGGGGGTGCCGTGCCCCCTCCTCCCCCGGCTCTGCCCCTATTCTGTCACTTCCAGCAAGTTCCAGCTGCGGGGGTTTGATTAAATCCTGGCCCTTCCCATCTGTTCCGGCGGGCGCGGAGCCCCCCGGGGATCTGGGTCGTGCCGGGGGGGTGGTCTCGGGGGCTGTGCCCCCCACCCAGGACAGCTGGACACGGCCTGGCATCGGCGTGGGTGGAAATGTCCCCTCCGGGGTGTCCCCGTGGTGTCCCCCAGGGCGGGGGTGGCATCCTTGCTGTGTTTAACCTCTCCCCACGCTAATTCCTTAATGAGGCCAGGCCCGGGGCAGGGCGGTAATTGTGTTAATTGCGTGGGTGTCGGACCCTTGTCCTCAGCTGCGGCCGAGCCGGAGTTTGGACAACAGCGGCTTGGAAGAGCCTAATCCCCTCATTACCGTGTAGAGGACAAAGGTTCGTTAACCAAATTAAAACAAGCCGAGGGATGGATTCCCAGCACTGTGGCCTCGCTGCCGTGACGTGACAGGGACGTGTTCCCTGGCACTGCTGGGGTCCTGCTCGCCCCGTGCCATCCCCAGCGTGGGGGTCCCGGGGGTCCCTGCTCAGCTCCTGCCCTGCCGCGGCCTGGAGAGGGCAGGGAATGAGTCAGGGAAGAGCAAAGAGCAGGAAAAACCTGGACAGTAAGGATGAAACTGAGCGTTGGTCGTGGGGAGGTTCGTGGGGATGAAGAATCTTTGCCCTGGGAATGTTTTTAATCCCAGTTTGATGCCTCTCTGGAAACCCTGGGAGTGGGCAGGGAGGGACTTGTGGAATCCCAGGATGGTTTGGGTTGGGAGAGGCCTTAAAGCCCATCCCATTCCACCCCTGACATGGCCAGGGACAGCTTCCACTATTCCAGGCTGCTCCAAGCCCTGTCCAGTCTGGCCTTGGACACTGCCAGGGATCCAGGGGCAGCCACAGCTTCTCTGGGCACCCTGTACCAGGGCCTCCCCACCCTCACAGGGAGGAATTCCTTCCTAAAAATTCCTTCCTCAGGCACTTCCAGCCCAGCTTTTCCTGGAGTTTAACAGGAAAGCCCAGCAGCCCCATCCTCCTGCCCTCCTCCAAAACCTTCCTGCGACAGCTGTGGGGAGTTTGTGATGGGAGCAAAAGGGTGAATTTCCCTTCTCTGTCTGCATGAAAAATGAGGAAATTCAGGTGCTTCCACTGCTCTCTCTCCATGTGCTGGGCCCAGGGCTTGTGCCATGTCCCCCTTGTCCCTGGCGCGGCAGCTTCCCAAAAATAGCTGTCCTTGGGACAGTGGGGGTTATCTGATCCTGGAGCTGCTCTTCCCTGCCCTTGGGCGGCTCCGCTCCTCCAGGAGCCCCAGGAAGGGAAGGACGAGGAGGAGCCCAGGAAACGCAGCCCAGGGAGGGGCACGGAGCGAGTCCTGCCCTTCAGGAGTGGCACTGGGAACGGGACAGTGGCACCTCACAGGTGTCACTCCGTGGCCTGGGGGTGATTTTAGCGAGGTGGAGGTGGCCAGGAGAGCATCCCAGGGCCAGGAGTGCCTGGCTTGGAGGCACTGCCAGGGCTTGATGCCTCCCTGGGTGTGTCCAGCCAGGGCCGGGCTCTCCCCCTGCTTTGCCGGGATCTGCTGGAGCCGGGATCCTCCCGCAGCCCTGGGGCCATGCCGTGTCCCTGTGAGCTGCCCTGGGGCCAGCGGTGTCCCCTGGCCCCGTGGGGGCTGCAGGGCTGATCCCAGCCTGGTTCCCTGCTGGGGAACGGGATCACAGGGATCAAATCCCACACACACGGAGCTGTGCTCAGGTGGCTTTTGGGGACACTGCTGTCCTTTGGCTGCTCAGGGATGCTCCAGGGCCGCCCTAATTCCCCTCTCCGTGTGCAGAGAGCCAGCCCACGACGTCAGACGAGACCGTGGTGGCCGGGGGCACGGTGGTGCTCAAGTGTCAGGTGGAGGATCCCGATGACTCCTCGCTCCAGTGGTCCAACCCCGCCCAACAGACCCTGTACTTCGGGGAAAAACGAGGTAAAAACCCCACAGCCGGCGCCGGGAGCGAGGCAGCTCCAGGATGGAGCCACGAGGGGACAGCAGGGTGACATCCCAGGTGGGGGGTGGTGGTGGCACTGCCAGAGGTGTTGGCACTGAGCCCTTGTCCCTTTTCCCCCAGCCCTGCGGGATAACAGGATCCAGCTGGAGAGATCCACGCCCAACGAGCTGACCATCAGCATCAGCGACGTGGTGCTGGCCGACGAGGGCGAGTACACGTGCTCCATCTTCACCATGCCCGTGAGGACAGCCAAGGCCCTGGTCACCGTGCTGGGTAGGACACTGGGGACATTCCCCCTGCTGCCATCACCAGCTCCCATTAACCCGCCCTCGCTGCGTTACCTGTGTGCGTCACGCTTTGGGATGGCAGCACACGCCCAGCTCACGGATTTGTGGGGTTTTTGCCTCTTTCTGCTCCAGGAATCCCCCAGAAGCCCCAAATCTTCGGCCATGAGCAGCCCATCGATGAGGAGAAGGTGGCCCAGCTCAGCTGCCGCTCGTCCGGCAGCAAACCCGCGGCACAGCTGCGCTGGAGGAAGGGCAACAGGGACATCCCGGGTGGGTGGCCCTGTCCTGGGGCTTGGGACAGCTGGGGACACCACAGGCGGATTGGAGGGCGCTGGACCCCACCAGCGTGTCCCCTGCTAGAGGTGACACCAGCCTCGTGTCCCTCTGACCGTCCCTGTCCCCACAGACATAGGCACAGATGTGGTGGAGGACCCCAACGGCAAAACCTTCACGGTGACCAGCAGGGTGGAGTTCCGCGTCACCAAGGAGGACAACGAGGTCGAGGTCACGTGCACGGTGGACCACGAGTCCCTGCAGAACTCGGAGAGGTCAACCACGCAGAAGCTGCAGGTCCACTGTACGTGGGGGGGACGTTCAGGGTAGGGCCGGAGGTGCAGCAGACCCCGCACACGTGGCCTGGCAGCCATCGTGGTCCTGGCACGGTGAAACCTCCCTGCATGCACACCCTCAGCTCCTGTCCCCGTGTCCTGCTTGTCCCCATCTCCCAGGGCTTTGTCCCTGCTCGTGCCTCACCCTGTCCCCATTCCCTGTCCCTGACTCTTCCCTGTGGTGGTCACAGGGTGAGGGATGTGGGAGCATCTCCTGAGGGCTGTCACCCCACAGCCCTGCACACCCAGGGCTGGGCCAGTGTGGGTTTTGGGGTGCCAGGGGCAGGATTTGCGGTGCCAAAGAAGAGATTTTAGGGTGTCAGGGGAAGGTTTTGAGGTCCCAGAGCAGCATTCAAAGTTCTAGGGACAGGATTTGGGGTGCTGGGGCAGGTTTTGGTGTTCCAGGGGCAGTTTTTAGGACACCAGGTGCAGGATTTGGGGCACCAGGGGCAGGTTTTGGGGTATGAGGACCAGGATTTGGGGTGCCAGGGCAGGATTTGAAGTGCTAGGGCAAAGGTTTTGCGGTGCCAGGGCAGGTTTGGGGGTTGCAGGGACGGGATTTAGGGTTCTAGTGGCAGGATTTGGGGTGCCAGGGGCAGGTTTTGGAGTTCCAGGAGCAGATTCTGGGGTGCCAGGCGCTCACCCCACCGTTCTTCTCGCCCTTTTCCAGACAAGCCCACGGCGAAGATCGAGCCCCACCCGCAGTACCCGCGGGAGGGGGAGAAGCTGCAGCTGCAGTGCGATGGGCAGGGCAACCCCATGTAAGGCCTTCCTCACCTCCCTCCTCCTCCTCGGGCCCCCCCCCAGATCCCACAGTGAGCCCTGCAGGAGCTGGGTGGGTTTGGAGTGGGTCGAGTATTCCATGGAGAGCAGACAAAGCCCCCTGTCCTCTCCTGGAGCAGCAGATCCATCCTAAATGGAATATTTCCCTCCTTTTTAAGTTCTCTCCCCACTCTGCATCCTGGGGGATCCTGCTGTGCCCATCCCGGGGTTCCTGACCCCATCCCGGGGTTCCTGACCCCATCCCGGGGCTCCTGACCCCATCCCGGGGCTCCTGACCCCATCCCGGGGCTCCTGACCCCATCCCGGGGCTCCTGACCCCATCCTGGGGTTCCTGACTCCATCCCACAGTTCCTGACCCCATCCCAGGGCTCCTGACTCCATCCCACAGTTCCTGACCCCATCCCGAGGTGCCTGACCCCATCCCGCGGTTCCTGACCCTGATCCGGTTCCCAGCCCGCAGGAATTCCTCTGGGAGAAGGAGGGCAGTGACGCGCCCCTGCAGCTCAGCTCCGACAGCGTCCTCATCTTCCCCTTCCTCAACAAGAGTGACAGTGGCACCTACGTGTGCACGGCCACCAGCTCCATGGGCAGTGTGGTGGCCAAGTACAACCTGGACGTCAGCGGTGAGTGCGGCCTGCCCGGAGTGACCAGAGTGACCGGGCACACGGATGGGTGCAGAGGGGTCACTGCATCCTGTGTGCCCGGAAAGCGTCACCGTGTCACCCCCTGGCACCGTCCTTGGGTGGGAAGGGGCAGCTCCTGCCGCTCCCTGCACGGTGCTGTCTCCTGGCCTGCCCTGCCTGTGCTCTGCTTGTCCTTGTGCTGTGTGTCACACCAGGAGCAGGGCTCTGTGTGTGTCCCCATGTCCTGGGTTACACGTGGGGCTGTCTCACATGTGTGTTCCCATGTCCCCGTGCCGTGTGTCACATATGGGGCTGTGTCACGTGTGTGTGTCCCCATGTCCTGCTGTGTCACACATGGGCAGGGCTGTGTGTCTGTGTGTCCCCATGTCCCCATGTCCTGCTGTGTCACACGTGGGGCAGAGCTCTGTGTGTGTCCCCATGTCCTGCTGTGTCACATGTGGGGCAGGGCTGTGTGTGTCTGTGTGTCCCCATGTCCCCATGTCCTGCTGTGTCACACGTGGGCAGGGCTGTGTGTGTCTCTGTGTCCCCATGTCCTGTGTCACACATGGGCAGGGCTGTGTGTGCTGAGCGGTGCTGCCATCCCACCTCCCAGTGCCCTTCCCAGCCCTCTCCCCCACGCTCTGATCCCATTTTCCTGCAGTTTTCCCTTGGATTTGGGCTGTTCCTGCTCTCCTGCCCGCCCCTCTCCATCTCTCTCTCCCAGCCGTGGATTTTCCCCATTCCAGTGCTCTGGCTCTTCCCGTTCCCAGCTCCTTTCCCTCCCTCCCGGGCCCTCTGCATCCTCTCCTGCAGTGTGGAGGCAGCGCATGGCAGCAGTGGCATCTCAGGCCCTGTGTCCCCCCTGTCCCCTCCCTCAGGCTGCCCGGAGCCCCCAAATGCCCAACCCTGCTCAGTCCCTCCCATGTCACCCCCCGTGTGTCCCCCTGTGCCCTGCACGGTGTCCTGTGAGTGCCCAGAACTCTCTGCACCCATCCTGGGTGCTTCGTGCTGTCCCTGAGAGCTGGCACCCGGTGTCACCACCCCTGTCACGGCAGACGAGCTCCACATCCAGGTTCGGTTGCTCCTGTGGAATTCTCCCTTTTGTCCCCAGAGCCACTCGTGTCCCTTGCTGAGGGCCTTCCCACCTCAGTGCCACCCCTGCCCAGCACCGAGGGACCCCGCGGTCCCTGGGGGTGCGTGTGGGACAGCGATGGTGGCACCTCCTGCTGGGTCACACCTCCCCAGGGTCCCTCAGAGGTAACCAGGGACAGGAGATGGGGGAAGATTGTCCCCGTGTCCCAAAGGACAGTGGCAGGAGCAGAGAAGTGGCACCCGTGGGGTCACAGAAGGAGCGGCCGAGGGTCCCCCCAGGGTGCCCCTGCCAGGCTCTGTCCCCTCGCTGGCACCTCCCGGCGTTGATTGGTGTCCTGTGTTTTTGTTGTCCTCCCCAGATCTTCCCCAGCTCCCCACCCCACACGTTCACTCCACTCCAGCCCCTCCGCCGGGCCCTTCCCAGCCCATCTCTCATGCTTCCATGGCCTCCGCTCCATCCTTCACTCCAGCTCTCATCCAAGGTACCGTAAGCTCCTTTTCTCTCTCTTTGCGGACCTGCTGCTCCCCAGCCTGGCCGCAGAAGCTCCACGGGAGGACGGTGGCCCAGCCCTGGCCCGGGGACGTCCCTGGCCTGGGGACAGCCTGGCTCTGTCCCTTGGTGTGCGTGGATTTTGGTGTTTCCCAGCCGGTGCCCCTGGGCTGTTCCTGGCGGGTTGTGGCAGCAGCTCCCCGAGCTGTCCCTTGTCCTGTGTGTGTCACCTGTTGTCCCTCTGTCCTGCCGCCTCCCCTGTGTGTCCCCCACCTTGTCCTGTCCCAGTGTGGCTCTGTCCCCACCCTGAGCTGATGGGGCACTGTTGGAGGAGGATTTGTCGCTGTGCCCCAGGATTCCAGTGTGGATCCTGCACAGGGTGTGGCTGTTTTGGGACCAGCTTTGGGGTCCCTCTGTCCTTGAGGTGCCATCACCTCTCGGGGTGCAGCCTGTGGCCGTGCCAGCCTGCACGTCACCTTCCACCCAAGCCTGCTCATCCTCCCTTTTTGGGGCCAAAATCCCTCCGTGGACGATGGGATTTCCCCTTTGCTTCCCCCACTGCCTTCCCTGTTCTCACTCTAACCTCGACAGCTCCCGGGATCCGCAGCAGGACAGAGCCCCCGGGGGGAGCAGAGCCTCTGTCCCCCTGCAGGCTCTCAGCTCAGCTCCTTCTCTCTTTTCTCTCCCGGCCTCGGCAGACGCCAGCCCGGTGCCCTCGACCTCCAGCACCTACCACGCGATGATCGGCGGGGTGGTGGCTGTCATCGTCTTCCTGCTGCTCAGCCTCCTCATCGTGCTGGGACATTACCTGATCAGGCACAAAGGTACGGCCGGGGGGCTGCAGGGGCAGCCGGGACCCCTCGAGGGTCCCTGGGGGTCTCAGGTCTGTGTCCCTGGAGCAAGGGGGCAGCAGGGGCTCAGGGGAGGCAGCTCTGGTCTTGCAGCCCTTCCTGAGCGCTGAGAGGAACCAGCGAAGTCCCGCTGGGTCTGGGGGTCCTGCCCGGTGTGGGAATGTCAGGAACGTCCCAGTGGATCCTCGGAGCTGGGCAGCACCGGGGGGAGGCAGCTCCGGTTCTCCACTGTCCCGGGATCGGACTGTCCCTGTCCCCACCTCCTCCCTGCTGCTCCCTGCGCCTTCCTCCTCCTCCTCCTTTCCCTCCACCTGCCCTTTTCATGCCCAGCAGGTTTGTGCCCAAGCCCTGGGGACACGGTGCCACCCCGCCATCGGCCACCCCCTGAGGTGATGTGTGAGTAGAGCCCCCACCCTGCTCTGGGAGCAGCCGGGACCCCCGCTCTGTCCCTGGAGGGCTGGGTGGGAGGGCAGTGGTCACTCCCCAACTGACACTGCTGCAGCAGCCTGGAGCACCCCTGAGAGTCTCCATCCCATCCCAGGGACTTTTCCATTGCAGCCAAAGCCACCGGAGCCCTCCAGGCATCCCAAACGCCCCTGTTTGTGTGGGAGGGGGCACTGGCAGAGCCGTCCCTGACCCCCAGCCCTGTCCCCCCCTCCAGGCACGTACCTGACCCACGAGGCCAAGGGCTCGGACGATGCTCCGGACGCCGACACTGCCATCATCAACGCCGAGGGCGGCCAGGCCGGCAGTGATGACAAGAAGGAATATTTCATCTAAAGAGGTCAGAGAGAGAGCGAGAGAGCGAGAACGAAAAATGGAGCCAAGAGAACCCCGATGGCAACGGCAACCAGACCACAAACCCCACAAAACCCAACAGATTTTCTCTGGCGCCCGGCACGGGCGGACGGACGGACAGAGGGATGGCGGGACAGAGAGCAGGGAGAGCCACCGGCCTCGAGGCGCTGCTGATGCTTCTTGAACTTGTACAAATCGTTCACTCTGACAGCGAGAGCCCCGGCCCCGTTTGCTTGCTTGCACCTCCATCCCCACGCCCCGAACCCACAGACCAACCCGTGAGTGAGCGACTTCTTCCTTCTTCCTTTGGACCTTTTGCTTTGGTTTTGTGGCTGCTCTTTGCTTCGGGCCCTTGGTTGGGGTGTTGGGCTGGGGTCGATGTAGCTCTTCCCTTTGTTTCTCTCCGTTTTGGTTTCTTTGACATCCAAGGATAAAATCAGCTCCGGGCTCCCAGGGCAAGCTCAGGACCCTGGGTGTGTCCCCGTCGTCCCCCCCAGCCCCGGGGGGTGACTCCAGCTGGGAGCAGAGCGAGGCCCTGCCCCGGTTTTATCCTTGGTGGTTCTTGTGGAGCAGTGTCCATGCGGGAGCAGAGCTGTCCTCGTGCAGTCAGTGTGTGAAAGGGGGTGAAAGTCCAGGGTGGGACCCCCGGAGACACCGGGAGCCCCCACAGCTCCCCGGTCCCACCCCAGTGGGAGGGGGGAGGGCTGAGGATTTTTTTTTTTTGGGGGCGGGGGGGCGAATCCAGAGGAAAAGGCCCCAATTTATTTATTTAATTTTTTCCTAAATTGTCCGATTGGAAATGCCAATTTTAACCATCTATTGAGATGTTCAGTGCAGGAGGCAGCGCCCTTGGGGCTGGGGCTGCTTCCCTGGGACCCCCGGAGCAGGGCTGGGGGCTCTGCCGGGGTCTTTCTGCCCCACTTCCCTCCCCAGCCCCTTCCCAGAGCAGGGGTGAGCTTGGAAAGGGCTGATTTTCCTCTTGGCTCCGAGAGCCCCAGCCAACAGAGGCCAAAACACCCGGATTTGGGATCTGGGGAGTTCGGGGGTCCCCACAGGAACTCGGGGGGGCTCACCCTTCCTCCTGCCTCTTTCACCATCACTTCCAAGACAAAACCAAACACCTTCCCCAACCTCTCCCAGCTCGGCCCCCCTGGGATGGGGCTGCACGCCCTGACACCGTGAGGACACCCCCAAGCCTCGGGATGAGGTTTCCCGGGATCCCACATCTAATCCTGGACACAGGGGGGTTGCAGGAGCTGCCCTTTGGGACTGGCACCCCGTGGATTTGGGGGGGGTCTGGAGGAGGCCGGGGCCCTTCAGGAAGGAGTGGAAGTCCTCACGGGGGTGGGAAACCTCACCTGGAAGGTGGAGGAAGAACTTGTGACCTCTTCCATGGGGCTGGAAGTGTCTCCCCATCCAAGCCCTGCCAGCAGCTGGCACTGGGGTCACCCATGGGAGACTGAGAGGGGCTGGGGCCGAGGTGAGGCAGAGGAGGCCCAGCTCGGGGGAAGGCACAGGGCAGGAGCAAGGGATGGGACACTGGGGACACTGTGGATGTGACCAGGCTCAGGAGTGAGGTCAGCACAAGGAGGGAGCAGGACACGGAGCCTTTGAGGTTTCCTTTGCTGGCTTCAGCCGTTTTTGGGGTGGTTTTCCTCCCTTCCCGCCTCTTGGAGTGGGGGGCGTGGGCTCAGGTTGGGGGCTGAGACCCCGATGCTGTCACCGAGCACGGGGGACCCTACGATGGAGTCATTCCTGCAAATAAAACCCCCTGGATGTGTTCCCAGTACAATTCCATCTCCTTGGGGGCTGCAGGGATCCCAGGCAGAGCCCCAGTGCTGGGGAGTGGCGTGAATGCTCCCCGGGGAGGGAGGTGGGAGCCGAGGTTGGACAAGGAGGGTTTTCCCCCTCGGAATTCGGTTTCTTGCTGGTTCCGCTGCTCCAGAGCTGCTCCAAGGGCCAGTGCCAGGGAGAACAGCCTGGATTTGGTGTTTTTGAGGTGCCACGGTGTTTTTTTGGTGGTTTTGAGGTGCCACGTGGTGTGGGGTGTGCCAGGGGCATTGGTGGAGGATGGGCCCGGTGTCACCTGAGGGAGCCTGGGGACCTGGTGAGGTCCCAGAGAGCGGCTGAGCCATGGCCTGGGGGTGACAGGGGTCTGAGAGTCCATCTGAGGTCCCTTGTGCCAGCGAGAGCCAAAGGGTTTGGTGGAGGTGGGAGCAGTGGAGGAGATTTGTGTCACACCTGGGGTGACAGGAACACCAAGGCCACAGCAGGGAGAGGCCGAGGGGTGACAGGGACCCTCCTGGCTGGGGAGGATTCCAGGGGAAAGCTGTGGTTGGGACACTCCATGTCACCATGGAGAAGCCACTGGGCCCTGGTGACCCTGCCTAGGGTGGGCTGTGGTGGGAAAGGCCCTTTTTGGGGTCACTGTGTGGGATTTTGGGGGGTGATGGACACCCCGCGTCACAGGTGGGCAGAGGAGCGAGTTCTGGGTGGCCTGGGGTGATGTGGGGGTGACAGGGTGGGATCTGTCCCTGTCCCCTCGGGGGTTGGTGACAGCGTGTCAAGAGGTGCCACGGGCGGTGTGACAGCTGAGCAGGGCTGGGGGGTGACACCCAGGGCGTCACGAGGGTGACACCACACGGGAGGAGGTGGCAGGTTCGGTGTCACCGTGTCTGGGAGGGGGGGGTCCTCTTTGGTGGCCCCACGGCCAGTCATGGGCTTGGGCCGGGAGAATCCGAACTGGGCGAGGAGGATCCCGGAGGATTCGGGATTCCCCCGGAGGCTGCGGCCACGTCCCGGCCGGCACTGAACTCTCAATAGACACGAAAGCCATATTTTGGGGAGCTCTGGAGAGGCCGGGGGGCAGAGGCTGGGCTGTGTTGTTGTGCTGTGTTCTTGTCTGTACATAAAGGGAGCCAACGACCGTCGATGTGACTTTATAACCTTTCTAATATCCTGTGCTAATCTCGGAAAATAATCCTATAAATATATCTGGATTACACACGTTAC
>VZRN01002215.1:0-30311 GCA_013397935.1 Dasyornis broadbenti
ATTATGATACTCCAAAGTTTAAAGAATAAGTCAACACACAAATTGGCACATCAAAAACGGTCATCTACAGAATATGACAAAAATTGTGATTCTCAAGTTATTAACTGGAGTAAAGGAAAAAGGGTAGCAGTCTCCCTGTTTCTACCTTGGGTAGCTGCTGCTGAAGCCCTTGGTGAGTTAAACCACCTGGGGTGCTGGCTTAGCAAGCAGGCCAATGCACCATCTGCCACCCTTAGTGATCTCCTCTGAGATGAAGAAACCACCAGACACACGACACTGCAAAACCAGGCAGCCATCGACTTCCTGCTCTTAGCCCATGGACATGGTTGTCAAGATTTTGAAGGCATGTGCTGTTTTGATTTAACATCACGCAGTGAGTCCATCTCCAAGAACATCCAGCTACTGAAAGAACAAGTCCACCAAATCAAGACTGAAGAAAAAATCGCAGACGGTTTCAATAACTTTCTCAGACAATGGGGACTCCAAGGGTGGGCACTTTCTTTAGTTAAGGGTCTTCTGTGGATTTTCATTGTAATTCTTACTGTATTGCTTATGCCTTTTATGCTGCTTTTAAAAAGCCATTGGGGAGGCGTTCTTAGTAAACAAAAAAGGGGGAGTTGTGGAAGGCAGTGAGCCTTCAAGTCAACCTCCTGCACTCCCCTGAAGAGTCAGAGCTAGGCAGCTCTCCCTCAAGGTCAGGGGGAGATCTTGGAGTCATCCCAACAGGCTTGGCTCTCCCATGCTAATAGCCCCTTCCCTGTTGGCTAATCGGTTTCCAGCCCACCCCGTTTTCCCCATATAAACCCCTGTCCTGACCCCAAGACCTCAAGGCTGGTCTCGTCCCTGGCCTCCGCTTCGCAGGGTGCTGGACAATAACAACTACCTCTGCNAGCCCACCCCGTTTTCCCCATATAAACCCCTGTCCTGACCCCAAGACCTCAAGGCTGGTCTCGTCCCTGGCCTCCGCTTCGCAGGGTGCTGGACAATAACAACTACCTCTGCAGAATCGCCACATGAGGTTCCTGTCTCTCTGTCTCCCGAGTTTGCTTTGGGTGACTTCTCAAGAGCTGAAATCACTTAGAGCTGAGATCACTTGTATCTGTTGGTACACTTGCTGAACTCACTCATTGCTCCAGGGAGTTGTCAGATCTCCCGGACAGGTTGTCGCCGGTGGGACACCTTGTCTAGGGAGACTACGGCATACCAGTGCTGATTTGCCCGAACGCCACCTGTGGTATGGCAGCAGCTCAGTAACATATGGGAAGATCTGGTGGCCTCAGCTCACTTCTTAGAGCCTGTAACGTTTCTCATTTGTCAGTCCCAGCAGAAAGACCACAGTTTGAATACAGACTGGAGAGCTGCTTTCTACATCCCAGCTATCATATCTCATGGAATTTGGAAACTACCAGAGGAGCTGCTGTGGCTGCTGGGATCTGTCTTCCCTGAGTTGCACACATCAGTTTCAAATTAGGTAATTTGGCATCTGCTTTGGATACTGAGTTCAAGGCAAAGGGACTCTTAAAATAAAGCCAAATGCCCAAATCACTATATTTCTTTAACAGCCACAGAAGCATATTCAAATGCACTTGCTGCTTAATCACACTTTTTATCTTAAATCATGCTCTTCAGTTCTCTCTCTCCTATTTTGAAGAGCTGCATAAAATGTCACCACATTATTCTTAATCATAACTGTACCTGCAAACAAGTTGGAATTTACAGCACTTAAGATTTAGCGAGAAGTGCTAGCACACAACAGCCTTGAACTACTTCTAAAAAGAAACATGCAGGCAACTGGGTAAGTTTATATTAAGTTTAGTTTAGGGATCTTTTCAGTCATAGGAATAGGCATTAAAAATCACAGTAGTCTAAACCAAAAACTTGTAGTTTGATCAATGGCTTGATCCACTCAGTGGTGAAGTACAATTGTCGCTTCAGAGTGAGCAGGAACATTGTCAGACTTGTGGCAGTGTGTGAGTTGAAAGTTGCAAAATATAGAGACAGAGAGGAAAACCCATAACAGAAATGCTGACAAGCTTTTGAGTATGTAAATTTTTTTCCCAGTAACTACTGAGACAAGCAAGGTCTTGAGGATATTCTTTGCAAAAACCACTACAATATTTTATATTATTTAGGTAGTAGCGGTTGAATCCAGAATCCTGATTACAAAGCAGTCCTTGTGCAACTCCCATTTATACACAAAAGTCAACCTTATGTGTCATCTCTCTTCTTGGAACAGACAAATCCGAAGGTTCATGATGACATATTGTAAGAAACTAGTCTGGCCACCAGTTTGAACCGGTTTTGTGCTGTGTTTAAAACAGCATTAAGTTGTCCTGCCCTATACTATACCCTGATGTTGTTTACATGTCTGCTTTATCCCAAGTAGGAATAAAATCTAAACCCCTAAACCCAAACTTAACCCAGCCACTTTGCCTTAGGGTGTGCAGTTGCTTTTCCTCAACACACTTCTTTTCTAAATTGCTACGCCACTTTGAGAATCAAAACAGCCAGTGACAGAAATTGCCACAACATTTTGGTCATGTTGTTTCTGTTGAACTCAAGAGCTTATGAACAAAAATACATGGTTTCTTTGCTTTTTTTTTTACCCCCCTTTATGAAATACTTAGTATGAAAAGCATGTTTTACTTCTATTACAGCTCCTTAACACCAAATCTTTTAACCACTATGCAATTCACTGCTGCCTACACTATGACAGATAGCAAGCCTGACATGCACAGCTTTGTTTCTGTGTGGTTTAATACATGGCAACTGAAGATCCTGTACTCAGTCCTAAGTAGTACAGTGTGAAATCAGGACACCTATTTTTCTACAAATTCAGAACTCATTGCTGAAACTTTAGGACCATGTTATTGTTCAGACAGCAGAGAAGATGTTCAGACATAATGCACTTTTACCAGAAAAACCACATGTTCCTACAAATTTATATTATAAGAAAAGGTCAGCTGTATTTTAAATGTAGAGATGCAAAAAAACTAGAAGACGAAGTAGTGGACAAACTTTAAGCCAAGGACTTAAACCTGAAGCTTCTGTTTCATTCTGTTAACCGTAATAAATAGTGAGCAAAGGAAGTCAGTAGATCCAGAACATCTAGACAGGGCAAAGCAGTAGCTTAAATGGCACGCTGAAAATATAGGCTTCCAGCGAAGAATCTGAGATAGGATGAGCAGTCTCAAGGGACAACAGTTAGATTTTCAACAACAGAAGGAGGCCTCAGTGCTGTCTCAAAAACTGGAAAGGCACAAGCAATGCCACATTTAATTAAAAGCTAATTGGAAAATCATGCTGATAACCACCACGGTGATTTGATAGGACAGATCACAGTCCTTTCAGCTTAAGACCATGACATGAGCTGCAGATGTTCACAGGCATAATTACAGAAATACGAGTTTGCTGTTAAAAAAACAAAATGAAACCCATGCTTAAAGCTGTTCTATAAAGTAACTAGTCTTAAAAGAGGTAACCATAACAGCTCACTTAAACCACAAAGTATTCATAAAGGCCTCCCCTGTACAATGATGAGAATGTAATTATACCCTTTGCTATGTTTTGTAGAGAGCTCATTTAATTTATGACAAAGCTTTTCTCAATTTCAGGTAAACCATAAGTCATAAAAATAGAAATCTAAAAATTCCACCTAACTCTAAGGCCTCCTCCTGGGAGGAAAATGAGGAATCATTTCTCACTAGTAGATCATGCTCAATGTCTTGATAGCCTTCTGGGAAAGTGTTTTCAAATACAAATTTCATTACCCAATTGCAATAAGAAGGTAATCCTAATGAAGGCTGTACTTATGCAAGAGTTTTGAAACATCTGTATGTATTCCTATATATAAATGTAACCATCCTGATATTTTAGAGCAGTGCCTTTCCATCTCTTCCCCAAAATGTCCAGAATTTTCACTAAATTTTGACATTTTCTTTCCTTTGGAGAAAGACCAAAATACCTGCAAGACCTGTTAGAATATCACACCCTGGGACTCCCACAGTCCCCACAAACTGCTACAGTGGATAACAGACAGACAGAGGAGAGGCACCTACTTCTTGAGGACAGGAGAGTAATGAAAAAGTTAATTACTACATTGACAAAATGCAACAAAATGCAACCATTCTGCCAAATTATTTGGAATTGTAGAAACACCATTATTTCAGCAACTGTGACTTAATCTCACACAGCTCCAGCTGATGCTTCATTCTAACATTTTTTGAAGAGGGTTGCCAACAGTGATTGATACAAAACCTTAAAGTTCTCCAATTTTAGGTGATTGTAATCTGTAATCAAAAATGAATGAGCAATTAAAACTGAGAATACTTTCAAGCTGATAAAAACCTTAACAATGGCAGTAAGAGATGTTAAAAAAATTCTGTCAAGGAAAACAAAAGAGAAAAATAAATTATTTAGTTCCTGTTAACTGCTTGATTTTGTTTACTCATAGGTTTAGTCTTGGTGTCTGCACCCATCAGATCTAGAACCTTGTTTTTGAACGAGACTTGAGCCCCCTGATGCACTTAGCTGAGACTAAAGGCAAACATATTCAACACTACCATTTATGATGAAAACTATCAGTGAGTCAGTGATGGTGCTCATGTCAAAAGTCAACTCAGGCAACAGTTAAAACCCCACAGGGTTTCATAAAATCCAACAGAATCCAACTTTGAATCACAATTACTGATCTAATCTGAGGCCTGATTATATCATTATTCTGTGCTTCACATTTATTGCTCAAAAATAGTAAAACTTACCTTTGTCCTCAATATACTGCTGTATGCAAGTACTGTAACTGTTTCCTTTAGAGTGCAATACTGAAAGTCATTATCATACCTTTGGGGCATAAAACTCTGATGGTGAAACCTATTAAGATTAAACAAAAGCCTCTAAGGGCAGCATGAAGTAGACTGTATTATATTTTTAGACAAATCAAGGAGTTAGGGTTCTAAGACTGCAGACCTGTTCTTCCCAGTCTAGTGAGAAGAACGTTATTAGTTCATACTTTCAGTTTTAAAGTATCCTGTGAGACATTCTGCATCTCAAGATGAATAATTACCAAAAGGGTAAAATCATTTGCAACTCAAAAATGGTCTCATTCTCTCCACATTTCTCAGAATGCTTTATAAAACATTATTAAAGAAAATAAGAAATATTAATAAGAAATATTTTAGTGATTAAAATTAGTAGCCTACATTAAAATAATTTACATTTTGTTATTAAAAAAATCCTAGAATAACAAAAATTGTTTGAACTCTTTGGGAAATACTCTCTTGCTACAGTGAATCTTGAAAAAATTAAACTAATTTGATTACACTGTAATTCTCCAGATGTTTATTTTTATCCATGAATCAATGTGTTACAGGGCTTAATTGTGATCTCTCCACTAAAGCAAGTGCTAGAATTGATTTACAGGGTATCAAGGGACAACACCTTTCCCTCTCACCTGCCCTCAGATTTTCTATGGGTAAGGTTATGACTGTATAGGAGAATGTGATATGCAGCCAAATTGTATTCCAGTCAATACAGATCATGTGAGCTTCCAATAAGCATCACTCACAGGACAGGGCAACATTTGTTAATGAGTAGTTTAGCTAAAACACATAGTTTTATTTTAGTAACGACACATTTAGTCACCAAAAGCATTTTTCATTTAATTATGAAAAAGCTCAGGACTAAAATGAAATTCACAAAACAGGGATGCTATTCATTATCATGTTCTCTATAGTCAAGATTTAATTTCCAATAGAAAATCTGTCAGTCAAAAATTCCTGTTTGCTCCAGTTACTGATAAAGCATTCAAAACCAAACACCCAGTAAGACCCCTCCTCCTGGTAGCAGCCAGATGCTTTTTCCTGCAATGTGCCATCTACTTCTAAACCAATTAAGTTTCAAGAGATATTCAACACCCATATATACAAGGGGAAGGAATACGGGGCAAAAAAAATCAGTCTCTCTAGTTCTCCTCTTGGGCCTCCTATTTTCTTAGACAAAGACACCTAGTCACTGAGAAAACTAGAGCCCCTGCACAAGAACCCTGGATTTTTTCCCACAGCTCCAGAGGGAAGTGTAACAAATTCAGTTGGAAGGCCCTGTCCACTTCTCATCAAAGCTGAATATTTTTTGCCAAATAGATATGAGATGCTATTGATGATCTTACAGAAATCTAAAAGTGTTGTGAATCCCTTCATACAGGCACTTCATATTTTGGGTTTGTTCTATCATTCAAGCTGGAGAGGAGCTCTCAGGATATTACACGAGTTAATCAAAGCCAGTATACTTTTATTTTACTCCTGAATTTAATTTGGAACCCTGCAGAAAAAATGTATTGTAAACATGAAACCTAAATCAATGCTTCCTGCCAAACACACTAAAACCAACTCAGTGGCAAGTATTTCCAGCTGCACTGCAATTTTGCCAGAATTTCTCCATCCTGAGAGCTTACCACACCACAAACACCTTTAGTTGAAGCACTTAATTCACAGGAAGTCTTTAAAACATGTTGCCTTTATACTTTTTGCTTCCTCTTTTCTCCCACTGTTTCTCCTGTTCCCACCTGTCCCCAGTCACGCCTGCCTTTGGGTATGTCACAGATTTGGTTGTCACATTACTACCTTGGTTTTCAACCACAGCAAACTTATATATGGCAGCACATTAGAGCTGAAAATTTATAGGTCTAAGAAATTATAGTTTAAGTTGCTATTCATCAGCATAATTGGATGTTAATAATAGAATGTACAGTGCTGGTACGCATATCGGGTACACATACTATACATTTCTTAAGTATAATTCATTCCACTGAAGTTTTGATAAGGATTGATTAATTCAGGCTTTAATCAAATGTCAGAGGAGCCAGAAATATCCTTATTAACAGGTGAAATTTTGTGAATAAGTCAGACAGAGCTTTTTTAGTGTTAGGTGTGCTTATACTTGGCTTTGTCTCTGCTGACATACATTATCTTTGCTATATACATTTATTTTTCTTGTGTTTCAAAACTGAAAATGAATGGAACTCAATGTTATGTTCTGACTGCTTCTTCCAGTGATGGTTCTTCATTGTATGATTACCTTTAATGGATATATAATATATATTTTAAGACAAGTGGAGAAAAAAGGTAATCTGGAGATTTTCAAGCATGCTTTTGAGATATTTTGAGTTACATACTATGTGAGCTTTTTGGCTGTATATGAACAAGCACACAGACACTTTTGAACCATTAAGCTAAATGCCGTGATCATGTTAAGCACTTACTCATTTGACAGAAAGTTCTGCCATCAGCACAAGATTTAAAAAGTAAGAGAAACTAATAACAGCTCATAATATTTGCTGATCTCTGTCATCCACCATCACTGTCAGTCAAAATCTCAATGCAAACTGGTACAAAACCATGCTCTTAAAAGGAAAGTAAATTTATTGATCACAGAATTACTGCATACAATCCCCTGGAGCAGATCATTCCAACCCTATTCTTTGGCACATGCTATGCAGAAAATAGAGCTGGATATAGTAAAACACAGAAGTACCAAGAAAAACCCAAAATATGGCAACCTTTACATCACCTGCTTTGAAGGACAAGTTTTGCATCTTGGGTGGTAAAGCTGAGACACTCAGATGGTATTCTGATTATATCCACAAAAAGCCTGGCTTCTAACACTAACTTATTTCATAAATTTGGAAACTCATCTTCCAAATGAGCAAATTTAGAATACTCCCTTCTCACTGATGCCATAGTAGTTTTTGCTTTTTTCTTTTATGTATGTTTTATATAATCTCTGTATTCCTAGCACACGTATTCATAGCTATTGTAGCCTATTATTGTCACTTAGTTCCAGTACTTTTCTGGGTAGAAAGACTAAACATTCGAAAAGCCTCTCAGTTGAGGGCCTGAAACCCCTGTGCTATATTGGTTCTCCATAGAAACCAAAGCTGAAGACCAGCTCTTCAAGACATATTTTTGTAAACTGGGTTCCAGCATCATCCAAAGGGGGAAAATCTAGAAGGTACCAGAACTGAGGTCATAACTTCACCTAATGAGCTTCTTATTAGGGAATCTTTGTCAGACATGCTAATTTGCAATGTCTATAAAAATTGTACACGAGTTCCGCACGGTGTGTGCATCTTTGACGTTTTCCACCTTGACAAGTTGTACACCTAAATAAAGGCACCTTATACATGTAACTCTTTTTTATTCCCTTAACTGTGTCTGGGTCATAATTCTAGAACCAGAGAAAAAGGCATCAATGTCTCATGTAGCATGACCAGCCACCAAAATTGTTGCTTAGAAGCAGCAATAGACACTAAAATAATCAAAACCCAGCAAAGGTAAGCGTATCTATTCCTGTAAAAAAACCAGTAACTATCTGAAACATCCCCCAAGAAAATCCCTCTTATATAACTACACCCTCAGACTTCATTTTGCTGAGAAGAATATACCCCCTGTACAACCAAGAGGATGATTACACAGCAGGGCACCCATTTGAAGAATTAAGTCAGAGTTTGAAAGAAACACTGCAGGACTGTGTGAGAACTTCAGTAAAAGCCTCTGGTCTCACCCTGAATTTTCTGTGTCTTAATCTGAACAACCATTCCAAACCAGAATAAAGTCATACAGTCTGCTTGCCAGTGAAGAAACAAAAACAATTCCTCCATTTCCTAGTCTTTCATTCCTAAGTGATAAATCCCAGCTCTACTGGGCATTTAAAATCATAGCTTTATCCTTCCCATATAGACAATCACTTCATCTCCTTTCCCAACAACTCTGTACTCTACAGGTATAAAACACTACTCTGTTTCAATCAGTCTCACTGTCTGCCTAGTGGAAGTCAAAGATTGTTCCCAACATGTTTGGGGTTTTGGAGCTTCCGATTTGACAAGCAGCCTGTGCACCTGATAGCTTGTTAGCTGTTTCCGAAGTAGTTTAAGCTGGTCATAATTTAAAAGTGCTCAGCTCTAACTTCACATTTTATCTGAGTCATTGTCCTTAAATCATCATGAGCTCAACAGAGCTTCCTCTAGAGACCTGACACAGGACATCCAACACAGAAGATCTCCTTTATGCTGTAGTAAAAAACACATAGAGCAAATTCTCTTACCTCTTATTTGCAGAAAACATTGAAATTTAATAGAATGGTTTTTAAAATAAGCAGAAGATGGATTTATCTAAAACTTTTTACATTGGCAAGCAAATGCTACTCACATAACCTTGATGGTTATGGTCATTTTGGTCATAAACCCTTGATGGTTTTTGGTCATTTTGCTCATTTATATTTAAAAAGTTGGATTTCTATCTTACTTTAGTAAAAGCAGACCATTACATAAATACACACTGTTGCATGAATAATTTCTGCATGTTAGCATTTGTAAGTCATATGATTGTATCTACAGGGATGCAAGGCTACAAGGTCTGCATTTTGGCATGCAATTTATCTTGGGGAGAACTGATACAAAAGCTGATGAAAAATTATGCCCATTTTGCAATCACAGAAGTTGTAAATACACACTGAGCAATCCTAGCAGGAGTTTCACAGAGACAAGGAACAATCCAAGAAGCATGAAGAATGGCATCTTGGTGACTCTATGTGGCATCTTTATAATTAAGTGCCACACTTATTAAAAGTCTAAACCATCAGTTAAAAATTAATGAAGCTCCTGTAAAAAAGCAAGAGGGGATCTGGCAATCTTGGGGAATGTGTGCTGTTTTGTCAATATGCATTTTGATAGCTGTTGTACAGTAGTTAACTACCATGATATTCAAGGAGCAAAATGATTCTTCAAATGGCCGTGGCACAACTGATCGCAGTGTGGCACCAGTCATCTGGTACATAGCTCTTCCTTGAAGACTCCACCCATTTTATGTACTCCAGATTCTTTTAAAGTAAGTCTGAAAACTGTTTGTACAGCCTGCAACATCTCTACAGCTGCTTTCATGCAGACATTAGATTTTTTCCCCCTTCTGGTAATCCTTCAGTTTGTAAATCTGGAAAATCCTGCTGACTCTCAGCATTGCTCATGAAGTTTTAGATTTGGCTCCAAAATCAGCACGTAAACTTTTTCCAGCTTTTTCTGTGACACAGTCTTCTGTAGTCAATCATATATCTGATGAAGCAGAGACAAAAAAAAATAATCAGAAAGACTTTAAGGCTCTAATCAACACAGAGAGTTAGTTCCAGGACCTGAGTCTGACACAGAAGCAAAGCATCAGTGTAGCAGGTTCTCGGAAAACTGGAGGGTTTTTTGTTGTTGGTTTATTATTAGGTTATTTGGGGCTTTTTTTTCTGTGGTTTTTTCTTTCTTTTTTAATCATTAAGTTGCTAAAGAACTTTAAACAAACAAACAAAATATGCATAATGCATTAGAAGTCTTATGAGTAGCAGTCAGAAACAGGCTGAATGACAGGCAATCTAATGGTACCGTGGCACTGCATCTTAGGTAGAAGAGAATTTAGTGTTGAGAATATACCTAGAATCCAGAATATGCAGTTGGGATAAAGTACACTGGGCTGCAAACATGCTAGGCCTGTCGTCCCATGATCAATCTTCCTTCATCCAGGAAGAAAAAAAAACCCCAAAACGAACCAGCCAGAGGCAGATGTGAAAATTTATTTCCAAGTGTCCTTTTTAAAAAGAGTGCAGATATATAGGTACTCCTTTGAGAGCAAACGTGAGTCTCAGTGGAGCTGAAGGATGCTTCTGGGCTCTTGGTATCGCAGTAGCATCGGAAAAACATAGCCCTGCCCAAGAGCTCAGCTGCGCTCTGCTGCATGGCCTGGTGGGGCGAGGGCAGGGCAGCTGCAAAGCCATAAAGCCAAATTAAGGGAATTGCCTGCCCATTTAAGTCAAATGTACTTTACCAAATTCATCCTCCTGGCTCTCAGTGATCTACCTTTAAGCAGAAATCTCAAGCATTGGAAAATTAGCTATTATTAAGTGTCAAAGAGGAGCTTGTTATCAGCCAAGGAGACTCAGAACTAAGTGAACACAAACATGACACCTCCAGTTCCCTATGACCAGATGAAAAGAACATTTTAAGGACTTCAAGTTTCTTCAAGAAGCATTTTGCCTCATTGTGCTTAGCAAATCAAATGGAGAGTTCTCATACCTCTTTAATATTTACTGCCTGAACAGAATTAACTACTTTAAGTTTTCAAAATAATCTGATGAAAAGACAGGAGAAAACTATTGCAGAAAAAACTGGAGCTCAATAAAGCTACATTAAATTCAATAAAGCTACATTAAACTCAATAAACTTGCTAAGGTGCAACATAACCATAGTTTAGCAGACCTGTGATCAAAACAAATATGATTCTATCTCTCTCTTAGGTCAGTTTAGCAATACTCATTTTATCAGCACCATTTTTTTGAAATAATGTTTTGGTCCAAGCACAGTGATTCTGAATCTGGCTCACATGCTTCACAGAAGCCACTGAAATTTTGGAACTATTTGCAAGTCTAAGAGCTTTGTCACATGCCTAAATATTACCCACATTTACCTCTGTTAAGACTTCTCATGCAGCCAATTTTCAGTTGCAGTCTTCCCTTCTCAAATTTCCACTGTGTTCCAGCAAAAACCTCAGGGAGATATATTCCCTGACAGAACCCATTTCCCCAGTGTATAGCAGACCTATCTAGCACAAAAAAAGAATCTCTGCTCTCTGACCTGTAGGTCAGATGAAATGGAAGAAGTGCTCATACTCTGGCAAATACAAACCTGGTGCAGTGTTTTAATCTTAGTGTTTTAGAGGTGCAACTATGACAGCTGTCACACAAATAATCCTATGAGAAGAGTTTTACATTCAGAATTGCTATCAAGAGGGAACTTAAACTGCCAGTGATACACAGTATGTTTTATTTGAAGAATTTTGTGTTTCATTGTTTTGGGAAACTTGTAGCCCAGAGGACCATTAGCTGCAGCCAACTAAAGTATATTAGATGCGACCAAACATCCATTCCCTACAGGCTTAATTGCAAAATGCCATCAACCCTCTTCTGTGGGGATTCCTCTTCTGTGGAGAAAATGGCATTTCTATTTTGAATCCCTTGTCTGCTTTAAAAATTCCTTCCCTCCCCCTTATGTTTTCTCCCTCTTGATCCTTAAGACTTGGTTTGATAAACAAGTTTATCAGCTCATAGCACCCTCTCTGTTATAGTTTTTTTGAAGGCAGACTACTCTGGTGAAGAAATAATCACATTGCTTCCCTTAACAGTTGTCTCCTCAGAAGCTGGATCTTTGGGTCACAATAGACCACAAGCCCAGAAAACAATTAGGTTTTCTAAATTGTTCAGCGGGGTGTTAATTTGGTTAAACCAGTACTGCCTGGATCGCTTAGCATCTGGGTTACTGATCAAAAATTTGATTACTATCCAAACATGCCTTTTAAACAAAAAAATTTGCATTGGAAACCAAGTGGGTAAGTCTGCTTTCCTGTTATAATGATATTTCACATAGAACTGAAACATACAGTATATTTTATCTTTCTGAGGAATGTAGTGAAAGGAGAGCTGAACTGTACAGGAAAGGACCGTGTAACAACACATACTTTCTACAAAAAAAATTAGTGAATCTCTGGTAAAGGTTTTGATTTCAATAGTCAGCAGGCAAGCTGGCAAAATAGGACAAGGGAAGCAAATCACAGATTGGCTGGTTCACTTCTTCATACTGGTGCTCATCCTTTTTGTTGTGGTTTTGTGGAAACACGACAGCTGGAGGCACTCATATGACGTTTTGGGTACCTTATTCTGTGGTTGGAAATCAGACACAGTATATACAACTACAAAATCATTTGAGGGATTTTAGATGATCCAAGAGTACCTATGTGTCAACATGGTTGATGCTCTTTGTTTGGCAACAGCCAAGAGTAATATATGTAGGCAGGCTGTCACAAACATTTGACTTAAAATAAGTGAACAAAATATTTATCTCAGTGTTGAAGTAATCACAGTTCAGAAGAGTCTCAGTTTGAACTGAATTGCTTTGAGTCTTCTCAATTTACCCTGTAATCACTCATATTTTAAGATTACATCATCCCATTTAGACACATTCTCCCATCTAATACCTCTGTTTCTAACCCTCAGCATCAAGTCTGTCAATGCCCATGATAATTCACAATAAAAATGCAGTGACATTTCAAAAATCTGAAACCACTACTGCATGTACACTATCTGTTATGCTGATAAAGTAGACACTTTCATTCTGAAGTGCAGACATTTTGACATCTTTTAGTAGTACTAAAGAGTGATGCTAAGAAATATTAATCTCCCTTATGTTGTTGAAGGTAGGAATTTATCCTTCACTAAAAAATTCCTTGTCACATTCTTAAGGGATCAGATGTTACTATGGATAAAGGATCTTGACTGAGAAATAAAAGCAGTAAAATAAACAAGGAATCTAAACTTCCGGGATTTTTAAAACCAAAACACAACCTTACCAGCAGTTACAGAATTTATCCAGCTACAATATGTGTACACCAGATCAAACAAAAGTTATTAAGAGAAATATTGTTTAATCAAACCAACTTCCAAACAAAGTCTGGAATGTGCTAAAGACCAGTGCAAAAGAACTGGTTCATACCTGCTTAAGTGGAATCTTTTTAAATTCAGTATTTCAGTTTCATTTTGGAACATGTCAGTGGCGCAAATGAAACACATGAGAAAGTTTACTCATCCTCTGTGGAACAAGAGATAGTCCATCACACTCGGTATTTTTACCCTTGTGGCAAGCCTTAGCAGAAAAGAGACTGAAAAAGCATCCTGATTCCCAGTGGCAGCCTCTCCAGAATTAAAAAAGAAAAAAATGTAGAAGAAAGAAACAGGGTAGAAGTTTAGACTTACTGCATGTACAATAACCCTATCACACTGGAAAATATTGTGTTCTGTAGCAATTGGCCAGGGACACTTCACCATTGCTTAGTCAGAAGGATAACACCACTGTGGAAGAATTTGGGGTAGAAGAAACTGTGCAGCAGATTTATTTTAACGTAATCTTTATCAGATTTAAAACATGGAGGTTTGCTCCAAATTGCTGCAGCTCCTAGGATGAAGTGTCTGATCAACCTACATTAATGAAAGCTCAGTGATTCAGAGCTGTGTAAAACACCCACTAAGGATCAGTGCCCACTGACTCCAGCAAAATGAGAAGCATGAGGTACCAAAAGAGGCACTCTCACAAAGCTCAGAGAAGTGGCACAGGTGCCTGGACTGACCCAGTATTAAGCACCTGAGGTTCTCAGAAGCAAATATATCAGGTTTATTATGCAGCTAAGAGAAACATTTCCAGGAAATCTTCAGAATTTCAGAAATGTTGATTTACTCTCCCGAGATGCTTCTTTCTCTGCATTACCAGAGGAAAAGACTAGGGAGACTATGATCCTAAAATTTTTACAATAGGAAGTAAGATTAGCATGATCAAGATTCAGCTAAGAGCAGAGTGTTTATATAGTTCAAGTCTGTAAGTAAATATTAATTATAGTAGCAGCTATTGAACTTTTTTAAAACTTTAATGATTCACGCAGTCATGTTAAAATAATGATGAAGGAAGCAGTTCATATTACCACTGACCATGGCATACAACAATAAAGAGGAATGAAAAATTATTTGTGGCTAAAAGCAGCAAGACCGGTAAATTTAAGAGTGAAAATTAAAACTCTTTCTCCATTGGGGAAAGAAGCAATTCCTTGTTTTCCCAGTTCTCAAAGACCAATTAAATGTTTGTAGTGCACCAGAAAGAACTAGGGAATAAAGATAATAAAGAAAAGAAAACAGAGAAAGAATAGAATGGGCATTTTAAAGAAATACACTTAAACATGTTCATTTTTTATGTTAAAAGGCATCAGTAATAGCCCTTTTCCCATATTAATTTATTAATATTAGAAAACATGGAATTACATACAGAAAAAGTAAGGGAAGCTAAGGTGTTAGAAGAGAAGTCTTGGCTTTATTTTAATTCATTAAAATATTATCACAGGGTAATGTTGCACTATAGAATCTGGCTGATGTAGCGTCTAAGTGCCTTCCAGATCAAGGCACTTAAAACCTCATTCATAAAAATTAAAACCACTATTTGACTAAAATTATGCAGTTTAGTCATCAATTGATGCAACAGTAGTATATGATATTTACATACCAATTGAATGTTTCAGCTTTGAGAGTTCTGCATGAAGAGTAATTGTATAGTTCATCTCTGAGGAAATGTATTACTCCAGCATAAAGGGGAAAAAAGATAAAAATAGATTTTAAAAGCCCCATAATGCAGTATTTCTCACACCTGAGCTCTGTCCAGCCTAGAACCTCATGCTGCTTTATAAAAATTTGTGATGAGAGCTACTAGAAATGGAACATGTTTTCATTCAAGTCAAAGGATTCACAGATCAGAAGCACAGTGTGTTGGCTCATGATTTTTGACAGCTTGTCAGTGGTGGCAGCAGAAGTCACTGTATCCAGCTGCTTCCTCCATCCCACCCCAGCGCAGCACGACTGGATAATGCAGCAGTCCCTGCAGTGCAGGCACTGCTGTGCCAACGCATTTCATAGCTGGGTGCTGTTAGCTTCAAACACCATCTATTTCAACCAGGATGTGAACTTAACAGATGAGGGGACACTGACAATCTGTTCTGCTACTAGGCAGTGAATCTCCATCAGTGATGGGCTGATGGCACTCACAAGAGCCGCAGCTCCTCCTTGGGACCACATCACACATCAGATACATTTTAGATCACAGTGAAATCTTGTGGACTAGAAACATTAGGCACCTGGGTTGCCAGAGGGAAAATTTAAAAAGCCAAAAATTTTGGTGTCTGTGTGGATTAGTTTTCACTTATCTTCAAAATATTTAAATATTGAGAGTGTGATGAAGTAGGAGCAAAAATGAATGTGTTTATGTCCTACAGATTAATGGAAATATCCAGTGTTTGACAACATCCAGCCTGTAATGTACCTGTGAAACAAACATTTCTTCAAATACTCCAAGCACATTAGCAGCTTCAACTCATTCCCCTAACTTCTGCAGCTCACTGTAAAAAACACATTGCTGAAGGAAACCTGAAAGCAATGGCTGGATTGAAAGACAGAAGACGCTTTTTCTCCCTGCTCAGTCATACTTGGGTTTAGCTGGAGACTCACAGCACGTACGCAACACGGTGTGGGAAAAGGTCACAGCAGGTATAGCTTTCAGGGCTCCTGTGTGACAGGATTACTTAGCTTTTATTGGTGAAAGATACGTATTGGCCTACCAGGATTACTTTGGGTTTTATTCAGTGAGGTATATGTTTGAGGTAAACAAGAAAGCTGATTTTGAGGGGCAAGTCAGTGATTGCAAATCCTTTTCCTACAAAAAACCAAGATGATTTAATTGAACTCTGCCTGCTGCTACACCATTTCCAGACATATTGAACAGCAGTCTGGCTTTTTCAGACAATTATTTGCCCTTTGCTCCATTATGTACATCTCTGCATTTCCTTGCAGCCATATGGGCTCATGTAAAAATACCAGTCACCAAAACCAGCTTTAGTTATAAATAATCCTAGGAGAAAGTAATCTAAGTTTCAGGATGAGCAGGTGTTAAAATTACATGCATCTGGGAAAAATCAGCATTCTCTAACACCCTCTGATAAAGCTGGCATGCACATTAGCAAAAACTCACCACATCTCCTTTGGCACATTTAATTTAATTTAGCATTAGCAAAACCATGGAAGCTGAAGAAAAGGACAAAAACGTCCATAAGCCTAAGAAAAGCTTCCCATGCCTCTTGAGATGCATATACTACCATTTTCCCCTAAAACGGTGATCTTTGATAAAGATATCCTTTTATGCTAACATAAAAGGTTATTAGTATTCAGCAGTGGAAGCTCTGGAGAGCTATTTCTAACAGTTTAAAAATAGAATTTAAAAATGTTCCTTTAAACATCACCAAGGGAAATTGCAGAGTCAGGAGAGAAATTGCTTGCAGTTATGCACAAACCCATGATACTTAAGAGAGGAAATAAAGGCCTTCAGACACCGAGCATCCATTTGTGTCCTTGGCTACACAGGAAAGGAGAAAGAGAACTTGAAACTAAGTGTGTGTAATGTCTTTTTGAGAGCGGATTCGAAGGACTTCGTGCAAAACAACTATTCAGATACTGTAAAAGGAGTATAGAACTGTGGCCAAGGAATGAACAACTGACAGTCAAAGGCCATGCTTTTTGGATGCCCAGGTAGATCAGGAATCTCATCAGCTGTAGTCATTCAAAGAGGAAAATTGTTTCCTGAATGTATCTTTATCTTCTAGACCATAGGAAGCTTCCAGGTAACTGAAGTGACCATAGACATCTCCTGAGTATCTTCCTTTTCTCTGGGCACTCTTCATTCATCAAGGAGCAGTATAGCATAAGAGTACAGGGACTCATGGCTCACAGCTCACATCCAGTGACTAACATCATCTAATAGACCACTTTTCTAGCACCCTGAAAAGTTTTAAAAGGCTCCATAAGATCCTATGAAGGTGAGAAGTAGAGCGCATAGATCAAAGCATGATGTGTTGTGTACTGATACCTGTGGGAATCCTCCTCCTAACTCCCCATCACAAAATCATGAGTATTTATAGACTACTGTGAGCTATGTAGAGTAGCATTTCAAGAAAGAGGATACTTCCTTATAAAATGCAGTTCAGAAAATAACATTTTGCCTGTATTTGCTAAGAGTGGATGATAACTGAGACTATCTATGTCCAAAGTAAAGAAAGATGAAAAATGCTGCTTATACTCCAAAACAAGGGCTCAAAGGAAACAAACACTAAATCTGGATAACATGGGATTTCCTTCCTCCCCAGCCCCTTGTTTTTATCCCCTGAGGCCTTAGTTCACTGTTTAATGGCATATTACAACCATGCATTTTTTTTTTCACAAAGCCATTTAAAAGGATTTATTATAGTTCCACACAATGCCACGTGTTTATTTCTCTTCTGAAATTATGTTTTCTCTCTGCTAAGCTGAGGGTAATAGCTGCTGAATACTGATTACGGTTTTTCTTATTTGATTACTGTTAATTAGAGTCAAACATGTAGTGCATCAGACTGCAGATCATCGTGACACTTCAAACAGCCTATTTAACTTTAGCAGAGCCTGTTCAAAGTTTGGGGTCTGAACAAATCTTCAGCAGAGTTGTTTATGCATAGTTGTGTAACATTACACAGCATGGGGTACTGGACTGTTTGGTTAATTAGTATAAGAGCCTGTCAGTGGCAGCTCACCTCCAGGTTTACCATTGGAAATCGCAATTAGCATGACAAAACAGTTTTCTTTTTTGGACTGATTTCTCCCACACAAATCATTCTCACAGATGTTTTGCCTAAGAAACCCGGGACCATAGCCAATCAGCATTCACTCACCCTCTTCCACTGGAATCTCCATGGGACGTCTACAGCAACATCAAAGGGCTAGGCTAATCCCAGCTGATCTTGGAAAAAGTCCAGGGTTTCCTGAGGCTTTAAGGCTGTGATTAAAGAATACACCTGTCTGCCCAGTAATGAGGTCAGACTATCTTTGCCAACAACAGGCTGCTTTTCCCCGTGATGCATGTCCTGGAGAAACTGTCAGAAGAAGGTGCAAGTTCGAAGCAGCCAAACAGGCATCCAGCAGTCTAACAGTCTCTACAGTCTAACAGTGTAACAGTCTCTACAAAGCCATGGCTGTTACAGAACTGCCCTACCTCCCCCAAATCCCCAGTCAGCTCCCTCTTCTTCACATTACATAGACTGCAAACGATAATTGCTGCTGAATTACTATGCACAAAAGGCTGGAAGTTGTTGATATTGTCTGGGTTGGCTGAAGGTAACATAACTTATACAGAAGATATATTTGAAACAGAAACAAAGTAAAATTTGCTTAAACTCCAATATTAAAAGTAAACACCATCTTCTCCCCCAGATACTCAGGGATATAGGCAATTAACAGTTTATCCATAACTGTGCAGAAAGTCCACAATAAAGTTTCTACTTCAGTTTATAATTAAGCAAAATCTTTTTCTGTGTTCTCAGTACTAGACAGTAATTTTCCTTAGAGATTTATCATTTGAGCTTACCAAATTACAGGTATTAAACAAGTAACCTCCTATGCTCCTCACATCAGCCAACTACAAGATATTAAAAGAGAGAAATTGGCTGGAAAGAGAAATAAATTATTTGAATCAAGAAAATAGTTTCTCACATACTACATGCTTCTGACTGCCTTAGTGGTCTCTTCTTTTACCTCATGTCAGACTCACTATCTGCTCAGGCCCATCTGCTTGTGCGAATTTCAGGATCAAGCAAATAAGACATGAGAGTCTTCCCCATATATGTGTCACAGGTATCCAGGAGAATAACTGGTGTTCATTAGTCACATATAAAATTAACTGCATTATAAGCCAGGCAGAGACAGGCCCATCAAATGGTACTGATAATAACCCCCTTGTTTTTCAAAATGATACAGCATTTATTATTGGAAAAATACCTAAAAAGAGATGGGATTAAAGGTGAGGACATACTCTGGAGAAAAGCATTTCCATTTCTTAAGTCAGTATATCTTTTGAATATATTTAAAACAGTTTCAGCCTGCTCAGAAACTGCAGGAAATTCTTCTGCTTAATTTTTTTTAACCCCAAAAGTCAACAGGATTTTATATTGGTGTTGCAGATTTACCTGGGACAATGCTCTGGCAATTAATAATATTTCCAGTGCTCTGGCAGAGGTTGTCACTGTCCCTGACAGTGTCTCCCAGAGAGGAGCCAAAGGACCTGTTCTGAACATGAACACAAGAGGATGAAATCCTTAGAGCATTCAGGAAGCTGCCAATGCCTGGCTGCCAGCATGTTCATAACAGGGCTCCACCTACCCCTGTCCAGAAGAGATCATGGCATGCTGCTTATCCACACAGCCAATGGAAGGGCTAGGAGGATTTAAGTGATGAAAAATACTCTGCTTTTCTGGGGTCTTTCCAGGTTTTTAGCTAATGTATCCGTCACAATGTTTCATGTGCTGTTCTTAAACCTATGTCTGCAAAGGACTATAAAGTCAGGCAATTGCAATTTTTTTAAAAGGGCATCATGTTTTACTAGGCCTTAGTATGTTATGCTAAATGGCTTTGACTACTGTTCATAATAACTGTAGATTTTGATCAATTAATATACTTAACTTTCTTGATAAATAAATCTTTGAAGCTTCTCCAGGTTAGCTTTCTTCACTATTTAATTGATACTCTTATGCCAGAACTCTCTTAAGAACTTACCAAAAATCTCTCGTTTCCTCTCTTAAACTAAAACAGTAATCCTAAAATCCTGATCTATGCATTGCCAAAGAAAAAGTAAAAATTCCTGTCACCTTTTCTTCTTTTCCGCAACTATCAAAATACTCAAATGTGGGACTAAAGATACTCTGCTCATTATTCTCACCTTTAGTAAATATTCTACGATTCTGCTGTACTACATCATCTTGTCAAGTGCATTGCTTGGTTTTCTTTCTGTTTTTGTTAGTTATCAGTTCATTAAAATGCCCTTGACTGTGCCACGCCTGCAGTCATGGAGAGTTATTTGTGTTCCAGGAGACAGCTAAACCCCAATACACTTGCAGACCCCAAAGCAAGGGTGAACACAGCCAAACCAGTGTGGTGATTTGCAGTCCAGACTAGGAGACATTCTGAGTGTGAGAAAGAAGGGGATGTTTCTCTTACCGTTTGCAGTAGGAGGGTGCTGGGGTGTACTGTCTGCGAGCATCGCTAGAACACGTAGCTTATGTAACTCTAAAATCAAAGGCAACTTCAAAGCCAACAGCTGAAATCAGAGTATAAACTCTGCTTTATGTGTGTTTGTTACAGTTTTTTCCTAAGAATAATTACAATTACACTTTAATGGAAAACACATATGGTACATTGTTCTAATGACACAATAAAAAGTCACTGTAAAATAGAGAGGACTTTCAATAAGCAAAGAAAACTCAAAGGGTAGTATGTTGGCCTTGTATATTATTTAAAGGCATTACATGTTCCAGTACTATCAGTACTTAACTTAGAATTAGGAAGAGAAGAATCCTCTTTTCATCAGATACCTGCTTGACTACACATCTCATACCTAATTTGCCATGATTTCAACTTTTCAATGCTTAAATCTCCAATTATGCTTTCACTGTATTTACAACAAGCATTTGAAACATTACAGAATTCATTTTAAGGAATGTCTTCAGACATGTTTTGTGACCATCCTACAGTCACCACAAATGTATGAATTGTCAGCATATGGTATTTCCTGCATACTTTGGACGATCTTTTTTACTTCAGTCTTGGGAAGCACCATGACCAGCAGGCTGAGGTAAAACATATATTTGGGGCAATTATGGCATAAGTTTCTTCCAGCTTATGATTACTGGCTAGCATGATGAGCCTTGCCCCTGATCCAGCTAACTGATTTGTGCAGGCTTTCCCAAGAGATGCCAGAAACGCAGGAGAAAAGGACAGATGTCATGATCCTCCTGAAGTCCAGCCTTCCACCCTATTGGCAGCTCTTTCTGCTTCCTGCTCACCAAACTTACTGCCTGTCACAACTTGTGCAGGAAATCTGTTTTAGTGCACAACAGCTACATGGCAAAAGTGGTTTTCCTAATGTCTACCTGAAACCTTGCTGCAGTTTAGGATCCTACTAGCATTGAGCAGAAAACATGCAACCCTCAGTATACACCACTGGAAATGTTTACCTTCTCCTCATCAAGATAGCTGTTAATTGCCTCTCGGTTTGTGAACTTGCCCAGGATCATGTTGTAGGGTTGATCATTCATTTTTCTACAAATAAATTTCTCTCTCTTGAATAGCATCTTATTTTTTGCAGCCAGTTTCTCCATTTTGTAGAGATCATTTTCAATTTTGACCTTGTCTTCTATCATTCTTGCAGTCCATTCTAGCTTCAAATCTGATAACACATGCAGTTCCATCATCCAGGTCATTAATAAATATGTTGAGTTGTTTTAGAGCCTAGGTAGGTCCTTGCAGAGTCCCAGTCGGTTCTTTCTTTCATTTTGACAGTTGATCACCAACAGTGCTCTAAACACAATTTTCAAAATAGTCTTGCACCCTGCTTCTTAATTTCTTCCACATTATATTTCCCAAGTCTGCTAATGAGACTGTCATATAGGACAGTGTACAAAGCCTGAGCAAAGTCAGGGTCCATGACACCTACCATCTTTTTTCTAACCACAATGCCTCTTACTCTGGGGAGAATTTGAGAAGGAAATTAGATCGGTTTGACTTTTTTTTTTATTTTTTTATTTTTTTTATTTTTTTTGAAAAAAACCTCCATGCTAACTTAGTCATTTTCCTGTTTTCTTTTCAGGTTTGTTTACTTGAATGTTTTTGGCAAAAGTAACATAATACTGATATAAATAGCAGGATTCACCCCACACTTAATAACAAGCTTCATCCTAAATTCCTTTATTAAAATTTTATAGAATGTGAGAACTGACATCACACAACTATTAGAGAACATAAACACAGAAAGATTCAGTTATCTGTAACTTTTAAATTAGACAAGTGTGAGAGCAAGAAAATCATAAATCTCCAGTGTATTAAACCAGACAAAATTAAATTGGATAAATAATTTCAGTTGTCATAATTATGAATTTAGAGTATTAAGAAAAAACTTGCTAGAAAGACATGGTGTTAAAGCATGTAGTTCTGAGTAGTTCTGAGCTTCTCACTGAAATGCTATTAAGTAAGAAAGGCTCATTCCAAGTGGACTAACAAGAGTTATGTCCTAACTATCTTTATTTGGGGCTCACTGCTTAAACTTTTACTTACTGCAGGCTGAGCCCAGGTTTCATATTACCAGCAATGTCAATTAAAAGCGTCACTATCTGTTTTACTTTATCAGGAGCACTCCACAGAACAGAGCCCATGGATCCCAGATGGAAGCCCAGAAGGTCACTACAATACCCTACATGGCTCTGAAAAACTTTCCCATTTGTTCTACAAAATGCTTGCTCAGGGAACGTGTTCTGGATCCAGCCAAAAAAGAAGCTCACTCAGATCACAGCTCTCTTGTGCAGTCCTTCGGATGTAGAAAGCTATAAGGCTGTGGCTGTAAGAACAATTCTGGCAACTTGGTTCCTGATGACCTGTTTCCCAAGAACCAAGGTCATAGACCAAGACCAGGCATATCATCTGGTACCACAAGGACACTTCAAATCCCAACAGAGGAATGTATACAGCAAATGGAGCTATAGGGTTACACGAACACTCTCAGTTAATGGCTCTATTCTTCACATTCCTGACATTCATTTCAGTAATGGAAAAAATGTAGCTACAACAAGATGAAGAGATTAGCACCAGAGTACTTCCAAAATGTTCTATTGCATTTCTATCATGAAAAGCTGAGTATGTAAGTGACAACAGCATGTGTCAGTTACAACCAAGGATGCATCCTCAAAGGAACCATCACACTACCAAGACAGCTTGAATCATGAATGAAAGATTGGATTTTAACCCAGCATCCAAGTCAATTCAAGGACCTTCACAGCTGAAATTCTATCCACTGATAATTTTATACTCACAGTTTCCCATCTAGAAAAATGCTAGAGAAGAATAAATTGTTTCTGTGAAGACTAAAATCCATTAAGTCCTAAAATAAAAACACCATGATGTAGAGAGGTAAGCTCTACACTTGACAAGAACAGTTTTGATTGTTTTGTATATAAATAGAGGGACTGAGAATAGTTGAAAGACACAATCTCAGAAAGAAGACTTGATGTAGACATTGTAAGAGAAGGCTGCAGGGCTTTGTTTGCTTTTACATTCATAGGCACTCTCACAGTACTTTTAAATACGTTATCAGAACAATTTGTTCCTTTACCTCTGCAGCTTCTATTGTTTCCTCCAGCTACTATTCTAAAAGAATCCCATGTTTGAAATCTAATCAAGCCTGAAAGTATCCAGGTCACAGCTTGTGCTTTTATTGCTAGTTAGTCTAAGAAATCAAAGAAAAATGACTGCAGTTTTTCCTTAAGACAGTTCTAATCTTGGAGAGTAATGAAAGGTGTTGTAGGAACGCAGGGAGACATCACACATAGAGACAATGACAATGAAGAAAGACGATGCTAAGGATTAAGCCGAAGTTAAGGCCCGAGCTTCGAATTGTTCTCAGTGTGGAAGATATGACACTCAATGAGGCTATGTCCAAGACACAAAACTGAACCTGAAAACAGACTCTGAAGTATTTCAAAAGGAATGTTGCAATCAGTGATGATAGTGTGTAAGTACGTTTGGTTCAACTGCATGGCCAGAAATACAACATAATCCACTCAAAATGTGCGGAAAGATGGCAATGGTATTTCTGGAAGGCGTAGTGTTGAGTAGAGTACTTCTGCGTTAACAGAGCTGAGACTAAAGTTTTGGGAAGGCTGGGTAAGCAGAGCTCCTTATGATGATAATTCCCCTTTTTCCCAACATGATGGCTGCCCGAGTCATCAAACAGATATTGAATGGCTTCATCATCTACTGCTACTGGCCTGAAAGTTTGTATGCCCAGCTGAGCTTTACAGTGAATATTTATTCCAAACAGTGCGATACCTACTAATATTAGTTCAGAAATGAGTGAACAGTAGCCTCACAACCACAAATGGGGGTAACTTGTTTATGAAACAAATAGAACAAGGACATCCTTAAAATATAATTTAAAAATTCATGAAAAACCTCTTAGTTCCTGGTTTCATCCCTACACAAAAGAGATGCCAGAATTTAACTATCATTTTCAGGGCTACACCCCTGGAGAGGGAAAACCCAGTCGTTCTTACCAATGCTCAACACTTCTGGAGATTAATACCTCCTAGGGATGACAAAAGGCTGGGAGAGTTGGGTTGCTCAGCCTGGAGAAGAAAAGGCTCTAAGGAGACCTTATGGGGCCTTCCAGTACTTGAAGGGGGTGTACAGGAAAAATGGGGACTGATTTTTTTAACAGGGCCTGTTGTGATGAAAGATGGGATGATGGTTTGAAACTGAAGGAGGGTCGACTTAGAATAGTTATAAGGAAGTGATTTCTTATAATGAGGGTGGTGAAACACTGAAACAGGCTCCCCAGAGAGGTGGTAAATGCCCCTTTCCTGGTAACATTCATGGTCAGCCTGGTCTAGTAGAAGGTGTCCCTGCTCATTTCAGGAAATTTGGACTAGATGACCTTCAAAGGTCCCTTTCAACCCAAACCATTCTATGATTCTGTGTTTTCTGTAGGTGATTTTCTTCCAGGTATATAGTACCCAAGAGCTGCCACGTGTATTCTCAAGGTTTGTGCTTATCCGCAAGAATCGCACATATAAGACAGTATAATGGTAAGCATCAATTTCCAGTGACCAAAATGATTCTGTTAAACAACTTCATCATGGCAATGGGCAAAATCCCCCACAGACATAAGAAGAAAGCAGAGCTGAATAGGCAGTGTTCTCAGTTTGTAGCAGGAGAGACTGTTGTCTGTGTCATATTAATTAAGAAAATAGATTATTTCACAGCATAGATTTTTAAGCTTTTTAATGATTTCCCTTTTTTTTTCTTTTTAAGGTTTACTGCATTAGCAGCTGAGGGCACAGTGTAAACTTTTGCTCCAAGACTATGTAGCCCCTTTCTGAAGAGGTTCCTTCTAAGTTTGGTCAGCAGAAGACTGCTCTCCACTGGCTCCAACACGGCCTCCCCAAGCTATAAGCAGACCAATGTTTTCAACACATGCTTTACAACTCCTGCTGCAGGGGTGCAGAGCAGAGGAGCAGAGCTGCTGTGGGGGTTAATCCAGGCAGAGCCTCCCCCAGGCAGGCACAGTCCTTGAGGATCCCAAGCTGGTGCCCAGAGAGCCCAGCCAAGGAGGATAGGCTGGGGTCCCTGGCTCTGCTCAGGGCAGGATTAGGGCCCCAGCTGAACGAAAATGTCACCCCCGGGCTTCCCAGGAGAGGCTGGACTAAGAAATTAAAGCCTATGGATGGCTTCAGAGCCCAACAACTCCTGCTAGTCAAATTTCTACTGACTGCATGCCTTGTCACTATAGCTAAAATGAGCCATGGACCACTGCAGTCAGATAGTGCCAAGTCTTAAACAGCCTGTTTTGACCAAAACTCTCTACATTCCTCCTCTTACTAAATTTACATTTGGGAAGCAGCTAAAAGCTAAAAAATTGAATTCACGTAAAGTCAAATTCCAACTTCTCCTCCTTTAAACCAAAGCAAAATTTGATGTGGACTGTAAGCCAAAATTCTGAATTAATTCTGCCTTTATTTAAGCACGAACAGGATCTTTGGGTATGATGGCCAGAAGGCAATGACCCAGCAGCTCCTCCTACAATTTAGAAGGCTTGCTCCTGATCAGTGTATGAAGCCTATGGCAGAGGTCTGAGGGAAATACAAGTCCCTATCTCCTTATCATGTTCCTTTTGATATGTCCTTTCCAGCAAGGTTTGTATTGAATCTTTAAATTTTTGTGTATCCTGTAGCATAAAGAGAGCATTAACAAACTTTCCTCTCAAAAGATCTGACATGATGAAACTCAGTTCCCAAAGTCGAAAAGTGATCACAACTCATCGGAGGTCTGTCTTCACTGACTGCCTTCCCAGTGTTTCAAAATGGATTCTTTGGCCAAAACTTTAAACTGCAAAGTAGCTTTCCAAGAGATAAATAAATCGTATTATCCTGTAATATTAGACAGCTAAATTTATTTATCCTATTTTACAAACCAAGTACCCCATATCGGTGTAGAAGGAGACTATACCAAATGTAGTTCTCAATAAAGAACCCTAAGTTAAAGATCCTTCCCTTGATGGTTGATGCTAAAAGAACCCAAATTAAAACCTGTAATTTTATCTTAAGTGCACTTAAGAATATGAGTATTTTTACCATACTATAGCAGGTTATATACAAGTTTTTTTTCTAAATTGATATCTCCACACAAACATAAGAAATTAAGTTGTCATTATACTACTAGACCTTAATTAGCTGCTCACATTAGAAATATCCTGAGATTTCTCTCTTTATAAAGGTCTGTAATTAGTGTAATTAAGATAATATTTTGATTACATGGCTTCAGTCTTTTAGGCCACATAATTGGAAATGGAGCACATTTTAAAGTGACTGTCCTTTGGAAAAAAACTCAAGCAAATAGACCAAACAGTCTGATGGACTCATTTGTTCTGCATCATCACACTGGCCCTTCACTCACACCATGTCACCATTGCCTGGCAAGCTGCACCCAGCTGCTAAAGAAGGACAAATTTGGGCCTTGCAGAAAGACCACCTTCTGTGTGAAACAGCTAGATCACAGCCAAAGATTACGTTAGATCTATTAGCTCAGAATGTGAGGGTTTAGCTGACTTACAGCCTCATCCTGAGAGTTAAAAAGCATTTTCATCATTACCTTGCAGAAGGTATTTTATAGTGGCTGAAATGAGCTCCAGCTCCCCACGTTTTCATTCTCAGCTGCATTCTCCCTGAAAAGTTTAGTCCTTAACATAAAATACTCACCATCCCTCTTCCACTTTTATTTTTGTCTATATCCCCAGTTCTACTAAGAAATGCATCTCGCTTATGAAAACCAGAAGCAAGAGCACCCTCAGAGGAGAAATACACAGTAAAGAGAGAGAGAGATGGCATCTTGTGTTTGAATCAACGTTCTTTGCCCTAACTTAAAGCTCAAACAATCCTTGGGGGAGTCATCAAGGCAAAAATTATTTCCTCCTGAGTTGCCATTTTTCTGCTTTAGAATCCTGCCCATGACTACAGGAGAGCTGCAGAAGTCTGAAGTATGAGTTGGGGGTGACACATACCTCTTTTCTCCTCTTAGTCTGAGAGATGTTTTTCTCTTTTCCACAGCTTATTGTTTTAAGAATGATACTTCAGTCTATTATACAAAAAAGAGTGCTTGACTAAAACATAAAGGTAATGGGTAGTTAATTAATCCTCAATATTAAAATTTATATCAATGTGCATATGGAATTCAGCTGTCTTCCTTAGTCTGAGTGATAATTCAGCACTGCATCTGTAAACACAGGGCTTTGAATGTTCACTTGCAGGCTTAACAGAACCAATAAAAATAATTTAAAAAATAAAACAAATATCCTTTACTCCCTCTGCTTTTTAAAGCTCAGAAATTAAGGAAGACCATTGAGGGAGAAATAGAGTCTCTAATTAAAATTCTTGGAGTCCACGGGATGGACTTCCCTGTTGGAGTAACAATTTATCTTCAGTTTTAAAAAGTCACCATTGTAAGCAGAACAGCCAAAAAATTAATTCCTAATGCAGTCTAAGATGCCATCTAAAATTGGTATTATCTTTCTTTCTTCTCCATGAGGAGTCCATGAGGCTGGGGAGGTAAAGACCTGAGTGGCTCTGGTTGAAAGAAAACTTCCTTTCTTTTTCCCATGCTAAGGTCTAGGCTAACAAGCATTTTAAGACCTGAAACCTGCCTACGGAAGTTTTACCTTCAGATACCATTCTCTTAACTTTCTCTAGCCTGACCCTCAGCACAGTTCTCCCAGCTCGCATCTCCAGCTCCATAAAGCTACAGCTGCAAAATGCCATTATGAGAAAATCGGCATAGAACTGTCAAACACTCTTAAGGATATATTGAACTACTTCTTCAGAATTTATTTCTTTTAATAAAGAAGAATTTGAAAGATTTTTTATAACTAGAACACAGCAGCAAAAACACCTTTCTCAAACTTCTATACCCTAAATCACTTGAAAAAGCAGTTAATCACATCAGCCACTTCTGTACTTGCTGGTTATCCAACAATTCTTGTTGTAGTCTCTTGTCAAATGGGTAAACCTCTGAGAGACACTGAAATGTTAATGGTTAAGGACTCAAAAATTCAGCCATCTGCAAAATCAGCGGGTGCTTTACTGAGGGCAGGCTTGCACGCCCCCAACGAGGGGGAGGAGGAGAGTTTTTTATGCATGGTGGCGAAACCTTTGATCTGCATGGGACAGAGGAGGTGAACACCCATCACCAGAGAATGACCTCAACAAATCAACCTTTGTTTAGTAACCAGCTGGGGTCTGAGCCAGATAAATGAAAAGTAAAAAGCAGATCCTGCTAGGTGGATAATGGTTTTTATCATGCCAATGTCCTCCCTTACACACCTGGCTCAGGTGTAAAACTTCCCCTGGGGAAGTACCAGGACATTCACACGTAGGCCTGAAGGTATTCATCCCTTCTGATGGGGTATAACTGGCTCGATGAGGAAATTGTCTTGCCTTAGAAGGGGTCATAAACCATCAGAGACCCCCAAAGTGCCCCCTGACTCATTTCTGGGGCTTTCCACCAGCAGACTCCTTGTGATTCACAGTGTTGCATCAGACAGTGTAAAACTGCCCCACCAAGGGAGGCACCTGGGTGTTCCCATGTAAAATTAAATGTACGCCAACCCATTAAACTTTGTGATTCATGGGCTTCTCCCACCCTGACAGATAAAGACTGTGACCATCACTTCAATAAACAGCCACTGAAATTGCAACAATCAAGTCTCATCACTGGATCCACAGTGGTGATATTCTTCCTCTCTGCTATCTACTCTTATCCTTTCTTTCTCTTTCTTTCTTTTCCTTATACACTTTCTTAAGTGTTAGTTTCATGCTTTGATATTACTCTATTTCTATAGATAATAACAAAAATAGCTACATATCTCCTTTCCTTTGCAACCAATGCATATACATTAAAATATATATATTACAATGCATATACATTATATATATGTACACATATATGTATAAACACCAATCACTCAGTGTCATTTCATTCTAATCCACCCCAAGTAATCTATTAACATGAACCTAAATTGCCCTTGCCTTCAGAGGCAGATCATAACAACCTCATACTATTTTTATGCTCCTGAGGTGATTAATAAAAATCTGTCACCACACCCATCAACATCCCTCTAAAATTTAAATTATCATTCTGGATATCTCTAATTTTGGAAAAGTGGACAGGAGTAGGCTAGTTTGGTCCTTTGTAAGCACAAAGGCAAGCTTAATACTACACTTACAACTCATTTGCCATTCTAAAAAAGGAATAATTTATAGTCCATTACATCTACAAAGGATTGTCTCTAAGATAACGCTAAGAAGTTTAACAGGAAATGGTGGTAGAGAATTTCTGAAGGGAGACCCAGTTCCTTTCACAGCTTCTTTAATGCAAGAAACATTACCTGTAGGAAATTGAGGCTGCTTCTCCCACAGGTCTGACTTTTTCTGAGCCAGGGATAACACATGCCCTTTATTGTTGAACAGAAAGAATGGTCATTGCAAGTACCTGCCTTGAGCAATTTAGCAGTGGTGAAAAGGGGGTAATCAATA
>VZRN01002230.1:0-58202 GCA_013397935.1 Dasyornis broadbenti
GGTGAGGCATTGGACCATGTTGTTAGTTTTTTAAGTGGAAGGTTTTCACAAATCTTAGGAGGAAAATCAGTGGATGGATAGTCGAAGGGACAGGACGAGCTAGAAACACATGTATTTTTTCACCTTTAGTACTGAGTATATTATTCTTTTGTATATTTAGACATGTTATGTGAGCACATAGAAAAGAAAAATTCATAATTTATAGCTTTTATAAAAGTTCTACTGCACCCACTAAACAGCATTTAGCACGAAATAATAGTTTTCCAGAATGGGAGATTACATTTTTCTTATTATTTTTCTTTTAAACTGCAATACCAGGATACACTGAAGTACATAAAATCTTTCCACCTTAACAGTGTGATCTGTCCAAGGATAAACCTGCCTAGGACCTAGTTCAAGTTTTTATGAAATAAGCTTTGTAAAATGGTTCACAGCACTCAACCATCCTCTCAGACCTCTACGCTAAAAGTCTTTCATCCACTTGAGTGGATTTACATCAGATGTCAATAGTAACAGCATTACAGGATTAGGCTTTCAAAAAGATCCTCACGTGTTCCGCAATGGAATTGAAATGCCTGGGTCAGTCCAGCCATTCAGAAAAGGTCTTCCAGCAATTGTTACAGAGCTTTAATAGTCCAGTAAATCCACACGTTGTCTATTGGCAGCAAGGGTTTGCACACTTTGCACAGTTCTCTGGATTGCTCTTTATTAGACATGGAGCCTATGTTTAGATGATTCCCATCCAGATCCTATCAGATCCCTAGTTTATCATCCAGAATTGCAGTGACTTCTTCCAAAAAGCCCATTTGATGCATGAATGGCCTTCTGCAGCCATCCTCACACATCTGAAAGACCCAGCTGGGCCTTGAAGTCAGAACTCCCTGTATTGGCAGTGCTTTTATATTTACCTCATTAATCTTTTTAATATGCAAAATATCTGAAATATTGAAATTCAGTTTTTATTGGACTTTTTAGGCTAATAGTTCACAAGCTTCAGGTTTTGTTCATTAGTTGTGCCAGGTGCTCTTGTGTTTCTGAAAAATTGTACAAGTTCATAAATGTATTCATTTAATTTTGCATCTAGCAGCTTGACTGCTGTTTGGAAGAAATAATGAACTACTAGGCAAAAATTTCTTTAGAGAAAACACAGTATTAAGCAGATACTAAAATAAAGTCCAATATTAATTTTCTAGGTCTTTTTCAAGTAACAGAGGAGTGACGCAAAACAGTAAAAGGTATACAGGCACGAATAATGCAAAGCACTTGGTAAAGTGTACTTGGTAACATTTACATTGCAAAAGGGGATATTGCTTTACTTATTAATTTTATGGTCTAACTGATACATTATAATTTTGACTTCAGTTAACACTATTCCATAACTGCTGGGAAAAGAGATTGCCTTCAAGGTGCAAAAATTATGGATTTTTTAATGTTTAAAAGTACAAAGGAATATTTTATGTCTATCTGTTATGACATTGCTTGATAGGCCATGAACTGTGGGACAAAATGCTAGGCCAAACAAGTGCAAATAAAACTATAATTCATTATCTTTGAAAGTGTATAGCATGGTCATATCATTGGAATTCTGAAATAATTATCCATAATCCTGAAAGAAAGTATGACAATTCAACAACATTCTGTAATGTAGTACCACATCAAGTACTAAGTATCAAAAAGTGAAAGCTTAAATCACATTATGATAACATTTCCTAAACTATTTTAAAGCACTAGAACCCTTCAAAAGGAAAGAATGTAAATCATTCCAGACATGGTAGATTTTTTGGCAGTCCCACACATATGAAAACTTCAAATTATGCAGTCTGTGCTCTGTCTCATGACTATCACTGTCAAAGAGCAGTTAAGTAAAAACACCAAAGGAACAAAAAATACAGATGTCTTCAATGAAAATATAGTGAAAACAAACTGTCTAACAAACAAATGTAATGTAGGGTCAGAATATCACCTATGCAATTTAAAACTCTAATTATCCTGATAAATGGAGCATTATCAGACCTTTACATGAGCTTGTAGGTGATGATGTGTTAACACAGATAACTTCAGCTGAATGTTAATAAACCTACAGTGCAGATAAATATCTTCAATTAGATTCCCTTTTAACATCCTAGCATCTGCCAGGCTCTTTCCTTACACTTGACTACTCAATTTGTGAATGGCTTTTTTTTCTTCTCCCATGTCTTCTCCTGTTTTCTAAAGTTTCAGGGAGCTGTTTTTCCAGGCACATGGATTCTCATTAACTTGGCTGCATTTAGCAATCCATCTTTTTCGTTACCTTTCAGACTTTCTATCATTGCTTCTGTTTAAAAAGAGCTACCAGCACTGTAATGCAACGAATGCAGTACAACAAAACCATGAACTACAGAAGGGAAGGTGACACATCCTTAGAACTGCAAAAATATTCCCAACATGGGAAAGCAGGTTGTGATTAATCTGCCAGTGTTTCTCCATGGGTTCACCAGTTGTTACCATGCCTTAAATGGGAGGGAGGAGTGAGCGAGCAGCACATGGTTTGGAGTGTTTCAGTGGGAACAGTAAATTAGGGAATACCATTCTTAAATCACAACAGGTCCTGACATCTCTCTGCACCCTGAACTTAATGACAGACAAGAGCAGGAGGCAAGGATG
This sequence comes from Dasyornis broadbenti, assembly GCA_013397935.1. NCBI lineage: Eukaryota > Metazoa > Chordata > Aves > Passeriformes > Dasyornithidae > Dasyornis > Dasyornis broadbenti. The sequence continues at coordinate 2,644 of VZRN01002230.1, forward strand.
CCAGCAAACTCCCATCACATTACCTGGAAGCACCCTCTGCAACAATGTAGAAAGACGGTTCACTAAAACTTCCCGTTTTTAAGAGTACTTTGCAAATATTTCCTCTCGCTCATTTTTAAAAGACGACTGGAAAGCCTAATAGCACTTTAGAATGGAGACAGAAGGGGAGCAGAAGCATGTTGGTGATATCATAGCATCACCTGCTGTCCTGCCACACCTAGAGCCTCATTCAGTGTGAAGTTTGGACAGATATGAGGAATATTTGAAGCAAAGCTGTCTCAATCATTTATACTCAAGTTCTTGCAGACAAACTCTGCCCCAAGCAAGGTCTCAGTCATCCAGGTTTCCCCCTGTACTGCTTCTGATGAAGAGGTGCAATATCCTTTAATCCAGACAGTACACTACCTATTTTAATGGGAGAAGTACTCCAAACTTCATCCAAATCCCATGGAAGTAAACAGCATTTCTGTGATTTAAAAGGGCATTACACAAATATGTTAAAGAGATAAAATATAAGAGGATATATAAATTCAAGGAAAGCTAAATGACTCTACCTAACCAAGAAACAAGGACGGTTTCAATGTGACAATCTGAAACTGATAAAAAGCACTGGAAAGCAGAAGAAAATATGAAAAAGGCAGTAAGGGGAAAGTATTCATCATATGCTGTCTGCACCCAGCTTGGAACATGAAACACTTAAGACAAAAACAATAAAAGTTGTCCAACATGCTGTTAGTGTAGCAGGATATCAGGGTGTCATTCTGCACCTCTGAGAGCAGTGAGGGTTTCTCTCAGTCTAAGATAAACTAAAGCTTTAGTTTTACTTTACTTCAGTGGTAAATGAGTAACGCAAAAATTTTAAGTTAAGAAGTTGTTAAGAAACTGTGAATTTACTATTTTACACCACATGCAATAGTTCTGAGGAAGTTATTAGGACTACTCCTATATACAGTGCATAAAATTAGATACATATTCCTTCACAGAATCAAGATTTCATAAATCAAGCCTTCACTTGAAGTTTTAGGGAAATAAATTGATGATGTAAACACTGTTGGCACTCAGATCTGTGGAATGGAGATGTTTTCTTACTTTTTTGAAAGTAGGACAGATAAAAAGATGCATTTCACTGTTAATCCTAAGATCTAAGCACTTGGAATCTCCTTTGATTGCTACAGTGAAACAGAAGTTCTAGCAGTAAAGCAGAATTTCTGCTAAAGTTCCTGTCCCAAATATGAAATAGAGCAATGTAGGTATAAGATAGTATTACACTGAATTTGACAGTTATAGCTGACAATTATTTTCTAGTTATGTCTAGTTTGTCACAGGGTGATAAGGTTTTCTGTTGGAAATTCAGTTTCCCAGGGAGCTTCTTGGCAGAATTGTTATTAAAGGTCATCCCAGAAATTCACACTTCAGATCAAAGTAAAGTTACACATTAAACTTTTAGTCTGTTCTAAGTTCAATCACAGCAGTGTAGCATTCTCTATTTTGGCACACTGCTAAAAAGTCAGATCTTTATTTCAAAGCTAGATAAAGAAAATGAGGTCTGTCAGAGATCAACCTGTCATCCTTGAAAAACAAGGCTGTGCTGGAACCAGCCCAGCAATATAGGATTAGCAAGCTTTCATTCTACAGAATTTCATCTGCAGTTCAATCCTGCATTGATTATTTGGAATAACTCTATTGAAATTTAAAGACTCTGTGCAGAGTTGGTTTAATGTCAAGATGTACTTTTAAATAAAAAGGAGATCACTCCCACCTCCCTCAGTTGGTGGTATTTCCCTTTTGCTTTTAATAAATAACAAGTTAGTCACTTCCCCTGCCCCCAGAACAAGTTTTACTGTGTTTCTTCACTTCTGTTTGTCAGTCTCCCAAACACATTTATTCACCAAGTGCCTGTTCATCTTATTTACTGTAGAAGCTGAACTCTATTAAAATTATATACAAGCGATAGAGCTGAAAGAGCAAACTCAAAGGTTTTGTATAATATCTTATAAAATTAAGCTGACTTTTAAAATCTTTTTTGCACAAGCACTCCAGCCAAAGTGCTTGAAGGAACCCTCATTCATTTGTAACAACCATGTTGTGGTAACTAAAGTCCTTTGAAGGTTTCCAGGTTCTGGCTCAATTTGAGATGTCTTATATTTGGCTTAGGATCTTGCTTAAGCAGCAGCAATACCGTTGGCATCACTACTTTTACTTAGTTGTGGAGGTGAAGCTTTAGTTCGCTGGTCAAAAAAATTTCTTTCTCCTCCAAAAGCATTGAGAGATACTATGAGCTTTAATATTTTTTCATCCAATTTACAAAGACTTGAGAGCTGAATCCAGCATCATTGATATCAGTAGGAAAAGTGAACAATGAAAAAATCACAGCCTTACAGTGCAGTAATTTCGTTTTAGCAGTGTTACTCCTGTCACAGGTCCCAGTCCAATGCAGCGCACTTATTCCAGATAGAGCGTGATCAAGCAGGTCATGCAGATCTCTGGTTTATCTTTAATTCAGCCATATGAAGAACTTATTATGTCAAAATTACAGACATGAGAGAGGAATACCTACTTCTGTGTCCATTTGAGCCACAGGGAAAACTTCAACAGGGATTTTCTGCTTTAGATGACTTGTGCCTTGTGGATGTTTAATAAGAGATATAGATGGGAGGTATTACTCAAGAAGAAACTGTACTTCCCACATATGTGGCCTGTTTACCTACAACATAACTATTTTCAAAAGATTCTATTAATCATATATGATCATATGAGGCCTTTTTCATTCTATTTGCCTCTCTCTTCCTAAACTATTACTTTCCTGTAGGTCCCCATTATTTTCCTGTAGGTGTTTACCAAATAATGAACAGAGTACTTTTCAAACACATAACATTCAACCCCATAACTTCCACAGTAAATCAGGATTTTAGATTGTGTAATAACTCATTCTTACAATAAAAATTTAAAGAGAGAATACGAAGGGATATCTCATTTCTTTTTCTATCAGAGAATGATTTCAAGAGTGAATAATCTTTCTGGCAGTCAAAGGTATTCAGGAAAAAAAAAATCTATTGAACTAAATTGCCCAGGGATATCCAGATTATTAAACCAAAAGCTCACAAACACCTCAGTACTGCAGGTTTTCTGAGTCAACTTCATGTTTCTAATTATCATTAATCTAACTGACACTGGGTACCTAAATATCTTAGAAATCAAAGCTTTATTTTCTGTCTTAATAAAGCAAAGCCTTAAACTAGCAGCTATTGTATGAGTAGTCCCACTGGTTTTTCATCTTTTGACATTATGATCTATCAATACTTTTAATATTTTTCCATGTTCTCCAGGAATGTTTTACTTGAATGTTCATGATTTTAGTTGGGAAGTGTTTTGCCTTTTATTGCAGCCATTTTCTGTCATCCTTGAAGTGATTGATCTTTACCCATTAAAATCAGCAAATGGATTAAATGAAATAAAATATTTCATTCCTTTAAAATTTAATAATTTATTTTGTATCTTAATTAGGTATTTGTATACAAACGATCTTTTTGGCTACAATTACTTTTTGGATACAATTACTTTTGAAAGAAAGACATGGTTATTCATACTGCTGCTAGCATCTCTACTAATTAGCCGAGTTGGAGGTGGAACACAGCAGAGTTGTAATTAGCAGAATTCTTTGTTCCATCTCCCACCATCTCCCCATGTATTTTCCCTTTTTATTTTAACGTATAAAGTTAAAACTCTAGAACCTGGAAATTCTTCACAACATGTCTGGTGTTTGTTTTTAATACACACGCTGATTTCAGATGTTATTTTCCCATATTTTCCTCAGCCTCTCCTCAATGAAAGATAAATCCAAACAAGCTCAATAACAGTATTGTTGCTCTCACTTGAAGAAGCCAACCGAAACATACTTTACATTGTTTAATCAACGAATGCAGAATTAGAATAATTTTTCCCTTTGGAACCTTAATCCTATGTAGTGAAGATTTGAGGACACCGCTGCCTGCTTGCAAATATTTCACAGAGTGATTAATAGCCACATTAGTAAACCAAATTATTTATTGCAAATTAGTTGCTCATTTGTACAAAGCACATCATACATCATGCAAAATTGCCACTACACATTTTCCTCAGCATTTTGGCTTTCTATTTTTCATCAAGCTTTCCATGCTCTCCCATGTCTTTCCTCTGTTATGATTCTGTTTCACTAATGTTTCACCAATATAAATTTTCACAGCCAAAATGCAAATTATTTCTGTGTGAGACACAATAGCCACTTTTTTCCACTGTCCAAAAGTGCTCCTCAAATTAAAAAGAAGTAGACAGTCGCTGTGCTCTAACAAAGATATGACAAAGGTAATGATGCAGGGCAATATTCATGCTGAAGGCAAAGAATAAAGACAAAAATGAGCAAACAGTCCAAAAACAGATGCAGCAATGAACTGATAAAACAGGAATGACTGGCCTTTAAATAAGGTTAAATGTTAATATTAGCTATAACTTCAGAACTAACAGCTGCTACTGCTGCTGCTGCAAATTTTCCATTAATACTTTTGCTTCCACGTTTATCTCTTCACTGTTGAGAAACAGGAAATTATCATTTTAGACAAAAACAGTGGAGGAAAGTTGCAGGAGCATATGCAAAAGAGCTTTCAAAGAAAAAATATTTATATGATGGAAAAGATCTTGTTACTACTTATATTTCCTAGTTTAGGCAGATTTTTTCATATGTAATGTTGGTTTTGTTTTTTTTCCCAAGAAAGACCTGCTGTTTTTTAAACATGAAAAATTATCCTTCAGGGACTGAAACACAATTATTCTGTACTATTAACAGCAGCCAAGTCTATAGTGCAGAAATATATTTCTCAATGTTTAGATTAATTAGAAAATCAGAATTATCACACTGTGATGTCCTTTCCCTCTCTTTGCTTTATATTAATGCTTAGATTAATTCTGTTCATAAAAAAGCAGATAGAAAATTAAGATTAAATTCTAAATAACTCCCTCAATTATTTTAACAATGATATTGTTTGTTTGGGGTTTTGTTGAGTGAGTTTGTTTGTTTGTTTTCTTGTAGATAGCTGTATTCAAAAGGAGAAATAGTAATTACAGACCCTAAACATTACTGTGATAAATAGATTCCACTCCCTTATTTTACTTTCCTTGAAAGAATTGAAATTCCCCTGTATTAATACTTACCACTCAGTATTTTCTTATAGTTCTAGTCATCCAAATTGAAGAAAAAAAGCCAATATGTCAATCGCATGACTGATCATAAAGGCATAATTATGAATAATGAGCACAATCTATGGAACTTGCTTTAGCAAACACTGCAATGTTTTTATGCAGTTTTTAGCTTGCTCACAATTAGAACAGATCAAAATGCATCACTAAGGTAAGAGAAGGAGACAAATGTTGAGTATAAATTACTTTAAGGTCTGTGAATGTAGTTCTTTTATACTACATGATATAGTAATTGAACTAAATGAAGTTAGAAGTCAGAAGCAAGCAATATGAAATTGTAGTAGATCATTGTGGAGATCCCATAACTAAACTCTGACAAATACAATGGTCTGGAATCACAGAATGCCCAACCCTTTTACACTGAGATACAGAGATACAAGATTAAAACATCACCATAATAAATAGATGTTGTCTGCTTATTTTTGGAATTTCTTTCTCTGTGTTGCTCACTCAACAGAAGATGAAGGATACTTAAGCCAGGTACTAAAGCTATATTTAAGGTAGAAAAACTGCACTAATTCCCAACACCAAAAAAGTCTCTGTAACTCATCACTTAACATTTTATTTCTCTCAGGCCATGAAGCAGGTAACACTAACACTGGCAAGAAGTAGCATTATTGTTTAATGGAAGAACCCAAAGAAGTGTACTTGATGCTGGAAGCTTTAGGCTGACTAATGCAGTGACTGGGAACAGGGTGACCACCAACAATCCAGAATCCACAGCAGTTTCAGGTTTGTGAAGAGATGCTCCTTAAACACTTCTCTACTAATGTCAAAATACCTTTATAAAGCACTTCTGCTGCTGTGTCATTTCTAGCTCTCCCCTCAAAATCCCTTCGTTCCTCATTGTTTGAAATGATGGAATTGAACTAAGTAGAAGTTCCAGATGGTGTTTATTTGGATTTAGTTTTAATGGCAGACATGCTCAATACTGAGCTGGACACTGTGCAGTGCATCTAAATAATTCAGCTGCTGTATGAATTTGTAGAAAAAGTATAGAGACACAGCATATTCAACGTTTTTATTCCCCTCAATTAAGTGACTGGATATCCTAAGAAAATAGAAATATAGCACTTGCTAAACCTCATGAGAAAAAATAAAATGGTCATTGTGTTGTTTTCTCTATTCATGAGTAATGGTCATTGCCTCAGAATGTGTCTAGCAATAAACAGTTTTGTAGTTATCAGATATCTCAACATTACTCCTAAAATTCCCATTATCTAATGCCTTAATGTGTTTCATATTCAGGACCATAAGCACCATTTCAAAGAGTGCATATAAATATCTATTCTTTAAAACATGTCTCCAAACAATTCTTAGCATAAGTTACAGGGGTTTTTTTCAGTTTTTTGTGGTTCTATGTACCTGACAGGAAAAGACATTTATTTTTAGTTCCACATATGGCTGTTTGAAGGACAATGGTTACCAGCATATGAATTCAAAACATCACAATGAGAATATACTGAAAGAAGATACTAGAGATTTTCATATCTGTCCTCAATATAAGCATTCAGTGTGCTCCATTACAAATAAAGTACTCTTGATGTTTCTTTTAAAAGCAGTGGAAACCCCTTAAAATTTTCCTGATTTAAGTACTACTTTAATGCTGTTGCTCATGTGATGCAGTATGGTTTGTTGCAAGTCAATAACAGAACATGGCTCAAACAAGTCCTTGTCTCACCCACAAGTACATTCATCAGTCTTTACATTTTAGCTTCACCTTCCAGTTGTGTGAATCCACTTTCTCTGAGATACCAATGTAAAAATAAATCTGAGCTTGAGGAGCCTTGGCAGCCTAGCTTTCCCAGTTCAACTACTGTTAATTAATAACACCCTTTCTAAAAGACTCAAATCATCACCAGTTAATTACTTTTCAAGAAGAGACATTCTTTAATATATAATTCACAAAGCCAATTACACTCTTGTTAACAAGAGGAATGGGAAGATGTCGGTAACTACATCTGAATCGGAAGGAATACTTCTCAGGAATTCTTCCCAGTTTTGATGATCTCTGCCCTGATTCACACAAGTCTACTTCTGCACATCAGAATCTGATTTCCAGGTCCAAATTTAAAAAATCTGTTAAGACATTTCTATTTTCATTACTTTTGCCGTTTTTTATTCGTAGTACAGAAAATTTCTGATTCTCGCTATACTAATTTCTTTCCCACCATTTCAAGTGAGTGATGTGCTTTACTATCGTTTCATTGTCCTCTTAGTACATATAGCAAACAGACTGTCACTGAAGGAGCGTAGATATTTTCTGTATTTTATATCTATACCACTTCTACCTACACAGGAGATTAACTGTAGAGATTTAACTGGAAGTGTCAGGGTGCTGATGAAAAGAAATACCTGAGCAGTAGCACCTAACAACCAAAGCCAGAAAGTGATTAACGCTGAGCACTTAACTATCTTAAGGCAAGCTGCCCAAGTGAATGACTGCAAGGTTTCCTGACCAGGAAGGCTCTGCAGGTTCCACATGGGGTCTACAAGCATGTGAGATAGCTCCATAATAGAAGAGCTGAAATGGTTAAAACTAAATTCATTATTAAACTTACAGGAAAAAAGGGGACACACAAAAAAAATAAGATAGAGGCATTCTTCCATTGTGAGAATTGGGACGTAGGATATAATCAGAAAACTTAAGAAATGAACAAAACCGCATTACCTATGACCCAGTGAGAGTCTCCATTTTGTTTTGAAATTAGAACTGCTACCACTGAGATGTACCAAGCAGGGACCATCCTGCCCAGTTTATCCTGGGCATGAACAGCCCTCTGCCTGACAGGAAGGGAATACAAGGCACCTACATCTAAAAGATGCATTATAAGGATCAGATTTCAGCCAAATCTGAATACTGGCCGCATTGCAGAAAACAGTTTTGTTGGACTGCAGAGACCTACAAGTTCTGGAGTCACCTTCTGTGACTGTAAAGACAATTCTTGCACTGCAATACCTGGAAATGGGAAGTTAGGGATGGGGGTGGTGGGAGGGAGAGGATGGTCCTTTTGGGTTTGAAACATGGCAAGTGGAATAAATTTCTTTTGCTCAGATCTTTAGAAGAAATCTCATGGACACCTAGCCTCACTTAAAAACTCCAGGCTCCCAATTTTTAAAGCATTCTCCAGTACATTTTTTTCACTTTGTAAAGAGACTCAGGCCCATCAGCCACAGGTCTAGAGTCTACCCTATAGTCAAACATCTAAAATGCAAGCATCAGAGAAGGCAATCCTTACATGTCTAAGTCTGCTTGACAGTAGCTTTCTACACCTTCCCAAGCAATCTGAATCATTTGCAGCCTCTCTTAGCCTTCATGTGTATATATTTAAATTTTACGCTTCAGCTACCCTTCATAGATCACTGGTCTAGGAACTAAAATAAAATCTTAACAAGTTACAGAGTGCTCTGAGCCCTACAGGGAATAGTTTCACACATGAGAAAAATTTTCATATCCAGGGCTTTAATAGCTTCACTAAAAGAAAGCTACACTCAGTCTCAGATGCAGAGAGATATGTTGATATGGAGAGTGTTAAAAGGAAAGGATAAACTGTCTTTACTAGAATTGCTATTTGTACATGCCTTTAAAAAGAATTTTGCTGATGTAACAGAAAAAGTCCCCAGGAATCCATCCACTGACTGTGTGAAGTGTCTGCAATCCTTTCCACTGACATATCATTTATTGTTGGACTATGCACATATGTCACTGGCAAAAACTCTGCATGGCAAGGCAGACCTAAGGGAAACGAAAGAAAGGGTAATTAATTCACAAACACTTCCTCAAACTGCCTCCAGTAGATCCATTACAGCTCCCTGCTCCAGCTGTGACAGCAAAAAAGGCTCCCACTGCGCTTTCCCTTAGGAATCTGCACCCGAAAGTTTTCCCTCTAAGCTGGCTCTCCCCGTGCCTGTGATTCACAACCACACACCAAGTGGTAAGCTCCTGAGACAAACAGAAAGGTAATTCAGATTTCTTGATGGAGCAACACAGAGAAAATGCTCCTGGAGCTTTTCTTAAGGCTCCCGCTGCAAGCAAATCTATAGTTTCAACATAGGTACGACAGTGCAGAAAAAGATACAGCACATTCCTTACACAATGTCCCAGAAAACACGGAATCTGAAATGCTAATATGCTGCTGGTGAAATGACTTGGCACTTCAAACACCAAAAAAAGGCTTCTGTGGTATAGGAAGATGTGCTGGAAATTTCACAAAGTAGAAGATATTGTTGAATGTAAGTCTCATAATGACCTGTTATGATTTGTTAGAAAAAAACCCAAATTTTTCTTGAGATTTTGGCCATCCCTTTGCTCTCATAACTGTCCAAGCATGCTAAGTGCTGAAGTCAAAAGAAAATTAAGAATCTGTCCTCAAGGCATCTGGTCTCCTCTGTTCTTATCCTTTTTCACATCACAAGTGTCCACAAATGCAAATCCCCTTTTGCATTACTGAATCAATCAATTAATAAATAAGGTGATATATTTAAGTGCTGAAAGGACACAGGTCCGCATAAGAGAAGTCACAAAGCAGCAACAGGGGACAAAAAGTAGAAAACAAAAATCAGCAGAATAAAGAATTCTGGTGACAGGAAACTGTAAAACTTGAGTTTGGATTTAAAACTTTGAGTTTGGATTGAGTTTGGTGTGTGGTTATTAGGGAGAAAAAGACAGCTTTGAAGTAAGATCACCATGTTCAGCCATGGAGGCAATGCAGTTTGGTGGATTGCATAATGAATGTGTAATTAAAAAGATGCATTTTTGACCTACATTATAACCCTTGGTCAGTGACATCAGTTCTCAGTAGCATAATTTCCACACGTTGATCACTTTCCACACGCAGTGGTAGAATAGACAGGCAATGTTTTGCAGATGACGCCAGAATATAAACAGTAACTAGCATTATCATTGAATTAGAGGAGAGAGAACATTCAAACTGTACAGAAGTGTTGATAGAAAGGATGAAGATACGCTTCAAGAATGTATTTCAGTTTTGCTCTGCTCAGTCTTTACTAGTGAGAGAAAGGTACTTCTGGAAAGTTCTCACTTCAGAGAAAAATTTTAGCACTAATCCAAAAGAAAATACAAGCTACACAATACAGGATTAAAAATTGGGAGAAAAATCTGGAATAAGTTTCCTTTCTTTCCAACTTTACTTATCCATCCTAAATTTTTACTTTTGGGGATGAGACATAAATTAAAATAGAGCAGAAACAGAGCAGAGAAAATAAGCAGTATTCCTAAGTATAAAATGCCATTTTATTCCAAAAAGAGATGACTTTTTGATATATTTAATAAAGAGAACTCGAGCAAATGGTATCAAACATTAATGAGAGCTCCTGGGAAATTAGAATTTATAAAAGAAGCGAATTCCCATGTAAAGACAAAATAAAGAAGATATAATATCAGCAGTTAACAGATTATAAATCTGAAAGAGAACTTCTAGCATTAAGACATCCTTTGCAGATTCATTTAGCATTATTAATTTCTGCTCATATTCTGACTCCCACTTTACAGACTCCTTGTTGAAATAATGGATTTTTCAGCAGTAAAAAACATAAAAGGCCAAGATGAAAATGAGTATTTCAATTTGACCCATTGAAGTATTTCTGCCTCATGCAAAACCTGGTTTTACGATTCTAAGCTGTTTCCAAAATTTGTCCCACTGAACTGGGGGAGAGAAAGCCAGGATCTGTTCTGTTGTGCCAGCCGAATGTCGCTTTCTGAGGTGAGGTACCAAAGTAGCCTAAAGCAATATAAATTTAAAGCTCTTACTGCTGCATCATTCTTGACTTGTTATCGTATGCCTCTGATGATTTTTTCTTTTCTTTTCTTTTCTTTTCTTTTTTTTTTTTTTAAATTGGACATGCAGATGTGTGACCACTTGGACATGATAATAGCAGACTCATTCCTTTTTCTCTTTTCTCTCCAAAGGAAAACAAACCAGACTTTTATATAGAGTTAGAGGTTTTCTGAAATATTTTGCTTTATTTCTAGCAAAAATCCTTACCACCCACCACATAAAAAGAAAAAATATAAACATCCACCAAAAATTTAGGAATTAAAAAAAGGTCCCTGGTTTTGCGTCAAAGTATTACTTTCTTTCAGACAGATTGTCCGTTACTTCATTGATTTTTCACAGAATGTGTATTTTTGTATTGTGTCTGTTTTAAGTCCGGATTGATCCTGTACTTAAGCCTGCCTCTGGTAAAATCATAGATGGACAGGCTGCAGAAAAGCAATGAATCAGTACATATCTGTTATTTTACTCCACACCCACTGGACATGTCTGGGAGCATCTGGAATGTGGTAAGTAATCAGCTTTTCCCCCATTTTGCTTCCATTTGTTCCTCAGTTCCTCGCCTTCCCCAAAATGCCCTGAGTGGGGAAAGCTTTACTGCCTCAGGATACAGCGCGGTTTCAGTGGGAGAAGGTTCGATTCCAACCTCATCCTACCCAGTACATGAAACTAAACCCAGATTAAAGCTCTTTAGGCAGCTCTCATATTAAAATACCTTGCGTTCCTTTCACCTTCAGTTCATTAACAGGGTGTCTGATAAGAAGGAGCAGATTATTTTCAAAAGAACAGCAATGTCTTCATTGCTCTCATATTTCTGGTTTTCAATTTTTCACTACGACCTTAGTGATGCTGCTCTGTCCTTTACTTCCCACAGAAAGGCAGAGCCAAACTCCAAAATTGAAAATGTACGGGGATTACTCCAACACAAAAGGTGTCTAAACAGAGAGCGATTTCTGGTTATTACCTCCCCATGCAGCAAATCATCTGCACCTGAAACATGGGGAAAAAAGTGCTTCACAGCTAAAAGCACTGTCATCCTCCTTCAGGTGCCCACCACCGAAATTTGGAAGCCCTCTCCAATACTGAACACGTCCAAGGACTGCTGTCACACAAAAAATGCCAGGACAGAAAGATCTTGCTGGCCTTTAGTTCCCCTGGGCAGAGGATCATCTGCAGCACCAACAGTAGGAGCAGGTGTTTCCCTTCCCCGGCAAAGCTACTGTGATTCAAATCCAGCAGCTGCCTGCTGCTTGTGATACACAAGGTGCTAGAGTTCAGAGAAATTATTTGGTCAACATGCTTTTCAATTAACCTTTTTATAAGTATGATAATAAATTCAGTACTCTGTCAGTGCTGAATTTTAATTCATATTATTTTTATGCCGTTAGTGTGGACGCTTGAAACGTATAAATTTTAAACATTGAAAATAATATACTTTCTGAGTTGGAAATAAACCCAAAAATAAAAGAAAAGCTAGAAAGACAAAACTTTTATACCACCAGTAGAACTGAAAAGCAAAGTTTGAGATACAGTTCAAGAAAATGTTATATATCCAAAATAATACCTAGATAATGGTCTAGGAAACATTCTCAACTCTTGATTTTGTTGAATCCTTTTAAAAAAAAACAGAATGTGTCTGCATCTGAGATGCGTATATCAGGAAAACAAACTAATCTCTTTACCATTATAATCTGTTTCTAGCATAGTATATTAAAAAGTCCATGAGCAAGGATATTCTGATGTGTAGCATCTAAGATTTGTGGTTAAAAGCAGACCAGAGGCCACTCCCATCTCCATCACCTTGGAGCCTATGGGGTATAAGAAGTTTGTTAGCATCACTATGGATTTGGATTTCCTTCTTAAAAGTTTGAACCAACTAAAAATTTCATTATCCACTTTTTAAACTTGTGCTGAATAGGCGAGATCATGGAAATGAAACATAGCAATGGCCTTCATTATTCTCACACATTATCCGTGCTGTATCCTGTGCTTGTGCTTCACTGATCCCTCTGCTCCCAGAGGTGAAGACTCAGCCACATTTGCTTTCTTTTGGAAAATCTGTCCCCCTTCTGACTAACCAAGCATCAGGCTCTTTTTCTATCTTTATGCAGTGTGAACAGGAAATTTCATCCATTTTTAAGCACAAATAACTACATGGACCTAATAAACTTATATCAGCATTGCAGCTCTTAGAAGCTCACACAGAAGCAAATCTCTTGGTTCATTTTCTTTCCTGTGGTCCATTTTAGTGTGGTCCACACAGCCTGTTGTATGAGTTTATATCAACATCACAGGTCTGACTTGCAGAGCTTCAGCTTGGGTGGATGAATAGTTTCATTTATTATTTCCCATAGTGTGATTTACAGGCAGACTACAGGAAATTTTTAACTAGCATTGTCTATCTAGATGTCTAGTATCACTAGCTGATCTATCATAGTAAAGACTTTTGCCTAGAAAACAAAATTGGAGAAAAAAGAAATCAAATTTTTAACTCTCTCAGCCAGGCAGCAATAAACACAGTCCCTTCACTCAGGGATTCCCAAACTGATAAGTGTAAGTTGACTACAACTGCAATAGCTTCTCTATTCCATACAGAAAGAAGTGGGGTAATGGTCTTTATTAGCAGCCCTACAGTCAGCACTAAAACTGATGTGCTTTGCATCCAGAAGAGAGCATGTTTCATATCAAAGAATAAGCAGAGAAAGAATGCTGAAGTATTGGCAATTTTATTAACTTGCACAATAGTGATTGGGCACTCATTAATTAGTTAGGTACTCTTAACCAAATTGTAATTTATATTTCTCCTGATTCAATAGATTATTGTTTAATAAAACAATCATTTTTGTGTTGCTAAAGCCCAAGTTGACATAACAACTTGATTGTTTTGTAAAAGTACATTCTATTTAAATCTTCTTTAAAAGTTTTAAGTGAGGTTGTTTCTTACCTAAGGACTACAAGTATTGGACTGCATTACTCATGGCTGTGTGACTGGAGAGATAGTTCATCCTTCCACTCTTTTCAGAGGCCAGCTATCCAAATGCAGCTTTTTTGGCCTTCCCATTCAAGCAAGAATTCAATGTTACCTCCTCCACAGACTGAGAACATAATGAGTGTGATTGCTTATTGAAGCACTGGTATCTTTTTCTCAGTGCTTTTACTCTAAAACTATTCCTCAGAAGGGCATTTCAATTTACTCTAGCCCTCACTGAAAAGTACTGAGGAGAATTCAAGAGCTAACGTATACAGTAAAATACCGATATTTATTTTCATTATGTCTTCCCAGCTTTATCTGGCTTCAATACATGGGCCAAATTCCCACCTATAATAGGTGCCAAGTGGGGATTCTGCTAGGGCCATCTGCAAATAGTAAGTGTTCAAATTATTTTCCTTTTGGCCACTCTACGTAAGATCTCATTCTGCTTAATGGCAAATCATTATCAGGAGCTGCTGAACAGAACCACCAGGCAAAAAGGTTTCAGGATCCATGCACCATCTCACATCTTCTACAACGCTTCAATGACAAGAACTCCACCACAAAACTATTTCTTTTTTGTTTCATAACAGAAACGAGTGGCTTTATTCTATCAAGATTAGGCATGTCAATGAAATGAAGAGCTTAATTTTATCTATTGTCTCTTCTGAGACAATGGCCTAAATCAGGATCGTGACACTGACAATTGCCTGAGGCTGCAAAGACCAATATTTGGAAGAGTCTTCCTGCAAAAAGAATTCGATTTTCTGTCTAAAGCAACAATTGATGCTTCACCTACTTAAGTACTTTCATCTTGCTCCTGACATGTCATGAAGTTTTATGTACTATAAAATTCTGATCCAACAAAGATATACAGGTTATGGGTTGCAGACACTGAAAACTCCTTGAAGACTAAAGCCTAGTGTAGTCATTGTTAGTTACAGCGAGTATTTATGCATAGGCAAGGATAACAAAATCGTTGCATCAACTTGAAAAATGCCTAATGTGGCCAGACTGACTGAAACCCCCAAATCAACAGCTTGTGTTTTTGTAATTATGTCCACAAGGAAAATGCAAGAAACAGAAAAAAATTGAACTGTAGAGTTACATATAATTTTTTATCAGGGTGAAAAATCTAAGGCCCAAGAAAAAAAAAAATAAAGAAGAAAGAAAAAATATAAATATTTACAAATTAGAAACTAATTTTAATGCATCAGGAACTAGAGTTTTGTCTAGAAAAATATTTCAACTGATTTTTTTTTTTCTTTTTTTTTTTTCACTTACACAGCAGCTTCTTGAGGGTATCAAAGCACTTTCTATACACTATCAACATCCCTCTCCAGAAACACTTGTAAGAACTTGAAGTACAGTTTCTACCTACCAGGTGTGATGTGATGTCATGGTGTAAGAACATGCCCTGGAGACTTTAAATAGAACTGTCAGTCACACAATTGAAGCATCAAACAATGTCTTATTTCTGTCTCAACTGCCTGGTTGAAATCCAGAGCTAAAACCAGAAAAGGGAAAAAAAAAATCAGGAAAAGAGAAACTTAATACAGGATTTTCATTTTTTTCCATTACCCTTAGCTGTTTCTATTAACAAAAAGCTATTTTAGGCAGTAGCTCCTTTGCTTAGGAGCTCAATTTTTAAATATGTTTCATATTCAGATGGGCTTGGCTATATTTGTATAACAAACCTGTAAAGGTTTTAGCGGCAGAAGAAATATTGCACCCCCACAGCTACACTTAACACACACCCTGTTATCTCAGAGCTACACAATAGCATGTGTTCAGCTCAGTGTCGGACCTTATGTACTTTGAGAAACATCTCAGTGTGTTTGTTTTGTGAAATACCATAGCCCAATCTTGGATATTTCCTTTGAATTTGCTTTCCTCTAGCTGCCTTCCCATCTCAGAGTTCCTCCATTGTGGCTTTGGCTACGATTCATTGGCGTTTGGAGCGGTAAATGGGGGATGATGAGATCTGTCAGTATCAGCAGTCAGAAGAGTCAGGTCCAAACAAATTGAATACTTTCCTAATAGTGGCAAATGCCACTTGTGTTCAGTCGCAGCTCTTTAACTCAACCACAGCTTCGTTAAATGCCTTTAACTGGCAGTTTGGCTTTTCTGGAGACGAAGGGGAGGTGAGGCAGAAAACAGCTATTAGTAAGAAATACGGATAACCCAGTAGTACCTAAAAATCATGATGTCCCAACGGGGATTATGACAACTGTTCAACAGCCCAACAGAGCACTGGCACAGATGCCCGTTCAACAATTACTAAACGTGTCAGAAAACGCATCTGAACCGTCAAATTCATGGAGATTAGATTAGCTGGTTGCTGGGAGATTACTGAAGAAGTTTCCTCTTTTCTGTGCTTCCTCAGGAGACACAGAATGGTTTGGTTGGAAGGGGCCTTAAAACTCGTCTATTCCAGCCCTCCCTGCAATGGCCAGGGATGGGCTGCTCAGAGTGCCCAGGTCCTTTGTCATCATGGGAGTTTGGCACCTCTGGTCTTTCAAAAAGGTATCAGTTCCAACCCAGCCCAGTGTACTCAGTCTTCCATACAAAACCATGCATAAGATGTCTAAAATGCAACTATATAGGCACTCTCAAACACCAAGCTATACACAATTCCACTGTTGAAAGCTGCTCGTAATTATACAGAACTCTCCACCTTTCCTGACTGCAAAGAAACCAATAATCTTTCAGTGATTATTGCTAATGGCCTCTTACAAAATGGGATGTTTAAAGCACACCCTCCCTTGAATGTCCATGCCCTTGGAAGGAGCTGTAGGAGAGATTATCTCTTTCTAAGTGGCTAATTTAAACGAGGGACTAAAATACTGCTTATTGAGAATATGAGAGGCAACCAAGTACCACGAGATTTAATGATGGTATTACTTGCTTTGCTTACTGGTGCTCAAAGCAATAATCCATGAGTTTTCAAGTGCTTGAGTGAAATTCTGAAAGCTCAAGTGGAATGTAAAGCACTTTTGATAGAAGTGATCTTTAAT
Organism: Dasyornis broadbenti; assembly: GCA_013397935.1. NCBI lineage: Eukaryota > Metazoa > Chordata > Aves > Passeriformes > Dasyornithidae > Dasyornis > Dasyornis broadbenti. Next base: position 19,656 of record VZRN01002230.1, read on the forward strand.
CGGACAATCACTTCATAGGAGAATGACTATTATATGAATATGAAGTTTGAAAAAAATCTGAGAGTGCATGCAGTTCTGGGTAATTTTTCCTTGCAAATCTCATAAGTAGGTAAAAAAGGTTTCTTTTTTATATATTTATTTATGTGGATTTTTTATATATGAGATAAACATCCACGATACAGTCATCACTTTACAGATATGGGAAATATGGGCATGCCCTAATACTGACACTGGGTGGTCGACAATTCCCAGAACACCTGTAAAATATGAAACACAATAAAGAAATGGAAATGGGAATTTTAAGGTTGATTCTGTGGTTTTTTTTTTTTTTTATTTCATGTCTCAGCCTTTTTTCTTTGATTTCAGTGCAGCACGCTGGTTTTAAAGTGCCGCTGCAGGCAACCTGTACCTCTCCCTTGCCTTGCACTGCTCAAAATTCACCAGTCTGTCCGTGAATCATTGCATGGGACAAACCTGATGAAACAATGAGAATTTGCAGCCAAACCCAAGTCATGACAAATACTCAAAACACAGCCATGTTCCATACAAAAATAACATTTCATACGGTATATCATCTTTCACACTTTACATTCCCGTTGTTATTCTCAAGATCGTATTGAATTACTCATTGGTTCTTAAGCTCTGGATGAATGATAATTTATTGTTGGCTAAGCGAACAACCACCAGCTGGATTCTTTAAAGCGATTTGCTTGTTTTATCCCATTTTCTTCCTGGCGAGAAAGAAAGATTATTGCCAAAATCAGATGGAGCTGTCTTGGAAGAGTCACAAACTACTCTGCACAAGAGGCTACATTTTATCTGAAGTACTAAAAGACGCAAAGAAGTGTCAGCTTTTGTTTTCTGCAAGCACTGTTGCGGAAGAAACAGTAATATTTATTCTTAAGAAGAAAAGATTCTATTTAATACACTCAATGTTCAGACTCCAGTTTCCATTGAAAGCCCTCCACCCCCAGGTTCACTGATGTGACATCTTAACCGTGTGCCTTGTGAAATTTAGGAGAGAATAGTACTACTAAATAAAAAAGTAATCTTTACAGGAGAAAAAAGAAATTGCCCGCAAAATTGGTGTGGCTTTTTGTTCTGGGTTTTGGGGGGAGACAGAGAGGGATTTGGTAGACTTTGTTATTGAGGATAAATAAACAAGCACTGTATGGTATCCAAGAGTAGGAATTAAAGGCTAAAAGTTCTGAATTCAACTTTTTTTTTTTTTAATGGGACAGTGAAATTTAGTTCTGTATCTATTTCTCACTGCTTCTCTTTTTACTGTGTTTGTAAATGCAAATTGCATCTCCTGGTCCTTTTAGTGATGTTGAATTTCACATCTGTTGAGCATAATTACACTTTACACTGATCCTTAAGCAATTACTGTATATCTATCTTATCCATGAATGAAATATAGGCCATAAATATGTACTGGCTTACTTGTCTTCTTCAGAAAGTCGAAGAAGCACTCTGGAAGTGTTAAAGATGCTTTATTTAGCAAGCTAACTGATGATATTTCATATTTTCCATTTTTTTTTTTTTTTTAAATACTCTCTATTGCTAAATAGCAGGTACAGGCAGAATGAACATGGTTTTTTTTCCCTCATTAGTGTGTTAGCTTGGTATGTTTGGTTATTTACAATGCAAAATAAGGGCCCTGCTGTTCTTTGCTCTTAAATCAAGAAAACACTTAATCACAGCTACATACTATAACATTTTCAAGGGTTGGGAATAGACTTTTAATTTTAAAAGAATACTTATTTTCCCACACTGACATATGCTGACATGAGAAGTCTTATTAGCAATATATTGATCTCGATTTAGTGATCTTAACTCTACAAGTTAAGGCCTGACATCAAAGTCTAGTTCCATTAACCAACTAATTAAAAGCTCTCTCTAGTGCAACTTATCCATCTCTTCCAACCCAAATTATTCGATGATTAGTATAACCAAATAGCCTTTCAATAATACGGCCTTGAATATCTCACTGTGCTGACTGGTAGTCAGCATTGTTTCACTGCGATTAAATAGGAGGCCGCAAGTGCAGGGTTAGAGGTTCAGGGTGAGAAAGAGCAGGTAGAGGAACGCCTGCAATACTCTTCAAAAAACTGTGAAGAATGAGAAGTATAGAAATAAGAAGAAACATAGATGAGAATGTAGAAAAAGTTATCTCTGAAGGCAATGCTTTTCAAAGTTATCTGGACTGCACCTGTCTGGTTTTAATGTACACTTTATCGTGCTAAGCCAGGCTGTGGAAGGCAGCAGAAAGAACAGACAGAAAAGAGCTTTAGATTATTATTTTCCCTTGTCTTACTTCTTATTGCTAGGCCTTTCTGGTTGTTTGTTTGGTTTGGTGGTTTTTTTGCAGGAGCCACTGTGTATGACATGAGGTTTTTTCCACACAGAAAATCATCCCGCAGACTAGCGGTCCCTCAAATTTCAACCTCCCCGTGAAAATGGAACCAGGGATCCACATCCTGGGAGAAGGAAAGGCTGGCAAACACATAGCAGGCTTTCAAGCACATCCACGCTTTCCTGAAGGAATCCTCTTCAATCTGTATGGGAGCACGATCTTTTCAATCATGCTCCCATACACATCCACTCTGATGAACTGCAGCAAGCCACTGGCAATGTGAGCGTGGATGCAAGCACAGGAGCTGACAGGAAAAAACTCCAGGCTTAGTCATCTGTGGGCTAACTTGTGTCTGCAGCTTCATCGCCCACTGAAGAGATTTCTGTGGCAGATTCTTCTTCCCCTGCTGTGAACACCCACACTCACAGCCTTCTCAATTTAAGGTGAGAGAAACAGTCACCCTCCGACTTGGCCCTCGTTCAGAATTCTGATGGTAACGAACATAGCACGTATTTGTATCTCAGAAATTTCAGTTAATCTGAGCACACAGCTTCACTTTCAAGTCAGACTCAATCAGATGGATGATGTGCATTCTGTTCATCCACATCGCCAAGCACTTGGTCAGGCAAAAATAATTCCAGATGAAATTAAATCTTTTGCAGCTTCTGGGGACGCAGCACAGCGTTGAAGCCAGCCACTGTGCCCATGTAGCACAAAGCTCAGCATCTACATATAACCTGCTTGAGAATGGGAGCAGTTCAACCAGTTAAGGAGGTGGATTTCCAGTTAGCACTTACTGCAATGCCACTACAGCACCTGGAAATAAAAAATTGTTAAACTCTACCATCAGAAACAGCTCACGTTTTATTGTTAAGTAGCGGGAGTCAGAGCCCAGTGCTGGACTTTGATCAAGGTTTGTAGGAGACTCTAAAGTGCACATAATTATTACCAGAGGGTTATTTTTTGAAATAAATCTCCTTATCATGTTCATTGGATAAGTCACTTTTTTTCTGCCTGCAGGGTTATTGATTTTCTTCAGAATTTTTAATCCATTGTCTTCCTGGAATAGTTTTCATCCCAAGTCCACTGAGTTTTCTCTGGCTTTGAATTGTATCTGAGCATAAAACCAAAATGAGAATTGTATTTCTGTCCTCTCAAAGTTAGTTCATTGAAAGGTAGAGGGAGAATATTGAGAATCCAAACAGCATAAACCAGTCCCTCGCTTTATTACGGATCTGCTCTTCTGTACTGCTGAAATATGAAAAGTCATGATTGCTGCCAGAATCCTCAAACATGCCTGCAGAGTGACATAACTATAAATGCTGTTACAGTGTCTTATTTTGTATAAGTCACCACGAAAATTTAAGAGCTGACAAATCTAGAGTAGTTCATAAATAAATATGCATATAAATACAGAATTCAAAACAAAAATCTTACGCCCATACAAGCTATTCAATGACAGTTCGGAGCCATCGACTGAATCCGCAATTCTCATGACTCACAAGCCCATTTTTCTCTGTTTCTATGGACTCTATGGCCATAAGTAGATGCAGAAATATCCCTGAATATAAACATGTTCTCTTTCAACAGCAAACTAGTGAACACTGACAAGGCCTTTCAGGGAATGTAAGGTTAAAAACTAATTTTGCTTTTTGTTATTTTTTTCCTTCAGGGTTTTAGAATTTCAGAGAGTCCTCCAGGAACACCAAAAATAGGTGTTCCAGAGCTTCCAGCTGGGATCAAAGTCTTCCAGAGAAATCTGTTCACAAACCATCTACTCTCTTTATGAAAACACTGGTCAACTCCAGCATTTCAGAAAACATCATCTTCTAGGCTTATCTTATGAATAAAATAAAAGGCATAATCTAGTTCCATTCCAAACAAGATGTTGAAAATTATTCAATTTTGCACTAACCTGGAGAGGAAAAATTCAATCACCTCTTTGGACATCGCATTCCTGGGAGAATTCTAGACTTGGCAATTTCCACTGTTTCCTTGGAGGCATTGACACAAGAACCTGGGACTGCAGTTTTACTCCTTTGAGAAGAAAATTGCAGGAAATTCCTGCCCAATTCAAATCCTACACAATGCTGAGTTACGCCTCAAAGGTTTTGCTTCCTGTATCACCGAGACATCCCTTATCTCTTGTACTTTTATCATCTTGTGACTGAGTCTACAGTATAACCAATACCCCTAATGCAAAAGCATTAAAAAGTCTCCCCCCAAATTATACTTATTGCTTAACATAATTTGCTTATAATACACAGACACAGACACAAGCAGAATATATCTCTCTGAAAAAAAAAAAAAAAAAGAAAAAAAATAAGCTTGATTTAATTGTCAAATGTCTCTCTGGCACCAATAAGAGCAGAAATGTCCTTAGTATGAAAACCAAATTAGCCGTGAATTTCACTTGCATTTCAGTAAGATGAATTGCTTCCCTGACGAGAAAAGGCATCATTAGGAACCTCATGAGGAAATATTTTTTTAACTTAGTTTTGAAAATAAAAAAATCTCTGTGATAACACAGGTAAGGATGTTGCATTAAAACCAACAATTACTACAGTCACTATTTATCTAAGTTCATAAAGGAGGGGGGGAAAAAAAGCTGAAAACCTGTAAGTCAAATTGTTTTCAAGCCCTTTACTGGCACCATTAGTCCCTTGCCGTTTCCTCTAGAAAAACTGTTTAAATGCTGTTCCGTAATTCTGACTGCGCAAACATTCCTCTCATGATGACAGTCACATACCATTATAGTAACCACGCTTTTTTGCTTGGTCAAGGTATAAGTAATGTTTGTTACTTATGTTTTCTAAGCCCCGCACTTTAATGCACGTCTTGATTTATATGGTTGTAAATATATTTGTGGACTGCAGCTTTTGCTCCCACACTTACTGAGCTGTAAAATGCAAGAATGCAAGAATCACCTACGAAAAGCCTTCAGTTTAATTTAAAGCTCTATCAACAGTCAGACGGAGAATGCCATAGCAACTAAAGATTCTAAAACTTTAGATTCACATAAAACACAATAAAAGTGAGACCCTTGTGGAACAAACACACATGTACAAATGCAGAAAGAATACGACTTTATATTTGAAATTTTGATTTTGAGAGAGCTGAGCTAATGTAACAGCTAAAAGCATAATAATTTTATGTAAAAGCTTTGTAGCTCAATGTCTGAGGAAATGGCTACAGCACTTTATATCCTATTTTTTTAAGGAAAAAAGAAATATGGGGCATGCCTTCTTTTTCACTGCTACGTTTGCAAACAAAAACAAAGAAAAGAATGAAGGTAATAAATTCAGACTCAAGTGGAAAGAGTTTTTGGTTCAATTAGTATTTTCAAGGACAAAACAACAACTCCTGTAGCAGCTGGATTCATATGGTAATAGGGTTGCTACACCAAAACCACAACAGAGCTGGGGACTTGTCACGCTCTCTGTTCTTCTGTTTCTCCTGGCACAAAGCAAAATTCTCTCCTGCCCTCTTGGTTTTGTGCTGTGGGACATATTGACACACCTTAAAAAAAATAATAAAAAAAAGAAACAAAAAAGCCCCCAAAAATCCAAACCCAAACAAATAAACAAAAAAACCAGAAAGGTGAAAACTATGTATGTTAAAGGTGGAAGCTTCCTGTTAAGGAGGTGATTTTTCCCATTTAACTGTCAGAAAAAGATGAGGACATGCTTGTTTCCCTGCTCCTTCAGAAAGATGAACGTGATGATATGATACTGAGATTCCACAGCACCGGGAGTAAACATTTCAGAATTCAAATCCCAAGCCCAAGAAAAGCAATATCAATAATCCCCTTTCCTGTCTCCTTCTGATAAGATATGAGCAGATCAGATTGGCACAGCTTTCATGGCACTGATTAGCTCTCAGCAATCTCATACCGCCTCTGCAGCTCTAAAAAGCTATGTGTGAACCATTTCCCGTTCTTATATTCTGTTTCTTCCTTCATTCATTGCTGTTGAGAGGACTGTTCCATCAATCTAAGCAGTTTGCTTACTTAACTCAAGCACTTTAAACATTAATGAGCTCCAAGTTACGTGACGTCATTAAAAGAAATAGACACAGGGTTTTGGCTCCTTTGTCCTCGCTGTACATTTTTCATCATCCCAGGAGCAGGGGCACCTGGGACCCAGAAAAATCCAGCTCCCTGTGCCCTCAGAGTCACCCTGTGTAGGAGCCTTGTCTAAAACAATAAGCATAATGTTGTGATGGCCTTGCACTCTTTCCACTTCTAACCCAAGAACAGTCTGCTGGTGACTTTTTGCAGTGAAATCGGTTCAGTGCATGTTAATGACCACTACATGTCTGTCCCATAAAAACAGACCAGATGGTTTTGGAATTTATTCACTTTTATGGACAGATATTTTTGACACACACAGCACAAATTTCACATGACGTGGCTTTTTTTTCCCCTCCATTTACCCTTCCAATTCTAAACAAAATTAACAAATACAAGTTTTCCATAAAAAAAAAAAAAAAAATCACAAATCTTACTCCAAGCAATGTTTCAGTCCATGAGAAAAGAAACACAGATAAGACCAAAAGCATTTCAATATCCTATAGAAACCATCTTAAAAGGACTTGAATACCACATCAGCATTGAGAAATAACAAATTTTTAAATACATCAGAATAAATAAGTCATGTGTTAGTGCTTAGGAGTGGCAGGGTGTGACAATGTTATAACTTCACCATGGCTCTAGAAAAACATAGATTCTGTTTCAAAGATTTTACAATAAATTTTTAAAAAATACAATGGACAGTAGGTGAATATGAACAAATAGGGAACAAGAACAAGTGAATAACGTTTTAATCAGAATTGCTCACTGTTAATGCAGTAAATCTTTTCATGGTGCAAGTCTCTTAAATAAATATATTTATACCTTGAAAGTTTCAACGTAATCCTACACGAAAGAGAAAGTTTTCATTTGCTCCTTCCCACTGTCTAAAAGCCATCTGCAATCAGTTGCTAAATATAACGCCAGGAAAACCTACAATACCATACAGGTCTTAGGACAACTGTAAACTGTGTCCCTGTGAATGTATGCAGATATATTTATCTCTAGCCAAGAATCTGTCAGAGGAATTTTAATTTGGTTTTGCTATTAGCTCTTTCTCTGGTTGACTTCCCCAAAGACCAAAACAGGGGAGAAAATGGTACAGATTCAGTCACAGTCGCTTCACTTCACAGGACTTTCAATTTTGAGGATCCATAACATCTCTCCTGTAAGGAACCTCCTGGTGGTTCTCTGCCATCCCACAAATAATTCAAATCAGCAAATACTCAATCTGCTGTATCTCAATGAGGCACGGCAGTAAAGGTACCAAACATGCAACAGGACATGTCTAATTCACAGGCTTCCTTTTACTTGCACGTTTAGCAAAGCAGGTAATCAATACTTGTGTTAGTAAAAATTATTTTTAAGTAGTCTAGTTAATGCCTTCTTTGGGTTATCCCAGATGTCTTTACTACTCCATTTTCCTGAATGAAAAATCAATCTTCTTACCCCAGGAACTATGTCTGCCTGTGGTGACAAGGACAAATACTTTTTCCAGGACTGTGTGGGATTTTGAAATTCAAAGGAATTTTTAATACGCAAGAGGCAAATTCCTCTGATGAGAAAAGCAGGAAGTCCTTCTGAGCAGGAGTACCTTCTACAATTTATTATGAAAATTCTTCACAGGTATGTCAACTCTCACTGTTCTCTTGATCCTTAAGAAATGAATAAAAACGTCTAAAATTTCTTATAAAAAGACCACTATTTCTATGCCACATATTTAGATTGTCTTTTTTTTTTACACAATTTCTCTTATGCCAATTATTTAGTACATTTTTAATGGCTTAAAATTAATTTTCATTAATTTGATTTAATTTCCAGTTTAATTAAAATTTTCATTATTTTTAAAAGTAGTTTTGCCTTATGGAGGCTTTCCCCCCACACCTGTTTCTACCATTTTGATGAAAAAGGATACATTAAGGGCACAATCTCGGAGTTGGCAGCACGAAAGAAAAAGCAGCTTATGCTTTGAAATTAGTAATGACACCAAAAATTTTGAGACATGCTATCCAGAAATGAGAAGCATAATCCAGATTTAGTTGCTTAAATAAAAAGGATTTTAACTGTCAGAGGTGCAATGCAGAACAGCATCATTTCTGCTCTGAAGTCACTCATAGCTTCCTATATATACTGATATATATATAAGCTGATTTTCTCCACTGCTTGGATCCCATCTGATCTGCTCCTCGTGGCAAAGTCACATAACATCTCTGAGAGTAAGAGAAGCCCTTTGCTGAGCTACCCCCCCATTTCCTAAACTTGGTATTTCCATGAACTGACAGGCTTTATTTCAGCCAGAGAGATCTTTTCAAACTTTTTACATTTTGCATTTTGCCATCTTGATTGGTAAAACAAATAACTGGTAGAGCCAGATGCGCCTTTGGAATGAGATGCCAGGTGTGCCACCGTCACATCTTCTGTAATAGCAGCTCCTTCACTCTGAAGGGAATTGCTGTTTGGGCACAAAACATAGGAAGCCTGGACTCACCAGGAAAGCATGAGGTGTGGCAAGAATTAGATAAAATCTACAACAGCAAATTAGACCTTTACAAACTTGAAAACGTAAGACCTCTAAATAAATCTGCTTGCCCAAATACAAGAAGGCAGGAAGAGGGATTATTATTTTGACTTAGTGAAACTAATGAAAGGAATACACACAGCAGTATGGGAAATACAATAAACTCCCTCTCTAAACATGATAAAATCATACAATCATTAAAGTTGGAAAAGACTGCTAAGACCATCAAGTCCAAACATTAACCCAACACTGCCAGACCCACAACTAAACCGTGTCCTAAACAGCACATCCACAGGTTTTTTGAATGGTTCCAGAGATTCCACCATTTCCCTGCGCAGCCTGTTCCAACACCTCGCCACCCTTTCCACAAAGAAATTTTTAATAACATCTGAACTTCACCTGGAGCAACTTGTAGCCATTTCCTCTTGCCTTATCACTTTGCAAGCTGGTAGAAAATACCTTTACCTGTCTACAAGCTCCTTTCAGGGAGTTACGTAGAATAAGATTCCCCCTGAGCCTCCTTTTCTACAGGCTAAACAACCCCAGCTCCCCGGGCCACTCATTTGATGAAATGTTTCAAGTTATCTTATGGAATCCCAGTTCCATTAGTAAGGTAATTTCTATTATGGGGGTGTTCAGAGATGATATGAAGGAGAAAAGGGGTCTATTATGGTGGCTATCACGTTGATCTTTTATTCCTTAAATGCAATATCTGTAAAGGTATTTGCTCACAGGCAACCCTGCAGTATTCCAGCTTTGCTATCACAAAATGAGCTACCTAATTTTTTTCCCAGGATTGAACGATGAGGACCTACATCAACATTTACTGTGGATCAAAGCATCATCAAGCAGGGATTTAAAGCCTGAAGTAGTTGCCTTATGATTAATATAGACTCCTTGCTCTGGTGATTAAGGGCTCATTTCACTAAGTTAATTCCCTTAATTCTTTGAAGTTAAGCAGATGCAGAACTCTTATAGAAAAAGATTTTACACATCTTTAACTATCTAATCTATTTTAAAACAAGCAATTGGTTTCATTTATTATTTTAAAGTATATATCTACTCCTTATTTTTAGTTAGCGTAATTAAAGTTGTCAATTTTTTAATGTGAAGCACATTAATATTTTAAAAGCCACAAACTCCTCCCCCAAAGAAAACAAAATCTAAACAAGCAAAAAACAAACACAAAAAAAACCCCCAAAAAACAAAAAAAACCCCCAAAAAAGCCCAAAAATAAAGCCCTCCAATATAAATCCCCCCATAAATAAAAGCTTCTCTGCTGTGGTAAATTCCTATTCTTTGGGAATTTTGTTTGGGTTTTTTGTTTGTTTGTTTGTCTGAAATATGCAATATTCATATTTTATCAAGAACTCTAACTCCAAACAATTTTGCTTTTAAAAAGAAGTTGTTTTGTATTTTCCTCTGGTATCAAAAGCACTGACCTGGTCCAACCTAAACCATACTTAGTGGTTTCCAGTATTTTCCACTGCATCTGATTAAATGTCCTCCAACAGATCAGTTCCTTCCAGTAAACTCACTGAACCGCACCTGTGTCAGTCACAGGATCATGCCAGCACAACTGTTTTGTGTTTCAGTGATACAATTGACACTATATTAAAATTCTGCAATGAGTTCTGTCAAAACTGTGAAGACTATCAAAACATTGAAGACTTTTCTGATCAAGGGAAAAGGCTTTTCAGAACTACTGTAATTCTAAAACCTTTTCATTTGCTCAATACACAAAAGAGTTGAAAGATTTTAGCGACATCTTCCATCTATCTTGACAACTGAAAAGAAATAAACCTTGTCATTTTCTTTATGTATATCGCTACATCAGAAAAACATAAAGACACAATGGAAAAGCAGAATGGAAGGGTAAACAAGTTGTTTTAATCTAACGTTTTATTTTTTTAAAAACAGGCAATAAATTTCAATCCTATTTAAAGTTTCCCACAGTTATACTAAAAACAAGAATTTGATCACAGATTTCTTATTGGCAGAGAATTGCACTTTCAGTGAAGAAGAAAACATACTTTAGTAATGGGGAAGAAAGGTCATACAATGCATTTTCATATTTCTGTTAATATCTTTTTTCTTTCCACAAGCTTGTGTTTGGAATTTGAAATTATTACAGCCAACCAGAAATTTCCCAAGGAAATAATCTTAGCTGGAAGAAGCTTGATTTAGAAAAATTATTTACAAAGACAATTGTTCCACCATAGTTTCGCTTTGCAAAGCAAGTTGACTCCATCAGAACTTTTGGTCTTATGGCTAGCACAGATTCAATGCCCAAGGAATTCTCCTTGCACAAGATTTTTTTTTTTTTTTCATTTGTAAGGTGGTCCTTCTCAATGGGACGTAGTAGGTTCACAGGTATTTACACAATCAGAGCAGTTCGGTGTCAACACATATGGCCATGGTGCAAGGAATCCAGCTCTCTGTACTGAAAATCTTGGATTTTACACAGCACTCTGGACTGGCATCCTGGGCTACAGGTTAAACACAAAAGTAGTTGGTTATTTTCTTTCTTTTTTTTTTTTTTTCTCAATTCTGCCAAAATATTGAAGTGTCATCTTTGTCAAATCAGCTCATTAGAAGCATGGAGACAATAAATCTTAGCTACCTGTTCCAGAAATACCTGCTAGAGAGAAGCAGCACATTTTTTTCTTATTAAAACTGTGGGCTGTAACTCTATGGTGTGAACAGGACATAATGAACGTGAGATGATTGAAACCACGTCTGGACTGACATATCTTAAGCAGATGTAATGTATTCAAGTTAAGAAACTGTAAATTCTATCAATTCTATTCAATCTTAATTCTTAAGCCCTGAAAAATCACTTTTCATCATTATGTCACTAAATGGTTTAAGAGGAGAATGGTCTTCGTTTGCAGAAAAGAGAAAGTGAAGGGGAGTATTGGTATGAGAAGAACTCAGTCCTCCCAAGTCCCAGCCCAGCATTTTTTACAGCTGTAATTGTTGTATTTATAAAAAATAGCAAATGAGCTCTTCCTGCTGTCTGCTCTGCCAAGCCAGGCCAGCTGAAGAAGACCAACCTGGGCTCTTTTCTTTTTGGCATGATGTCCTGGTTCCAGCCAGGACAGGGCTCATTTTTGCAGTAGCTGGGAGGGAGCGTGGCTAGGACACAGAGGTTATTCTATTCCTCCTAACATTGCAGCGGGTGAGGGGAAGGGACTCCATTCCATGGAGAAAGGGTTCCTTGTGGTGGAGAAAATAAGGAGGAAGGAGCTGTCTGGTATTGTCTATTATCGGGAGTGTTTGTCCATGTTAATAATTTATTTTCTTAAACCCTTTGTTATTAATATTGTTGCTTTTACTGTTAATTTGCTTAAAGTCTGGGGATTGTTTCCTAGGGTCAGGTGAAGCTCACAGTTAAAACACAATGTAATTTTTTTGTAATTCAGTCGGTTCTTTTCCGGGAACCAGTGAAAGAGAATAAAGATGAAACACTGAAGTGATGCTTTCTTTCAGAGACTCACTCTTCAGATAAGCTCTACTTGCAGAAGGTTTTAATTTGTCATAATGAAAAACGGCAGGTGATTAACGTCTCTCAAACCTCGCTACACACACTCCAGTGATGCTGTGACTAATGGGCCAGCTACTCATCCTGTGATGGCTTCTTTGCTGCTCAGCCAGCAAACTTCAAGGAAGGTGTGTTTAACAGGGCAACTGTGCCTCGATCCTGCTCTGTTTATTCTGAAGGGCACTTCAGCGGTACCAACACTTGAACAGATAGGAACAAAAGTACCTGAAACCAGAAACTGCACTTCTTTACAGCATCCATCCCTAAAGTTTTATTCTCAGTCCATTTCAGGCAGAGTCAAGAATTTATTCTGCTCAGTCCACTTCACTCTGAATTGCTTTTTATTTTTTCTTGGAAGCAATATATCACTGCAAGTATTTTGCAATACCCTCATAAACCTTAATCAAACAACCCATAACTTTTTTCAGGAAGTATAGTCAGAAATATTGCTCATGAAATTCACACAGGAGGAAACATTTTAAAGGCTGTTCTCAATACCCAGAACTGTTCATTCAGAATAAAATTCTAGGCTGCTTTCAATAGAAATTTGAAGTAGTAAATTGGAAATAAAAGAGTGAGTCTGGAAGCCTTGGGGAGGTCAGGCGCTGCTCAGAAATAGGATAGAAATTTGTCAAATTTCAAACCCATCGGACTGAAGCAGGATTTGAATGCTCGCCTGCGAATGAGCAGATTATTTTAACTGTCAGTCACATTAGTCTGTAATGTTTCAAATGCCTCAGAGATCTGCGTGAGGGCAGATACATTTTATTTCAAGTTCTGCCAGAGACCTCCTATGCATCGCCCTATGCAGAACGCTTCGCCTGACCCTTCCTTGCTCTTCCCACTAGTTAAACACTGCTCCTAATCATCCTCCAGCTCTCAGAGAACACAAACTATTTACAAAGTTGTCAGAGAAGCACAAATACAGGTACACGGTGCACAAATGATCCTTTTACAATTCAGAGCAGACATCAGAAGTGAATAGGAGGCTGTTTTCTTCTGATAGATGAATATCTGAGATACTAAAAAAATTTAAGTGCATATTGAGTCTTCCCTGTCTGAGAGTGATTACCAGAGTACAAATGTTTTTCCGAGGATGCCAAACCGTTTAGACACATTTTTCAGATCCTGGTTATTTATAAACAGTAGTCCCAAATACTTGCTGTCAAGATACTAATGCCAGATTTGAGAAAGCTGTTACAAATATTCTGATACATCTTGCTTGTCCCATTATCCCCAATTTATAGAACACTGTCATTTTAAAATCTGCACAGCTGAATTATTCTCTGTAAAGCATCCAATACCTATTTAAGTTTGAAAACTCACTGTCTGGCTCAAGTAATTTACTTTTTGCTCCAAATCCTTCAAGCACTGAATTGTACCAGCCCACAGACACACATTTGTACCATGGCTGGCACATGGCTCGCTGTACTAGTTGGAAAAATTTGATCTTTGACTTTATAGACCTTGCTCCAGAACTGGCACAGAACAGCATGGGTGCACCTTTGCCTCCCATTCCACCCCTTCCCCCGGGTAAGGGCTGCAGCGAGACCCCAGTTTCGTTTGCAACTTCACTGCTGTGGGCTTGTGGGGGTATTTCCTTTCTCCTTCAGATTCTGCACTTCATCCTGCTGCTGCAATGGTCACAAGGCAGTGATCCCAAATCTCCTGGTTTTCCTGCCTTTCGGCTTTCACACAGGGGGACCCGGATGAACATGAGAACATTTAAAGGCAGACCGCTCCGCCTGTCCTTCTGCAGAGAAGTTAACGCCGAGCAGCTGATGGCAGCTCCCAGGAGTGCCTCGCTGGTGTGCTCAGCAATGCCCTCTGCAATCTTTGCATTAATTTCTCAGCTGTTCTCCGTGTAATGCAACTGCACTTCAGCTTTTATTAGGCCAATCCAGCTGTTGCTCTGGTTCTCATCAGCCTGCTCTTCACAAGTGAGAAAACTTTATCAAGCCAAAGTGTTTGAAGATTAAAAAGTTTCAAGACAAGAAGAAATGGCTCTTTTGCTGTATTGATCCACAGCTCTCAAAGGCTTTTTCTTTCTCTTTTTTTTTAACTAGACACCAAAATATCTCCATTTTCTTTAGCTGCCAGAGTAATAAAGAACTCTGACCCCTGCATATTTTGCATATATTCTATGTTCGATTTCACCTTCATACTTAGTTCAGAGCACTTCTTAAATTATATTTTAATTTTAAGCTGTGATACTTCATTTATTAGGAACTAATGTTTTTATGGTAAAAAACCCCCAACAACCCATTACTTAATGACTGAGAGACCAAAAGAAAATATATTACTTCTCTTCCTCAGTAAAAATATCTTGAAATTCATCTTCATTTCTGTGTTATAAAAAGCTTTTTGGGGTTTTGTCTTTACAACCGAGCTAGACACCGTAAAACATTTGGAGATTTCTGCCTTGTTCTAGACAGTAATTTTTATGCACAGCAGAAAGATAATGTCACTACACATCTGTTGCTACTTCCACCTCTTTTCCTGAATCCAGATATCAGACTGAAATTTTTGCTTATGCTTGGGGATCTAGATGGTATTCTTTACTGCAGGGTGATTTCAAAGCTATTGCACTCCAGGGAGGGTATTATCTGGAAATACAACAAGGACTCTTTCTCCACCAGCTTGTAGCTTTCCAAAATTAACAACTCTTTCTCTGTAACTAGTTTTACCTCATTATTGTAAGTTATACTTGAAATAAGAAAACTGAGTGATGAAATAAAGGAACATTTGAAAGGAAATATGGAAAAGTCACCAGTAGTAGTAAAGTTATGTGATTTTTTTAATATCCATAAATACTTTTGCCAGAAACAAACCTTGACTTGTGTCTATTTATCAGAGCACTCTAATTCATACAATATTTGCAATTTCTGTAATTCACCGCAACAAGAAGGTCTAAAGAGAACCAGATATGCCTAATTAATATTTCAAATATCAGCATAATTACAAAAATATTACTTCATTTAGATAGTGCTGAGACAGAAATCTAATCTTGAAAATACTTATTTGGTTCTTAAAAATGCCAGATGTTCACAATTTCTCACAGAAAAGCATCTCTTCTGTTCCTAAAATACTCCTATGAGACAGAACCAATTAAAAACCTGTTCTGAACTATTTCTTCCATGAGGGTTTCCATCATGACACTTTCTTTGGTGAACTGCTTCAGTTTGCCTACAACTATTTTCTCTCACAGTAATAATAGAAACGTGGGATGAAAAAGTTTGGTTAAAAGCCAAGACAGCTCATTCAAGCTGTGCAGTACAAGGAGAGTAGTCCAGCTACCTCCGTTTGCTGTGGCCCCACTCACTTTATATTTGTTGTGGAAGAAGTTAATCATTGTGTTAAGAATTTTATTTTAAAAATACAGGAGACAGTAGTATTCAGTTATGTCTGCTACCAAGTGCACTCTTTTACAGAAAGAGGAGAGGATTCCAGAAAGAGGAATGCACATCTTGTTCTTCTTCTGACTGTAACAGCATATTTAACTGAATTTCAGTAATTTCCCAGTAGAAAAGTCTGACAGTTATGCTCAGCACTGTGTGTTTCAAAAGAAACACGAATAAAGATTAGGTGACGATGAGGATCTCTCTCCATTAGCTGCTCTTCAATAAGAAGCATTTCAAGAGAACAGAAACTAATGCCAGTTTATCATACGCATTATTTAATCCAATATGGTTCACCTAAGTTAAGTCTGCTTCCTGAAACTTCTCCAGAATTCTGAATTCACCTATTTGCATTGTAGATTTTTCCAAACATGCAAGGTGTAGTAATGTATTGCATCTTAAAATCCCAAAGTAATTTCATTAAGAGTTTTCACCTTGAAATACGGTTACTAACACACCCGCTCTCACTTTATACTTTTGCCTTTTGTAAAATCTACAGTTTAATGACGATTCATGTATTGTAATTTATTAAATAGGTGAAGTGGTTTGTATTGTTCTTTCTTATGAGTGGTCTAGTCATATTATTTGAAATAGTGCCCATGACTGTGCAAAGCACATATGCCAAATTCTTTTTTTTAAATCCAAAACCCAAAAAACCCCCCTGCCATGTAGGACATCCCTATTTACACTCGTCTTGTGATGATGACACATTAAAGTGTCACACTCCTCATTAGAAAAAGAAAAAAAGAGAATATACTCCATAATACATGCAAACTGCAGAAGAGGGTGTGCTTTTTGTATAGTGAATTTGTGAATTTTCAGTTTCCACAGGCTCTTAGCCAGCTATGTCTGAAGAAACAGTTTCACTGAAATCTTAAAAGACACAAGAAAAATTTGCCTGTATGTTTCGTGACTCATTCAGCTACGATTCTCACCTGGAGCAGAAGAAAACATGAAAAAGTCAGAACAGGGCATTCTAATTTACTTTTACCTCTAATAACCGGGAAATTTTACTGTTCTAAGCCTTCAAGAAATAAGCTTTGAAGGAAATCACTTAGTTCGCAAGGATTGATCTAATCAGTAAGAATACCCATTCAGCTTTAGTTTCAGTATTCTTTCCATTCAGAATTAGTGTTTATTATGGAGATAAGTGTCTTAATGTATTCATAAATCTGGTCTTGTACAACAATTTTTCCAATTGGCAATAAATTCTGCTGAAATCCTTATTATTACAGTCATTAATAAACACTTACTTGATAGATTAACAAAAAACAGAAATGAAAAATATCAAACTGCAAATGAATCGAGACTATTTGAAAGAAGGTCCCTTGGCAACCAATTCTTGAAACAGCACTTTTGTTCTCTTTATGAATCTTACAGAATGAGATAGAAATGTTGAGCCTTGTAAGTAATGTAGTACAATGCAAATGGGAGCAAATGCAATTCTTCAGTGACTTCAGAGCAGAATGTCAGAGAACTGAAACTGTGGATGCCCCATGCCTGGAAGTGTTCAAGGCCAGGCTGGATGGAGCCCTGAGCAACCTGGTTTGGTGAAAGGCGTCCCTGCCCACGTCAGTGGCGTTGGAACTAGATAATATTTAAGACCCCTTCCAACCCAAACCATTTTATGATTCTGATTGTGAGACTGAGATCCAGGCACCCAGGACAAATCTGCAAGAAAAAGAAATCTCTGCAGTAACAGCTAAATTACCTGAATGATTCATGTACTTCTGTTGTCTTTTAAAATGTGCTTTTTGCAGTATACTTAATTTTGCAGTAAAATTGGGGTTATTTTTCATTCAAACCCCTTCACATAACAAACTTACCAGGAAGCTCTTCATATGGAGAACTCCCTATAATACTGTTTTCATATAACATACAGGGAAGAAGACTCTATAAGCTCTAACAATAAATGTAATGTATAAAACAGGACATGACAGTTCCTAGATTACACTGGAAGGCACGAAAACTCTTTGCTGATCCTGATAAGAGATTCAATGTTCTGCCATCACAAAATCCAATCGCTTTGGCTGGTTTTGACTATATAAAAAGATTGAAAATTATTCCCTTATATTTGGGCTAGTTTGTTTAAGGTTTCTTCATGTTGATTAGCTGTGACAGCTTGCAGCTAAGCAACAACAAAAATTATTTCTGCCTTCCATACTGGCCTCATATAGAATGCCTGCCATGGAAAAAATTCTGTGGGTGTAGGGGGAGGGTGAAGAGGCCACCTCCTACACTCTTCTAGGGTCTAAAGAAAGGATTATTATTGCGTAGAATTGTTTCTTTTCTCATGTCTGTTCTTCTTGTGCCTAAAGTTAATTAAAACAATAAATGAAAAAAGGGCAGAAAAAAATAATTAGGAAGGCAGACCCTTTGTCACCATGTAGTCTAGATATCCTCACCAACAGTTGCAAACTAGAAAGCAGCAGGGAACTCATTAGAGGCAGTTTTATTCTCTCATTTCCCCCGCCTTTTTGATGCCTTGAGCCAAAATTCAGTAACAAAGGAGCAGACACATGCACTAAACTCAATCTCTTCCCACAAGCAATATTATACCAAGCTGAGTCACCAGAGGACGGTGGCAAATGCTGCTTGCACACATTCTTCTGCATTTATTCCACTCAATTCATTCTTGGATGTACTTTATTCAGAAGGACTTTTAACACATTTTCTCCTTTTCCTATGGAAACTAAAATACTCCCAGAACCCAGACTTCCTGCTGCAAGCACTACTGGCCAGCAGAGATATCAGAGTGCTTTGTCTAAGCTTTGTAGTCCAGATGTTTGCTTGCAAAGAATGTCAAAATAAAGCTTTTAGGGCATAGTTAATTTTATACGCCCAACCTCCCAAAGTCATTCTGCTTTACCAGAAAAACAACAGCGATGCAGGAAATGTGCTACAAAATCTGTCTCAATGCTGGGATGGGAAGAGCTCTCCCTTTATTTAAGGAAGGTACATAGAGTCAGTAATACCCCTACACCTGCCATGTGATTTCAAGGAAGCTGGGGAGCAACACCATGAAGACTCCCTGAGATCCAAGCAGCAACACTCCAGGCTCCTGGGTATAAATGTACCACAGTGTGCTCTTTTACAGATTATCTAAAAAATTCCACTGGACACAGAAACTTGATTAAATGGGGAGTTTTGTATAATGAGGTAGTACACTTTGGTATGCCAAGTAATGGACAGAGAAAGAGCTTTTACTGGCTCATTTTCTTACATTTGACTTCACATATGCAAAGTTTTGTATTTTGTAGCCATATCTGGCATTGCTTGTCTCATTCATATGCATCGTCTGTGAGAGAATGACAATATTGATGCACTACAAAACTTATGCAAACCAGGAGGAGAACCGCAAGAGTGCAAAGGAAAATGAGTCCCACCTCAGCTCTTCTATCAGGGTTATAAAGCAGCACGTTTGTCAGTCTTAGGTTTTTGGCACAGCTTTGAAACCCCAAGAATGTACTTATGCATACAGGGCTTTTTACACACTTATCTGAAAGACAGCTTTCTTCACTTGGGTCCCTACAGCTCTAACAATTTTAGGAACAAAATACATGCACCTTCATTGATTTAGATAAATGATACTGAAGTTCCCAGGGTATCCATTACAGCTGCACCTTCAAACTCAAATACTTTACTTTCATAAATAACTAATTTCAATATCACTGCTAATGTCACTCCTCCAATTCAGCACTTTGGGAAACCCTGCGCTACTTTACAAAACCAGGAAACAAACAAAACAGAGTGCAATAAATAAGTCATTGTGTTAAATTAAACATAGCAATGTTTAGAAAATTCAAGCAAAAAATTACAGATCTGATCATCTACAAAAAAAAAATACTGGGACTGAGAAAGTGTCCCCCTCCCTTTTTTAAAAATGACAGGTTGTTTTTAATCCCATGCAGTTAAAGGCAATGGTAAGGTTTCCAGCCCCATCTCTGTTGTAGCTCTACACCCAACACATGTCGGGAGACACCTGCTATTTACAGAGAATTGCCTTAAGTGTCTCACAAATTAGAAAGTTTAAAAGCGCACAAAAGACCAAGATATATTGTACCCTCATCCACCCACAGAAACGTGTCTGTACCTCACTCCAGCTTGTTCTGAGCCTTTCCTCCTAGGAATGGCCATTATTTGTATTTCAGGATTTTTCATAAAACAAGGTTTGAAAATATTCATGTCACACCCAGATTTGACCCGTTGAACCAGAATTTTAGGTAGCAGTCATCCTACTGGTTCATATACTAGTGCCCTAATCATAGGTAACAAGCACAGGAGGAAGATGCTTTCACCTAAGGACAGGATTCTGAACATCATTGCAGACATCTCAAAGGAGTTCCTGCCATTGTCACGGGGTTTACATTCCAGAAACACTGCTGAGTCTTGTTTAAAAAAAAAAAAAATTTAAAAGCATTAGCATGACTATACAGCCTTCTTTTTTCCCACTTAATTTCTTCCTTTCCCAGTTATTCATATTTATTAAAAATCAGAATTTACAATGCAATAAAAAAAAAAGTGTGTACCAGGCACGGAAAAGTATTTGAAACGAAGTCAGTTTAATTTTACCAACTCCTACAATGCAATGCTGTTTCAAAAAGAAAGGCAGGACACAGATTTTAATATTAATAAAAAATTTTCCTGTAACTTGTACTGATAATTCCCTGGTGACGTAATTTTTAAAGGAAGCCCTTTTTGCTAGGAAAAATTGTCTGCATCTTCCATAAGTGCATAACAGCCTAGTAATGAAAGAATAAGCAATAGCTGTAACATTAAGAAATCCCAGGATATTATTTATAAACCAGAGAGTTGTGCAATTACAACTACAGCCATTTCAGTTGTTACAGTGTTCAGGCATGCCTGTACAATCATCAATTCAATATTTAGCCAACCCAAATCCAGCCACATTGCTCCTCATACAGACTGGCTTCTTACAGAAATAACTATTTTCTTAACATGTCTTCACAGGGTTTTCTTAATTTATGTCTTTCAAGCACAGGCTGTCTTAAAAATATGGGTATTAGATATTCTGAATCCCACTATAACACATGATTGTGATAAGGGCAGTAGAACAGAGCAGCATTTCACTCTGAATCCCAGCATAACACATGGTTCTGATAAGGATAGAACACAGGAGCATTTCACTCTGATAAGGACGGCAGAACAGAACAGCACAGCCTTGGAGAAACAGATAAAGGATGTAACTTCGGCAAACAGAAGTCGTGCAAAATGCAAGCAGGATGCCAGCTCAGCTCTGCAAGGCTGACAAAGCAGAAGTTATGCAAAACAACGATAATGAGCTTACTCCAAAGTGGGGGTTCGAGGAACAGCCACTTGGAAAGGACACCAAAAATTAAAGACAGACCCCAACACACAGGGGTGCAACTATGTAAAACAAAGTAATTCATATACACCAAGGGAGTGGGGATAGCCAATGAACATGTAATCAGCGTGTGTGATAAAAACCCTGTTTCCCTGGCACTTGGGGCACTCAGTTAGAGAAAGGATCCCCCGAAAGACCAGCATGCTGTGATAAAGAATGCCTTCTTTCTAATACTCAAAACTGTGTCAGAAAGTGTCTATCTGGCCAATTTTGGTATCAATTTCTAGAACTTCACCAAATATTTTTTGCAGCATGCTGTAATTTCTCACTGAATTAAACCATAATATTATTATTTTTAAGTGCCTTAGATCTTGATGTAAAAGTTAGGAGAACTGGAGAGCTCATGATTCTAGCAGTCTCCATATAAGCTGTTGTTTCTACTTAAATCAGTCAGTGTTCCCTTGGATGACCTTCCAGTATGAAAATCAGTTGTGGTGTTAGTTTAGAGATCAGTAAATTTAGAAGTCCAAACAATAACACAGACATCAGCATTCATTTTGGTATTTTCATTTGATAAAAATTTCTGGGAAAGAAAAGATCAGTCAGAACTGATTTAATAGATACTATTTATCTGTACAGTTTATTTCACCATCTTGTCCTGTCAGTTGTCTGCTATTCCTGTTGTATGGAAAAAAACCCTTTAATTGCAATCGAATGCACCAAAACTCCCAGCCAGTCAACACAAATTAATCCAAATAAAACAGGAACAGTGTCACATATCTGCAGGTGAGATTTGGTTAGGCACACAGACCCTTTCAGATGTGATCTGTAAAAAGAGAAAGGAAAAGATGCTGGAGAGCTGTGTGCTCTTTCTGAGCAAAGCCAAAGAGATAAATGTGCCACGGCCTGTTTCAAAATCTTTTATGACTCTCATATCTCTGGGTCAGGATCTGTTTTTGTAGAGCAAAGCAGATTTTGACAGAACTGTATCTCTTTGTGGCTGTAATAATGTATCAAGTTGTTGAACAAGACAAAATGGGATGCCATTTTTCCAAGTTCACTGGAAACCACAGGAGTGAGTTATTACACAAATGAAAAACTCAGAACTAAAGAACTCAAAGAGAGCAAAAAACCCTCCAATGTAACCTTGAAGTATCTCCTCTGTAATCTACACTGTTTTACAACAGACAAACACACAACGGGAAGATTTAAACACCAAGAATGACTTGACTCACTATTAGGTGCAACTGAATTTCTCCTTTATTAGATAATAAACAATTTGGTGATTACCATTTCATTTACATGTAGAGGCCATTTGCAAACTAATGAAGGTCAAAAAGATGTCTCCAAAAAACACTGCAGCAAAATAAGAGATTTTTGTATTCTTCAAAAATACAGCACATCAAATACAAGGAAGCCTGGGGACCCAGCAAGAGACATGAATACTTTCAGAAGCCTGCAGAAAACAGAAGAGTGACTTCCTGTGATGTGCCAGTGGAGTCTAGCCTATGTTATTATTTGCTTTCAAAATCTCTTGACTTCCAAGGAAGTGCTGTGGCATTTAATTATACATGAATTTGCATGACTAAGTAGCTCTTAATTTTGCTTTTTAAAAACACCTAGACAGTAAAATTTTGACTTCAGGTCAGTTTCAAGAAAACATTGGTCAGTTTCTACCACTCCAAAGAATGATTACAAATCCTTGATCACCTCCAAGAGAACTGTGGGCTTAATAAAAACTCGGCACAGTTGATAATATGCATATTTTATAATACTTTTCAAAACACATATGAAATGTTTTTCAGAGAATGCTTGCTCAGCTGTCATGGTTAGGTAAATTCACATGACCCAAGCAGTATTCTCCTGTAGGAGAGGAAATGTGGATCACAACTCCATTTGAAGATCTGAATATATAACACCTGTCTTTATACAAGCATACATGTAAGTGTTTGTTGTAAAAATACAACACCTAAGGCTTTTAAAACATTATTTTACATAATACTGCTGTGATATCACAGCAGAGACAGAGAGACAACCCAGGAGCTGGTAACATCAGGCAACATACAAAATGTAAGGATATCACAAAGTTAAAAGAGCTCACAGTGATATTTTTGCCACTGTCTCACAGTTATGCTCCAAAGCTCCAGTATAATTTATTTTCTTGCCTTGGTTAGGGAAATTACAGCACTGCAAACACCAGGAATGAATGCCTCTGGTCTGATCCTCTGCTGAATAAAATATCTCTGCAAACCAGTTTGAAGTGTGTTTAGCTGGTAGCATGCATCATGAGATGCAAGCTGCCACGTTTTATAAAGGTGTTACACATGTGAATTTAAGCTATATAGACCGCTTGTGGCAGCATTTGGGCATTACTGTCCAGAATCTAGGCTCCATATTGCGTGTTCTCTACTGTCTGTCTTGTCTAATTGCATTATTAAATATCATGACACTCCACATTGCCCCAGGAAAAAACCTCTTAAGACCAGTTATTTAAGTATAAAGCAAAAGAATATTAAAAAAAAAAAAAAAAGTCTAAATTAATTCCCTCGTGTGTGAATTCACTTGTGTTGCCTCTCATGTAGAGGGCAAGGAGAGTAAAACCACTCAAAACCTCTCCACTTGGCTTCTGTTGTCTTACAGTGGCCTTGGAAAGGGTAGGGGGAATGGAGTATGTCATCTTATTTTCTGTAAGGAAGGTTACAAACGGGAACTTTTGTAGGATGAGGCAGAGAAAAATTTAGATAGCTGGCACTCTGAATTTCCAAACAGCACTCTGCTATAGAGCAAGGTTTTATTTCCCTTCTCTACAGTTCACATTTACGCCATATAATGCATTAATTCATATTAATTTTTCATAAGATAAAAATAACTCATCATACCACAGCCAGTTTGATACTAAAGCTAACTAGAAATGAGAAAAAAAAAATTCAGAGAACGAATTCCACATTTTTTTATATATTTTCATGCTTTTTCTTGTATACATAAACAGCATCTTCCTATCTGCTTGACAGCTGTTATCGTAAAACAGATAATCCAGCTCAGCACTCCTATCCCAAAAGGAAATGTACAAGTGTTTAATGAAATGATCACAACAAGATCAGTGTTTAGTATGAATACTTTCCAATATTTCCTCTGCTTGATATTTCAAATGAGTATAAGTAGATGTGTTAAATCCTCTAAATTTACAGCTACAGAAGCAGAATTGGTCCTTCCCCCATTTGAGAAAACTAAAAGCTGTTACTTCTCTGAGCTTTGATAGTGATACTGTTTCAAAACAAACACTGAATGACAGCATGGTGTATATTATCCACACCGAGAGTAATGGGTTTTGCCAAGGTAATGCATATTACCTAATAATAGTGTGAGGTACTGACGCTAAGGAAGGGAAAAGAAGTCTAAGAGGAATTCCTTCTGAGCAAAGTTCCAGTTTATCCTCTCCGGATCCTCCTGTTTGACCCTGCCCTTCTGACTTTGTGAAGGTTTTGCTCAAGCTGTACATGAAAAGCAAGAATGTTTCTTTCCTGTTTGTGCACTCTCTCATCTCTGTGTTGCAGTCAAACAGCCTTTCTGAAGCTACGGAACCACAGATCACTAAGGCTGGAAAAGACCTCCAAGATCATCATAAATATCACCATGCCCACTAAACCATATCACAAAGTGCCACATCTACTTGTTTTTTGAACAATTCCAGGCCTGGTGACTCCACCACTTCCCTAGGGAGCCTGTTGCAATGCTTAACCTATGCTTTAAGTGAAGACATTTTTCCTAAGTCCTTACTTCTTACACAGCACCTGCTTTCAGTTACTCTAGCCCATACAAATTTGTTACATCCCTCCCTGGTCAGTTAACAATCAAGTTCAGGCTGAGTTCTACCCTGAGTCTGAAGCTTCAATAAAATCTCTCTTCCCACAGCTAAGAAATTTGCAAATAGATTAAAACCACATTTAACTATAGCTACTAAAGGATAGTTGTTTTAGTATACACCACCCTCCCAAACTAGAGTCCAGTTTGTTATGCATTAGAGAACCAAGGCCAGTTGCTTTGCAGACACCGCTGTTTCATTTTCCTCTTCCCTCTAGAGCAGGCAGAGATAGAAGCTCTCTTAGCAGAGAAATGAACCGAAATTCCACCACAGACTGAATTCAAACAGATGTTCCCCCTCAGCTACTACTCAACTGCAGAGTCAGTTAAAAATCCACAGGATCTAAATTTTCCATATTAACAGTCTTCATGCAGGTAAAGTTCTGTGTTTCCAAGAGCTACACAGGTCCTGACAGTGTTCATCAGCAAGTGTCTGGGTTTCCAAATCCAGCTCTGGCCAAACTGGGCTCTCTGGCACACACTTCCTTTTCAGGACCCACATTTGCAATATGCTTGCAGATCTGAGAGCGCATCTGGTGGAAGAGTGCCAGAGAAAGAGAACACAGTGGTGCTGCTCTGTCTTGTCTTCTTGTCCCTCTTACTGTCCCTCTTTAATACTGCCAGTATTAAACCAGTGACAGAATATATGGCACAGGAGCTCTGTTCCACCCTTCCTCTTATTGAAGCTGCCACTTACCACAGGAAATGTTTACACCTCCAGACACAGGGCAGTCTGAGGTCAGAAAGGCAGGGGAATCAATCCTTTCTACCAAAGCTAAACCGCTTCACAGGGATGAATTAAATATTTATTGAGCCAAAAAAAGGAGGAAAAGGGTTCATAGCCCGCTGGTTTGGGTATCTGATTCTTCACCAGAGAAACACAGCTTTCTGTGCTGCTCTGCTGACTCCTGAATGCAAAGAAAGTGTTGAACAGCACAGACGAGGGGATGGCTGCCTCCTTATCTCCCAGCTAAGCACAGAGCCACTGGGCTTAGAGTCTTCCCAGGTCTGTTTGCTGCACAAATCAATATTTAACCCTTCTGCACAAAGGGAATCAGGTTAAGGACACTGAAGCTCTTTCTATCTGTGAGGGTTTATTGATGCTTCAGTGTATAATATCCGTTCAAAAAAGATTTCAAAGCCAAAGTGAAGCAAGCTAAACACCCCCAGATAAATGGAATTAAAAGTTGACATATCTAGCCACAGTGCAAATTAGTAGAGAAGCAACTAGTTATTTTTATTACCCCGAATTATACAAAAGGTTATCTGCAAGTCTGAAAAGTGACTGGTTATTAGCACAATATAATATTTATAAGCAATGGATGACACAGACCCTGACATAAATTTTTGTGAGGCAGCATAGAGAAATAACAGCTTCCTACAAATAGCAAGTTAGCTGTGACACGCAAACATGTGATTTATTAGAAAAACCTTCTTGCAGTAATGAACCACGAGCCATATAGTCACAGCAGGAACAGCCACATTTAAATTCACTAGGCTAATGAGGGAGAAAAAAAAAAAGAGACAAATCTTTGTTTATGCTATAGCCAGAAGCCACTGTCATGATATTCCAATCTGAATGCAAAAACAGTCTGCTATAATCAACATGCACTGGCTTTGTCACGTGATCAAAGTTTTGGTTAGGTGGTGGAATCTGGTAGGTTTGATCCCCAAGGACTTGTTCAGTAAACTGTATTTTGGGGATGATCTCTAGCGATGCATAAAATGAAAATTAAGTTCCATAAGATATGTTTTGCCACTGGGCAGATTGTTGAAGAAAAAGTGGAGTTCCATTAGTTCCTGCTATTTGTATTTGCAAGCTGTTTACAAATACTGAGCCAAACGATAGGAGATTTTGAATAAATATTCACTTCTTGTTTACTAAAAAGCCAGTAGTTTGCTATCCAAATTTATAGTAACTCAATTCTCTAGACATATATATTGTGATAGGAAACACAAGCATAAGAAAAGCTTTTTTGGATAGAGAATCCCAGAACTCTTGCCAAACTATCAGCTTTGTACACAGACCAGAAAATCCTCCAGTGTGCTAGAACTAAAATTTTATCAAGTCAGTCCACAAATTTCCAATAAATGTCATTTTCATGCCCCCTTTTTGCATACTTAAGCAAACTACAACCAAACAAGCAATATAATACAAGTGATAAAGATTCAAAAAACTAGAAATCATATGCTTTTTTTTTTCCCTCTTGCACTATATCTCCAGGGTATCAGAAATTCAGCCGTGGTAACTAAGGACTCAAACCCATCAGAGTGTTTTTGTCTCTGCTGTCACGTGGCACAGATTGCAATAATGGTTCAGTGAGGAAAGCAATTTGGAGGGATGCAGGGAAAGGACACCTCCTCCCATACGTATTCAGGAACAACTCTGATGATCAACCAGACTGTCTGGCCACTCAATTTAACATGTGGCAGTTGCTAAGTTATTCACAACAGCACTTCAGAAGAACTACAATAAGCAGGTTGATACAATTCAGTCATTTTGGGACTGATAAGACATATAAAATTTTTCAGGCTCTGGGGCCTGCCAAGCTGGGGATGAGAAGCTTGATATGACCTGGCAACGTGAGCTGGCAGCCCAGAAAGCCAACTGCATCCCAGGCTGCGGGTCCAGGGAGGTAATTTCCGCACTCTATTCCTCTCTGGCAAGATCCAACTTGGAATCCTGTATCCAGCCCTGGGTTCCATAACTAAAGGACACAAACCTCTCTGGAGTGAGTCCAGAGGAGACCACACACATGTGCAGAAGGCTGAAGCACCTCCGCCATGGAGACAGGCTGAGAGAGCTGGGGTTGTTTAGCCTGAAGAAGGGAAGGCTTTGGGATGACTTCATTTGGGCCTTCCAGTACCTAAAGGGAGCCTACAAAAGAGTGGGATAGAGACATTTTACAAGGGCATGCAGTGATAGGACAAGGCAGAATGGCTTCAAAGTGAAGGAGGGTAGGTTTAGATCACATATTAGAAGAAATTCTTTACTCAGAGGAGAGTGAAGCACTGGCACAGGATGCCCAGAGAAGTGGGTGCCTCATCCCTGGAAGTGTTCAAGGCCAGGCTGGATGGGGCTCTGAGCAACCTGATCTAGAGATGAAAGGTGCTCCTGCCCACAGAAGACAGCTTGATTTCTAAAATCCCTTCCAACCCACACCACTCTGTGATTTAGAGACAGGTTGGATCCTCAGCTCCTACAAAGCATTGTGGTTGAATTGATCTCAATGATGAGTAAGTGTGAAAGCCTAGCCAAGGATCTCATCTACAGCGCCAGGTTCATGGCCACTGAACAGTTAAAAAAAGCTTTGAGTGAATACAAAAAGCATTGCCCAGTAATAAAATAAATAAAAAAAAAAACATCACTGCTGTCCTTGAAACTTGTTGGTTTAATATGAATTTTGCTTTAAGATTAATATATGAACCCAAAATTGGAATGACAACAGTGAAAGGGATCACTGGTGCATAAAAACAACTTACATAGTGACTTTCATACTATTCCCCACATGGTTCACTCAAAGCTTGGTTTTAAGGATTAAATGACCAGCATTTGATGTTCAGAGGAACATAAGGATTCCTAGAGCAGAGCACAGAACAGTAGGAATTCAAAAGTTGTATCATTGAGAGAAGTGGCAGCCATAGCAATGATTTAAATCTGTAAAAAGTTTATAGTCAGGTTAAAAGTGATGTAAGAGATTTAATATTTGCCCTTCCCCCTACAGTCTACCAATATTTATTTTGTTTGGGGTTTTTAAAAAAAATCTTCCTGTTTTCACCTATATATTTTTACATATATATTTTTAATATGTATACACGTGTGTGTGTGTGTATGTGCATGCAAACTGTGCAAAAACACAAGCGGGAACTACTTCACAAAGTTATTATGCACCACAGTGAGCAGGGTAGAGCTGTTTAATCATGAGGATAATGTGTTGTCCACTCAAATAAATAGAGAAGTAGAAAAAATATATGTAGTTTTATCATTCCTGTCGCTACAAGTAAAGAGGTAGCAAAAAGAAAGAAGAAAAAAAAAAAAAAGAGTTAGATTAGATAGAGTTGATAGATTCCTTTAATCAGCTTGTACTCTAAAACCCACCTGAAGCACAAGTTGTGTGGGGCAGGGTAGAAAGGTGACTTGACAGAAAAGGTCATACAGGCCCTGAACACCAGATAAATTGAGAAGAGATATTAGTTCATTACTCTGAGATCCTGTAAGACCAAAGGCTTTACTCTTTCACACGATTACTCCTGCACTGAATCCACTAAGGTGCATTTGCAAAACTTTGTCTTCCAGGAATGCAGACAGTTTTGATTTAAAACAACAGTCAGATTATGGAAAGAATTGCACCTCCCCTGGTAATTCAGTCCAGTGTTTGACCACCACATTACAACGGAGAGGGGGTGGGGGGGAAAACAACAAAAAGATCCAATTCCAAGACAAACTTGTGAGACTTCAGCTTCCAGCTGCTGGGCACCACTAGTCTGGTGAAGGGCGTGTGGCTGTTCAGTTTTTATTCTTTTTCCTCCTGTTCAATTTCAAAGTATTTTTGTCACATTTCACTTCTCCTTTCCTTTCTTCTTTGATTTTAAAGCATTAACAGCCTGATCCTTCTCCCACTACAATAAATTTTCATCTGCTTTCAAAAGCATCAGATCTTTTTTTTCCCCTTTTTGGAGTACCAGTTGCGTCACATTAAAAGAAGTTACTGAAAATTCAGCACCATGTACCAGAATCGTCATCCTCGCATGTGCTGTGACAAATCACTTC
Organism: Dasyornis broadbenti; assembly: GCA_013397935.1. NCBI lineage: Eukaryota > Metazoa > Chordata > Aves > Passeriformes > Dasyornithidae > Dasyornis > Dasyornis broadbenti. Next base: position 49,499 of record VZRN01002230.1, read on the forward strand.
CTTGCTCATACTTAGTACTCCCTTACCCACGCACCTGCAGAGCATCTCACCTTGTTCTGTTACAGCACATCATCTGCTCCTCACATACTGTCACCCCCATGTCCTTTTAGTTCCTGCCTTCCACTAACTTCTCATTTGAAGTAGGCTCACACTCCTTGTTTCTATAAGGATCACTTTACATTCAGTGAATTTAAAGCTTATTTCTGTTTCAATGAACATCTATTTATCATTCTTTCAACTGCTGATTTATCTAAGTGTTTTCTCCATACTGGTTTTATAGTTACTGTTGCAAAAGTGCTATAGCTGAGCTGTGATAAACTTAATAGGATGATTCCATATAATCAATCCTGGAGTGCTGGGGACTGCTAACATCCATTATAGCACTGCTGGAAATGGCCATTCCATCACGACCACAAATTTACTTGGGTGGAAGTTTGGAAGGGGAAGGCAAACTTTCACTTGATCTTTGCTGTAAGATAAAGCTCTGTACTGTAGAGTCAAAGGTACATGAAAAATAAAGAGAGCTCATGAAATGTGAGAGGTTAGGCTACCAAAAGGGCAGCATGGCCAAAGGGCCCACAGGACCCTCAGCTGCCACACTGACACCGGCCTTACATAATTAATAACAAGAATAATCTGAACTAGCTTTTTTCCCTAACAGCTGCAGAAGATTGCAGGCTGGATGGACACACTTTGCCACCAGATGAAGCCATGAAAAAAGTCAAGGGGAAGGCGAGGAAGATCATTTTTATGCTAATCCACAGCCCACCTTGCAGGAGAGGGAATGAGTGATATATCCCAGACTCAAAGTACAGTAAGCCACCAGACGAGCCAAGCACCCCACTGGGACAATGAGGCACAGTGTGTCACGTCCTAGAGATATCAGCAAGGAGCAGCAGCTCTGTAATTCTCCTAATGATGAATAGAGAAAAGCAACTTTCTCACTGAAAAGAAATTTGTCATTTGACCTGCTAAGCATGAGAGAGAATCCAGAGGGTCAGGACAAGGGCTCCTCTCACAAACAGCCACCTTCTCCTGACCAGCCTTTGACCTCTGTATTTGGGCCAGTAGCAGCCTAATTCTGCCATTCCCTGGTGCCAGCCCAGCACTGATGTGCACATTTTCTACCTGTCCTTCTGACCACACAAAGCTTGATCAAAGTAATTTACAATTATCACTGTAGCATCTTACAGGTTCATTGACACCACCACGGAATTGCCTCCTTGAGGCTATCACAGTGTTGTGTAAACAGAAGCAAACTAATCTCAGAGAAAATAGTGCAGATATTTGTATCAATTTTGCAGCTGGGAAAAGCAGAAGCTCAGTGACTGCATTTCATACAGCAAATCTGCAGTTAGGACTGCAAACAGGTCAGCTCAGCACTTAGGTCTTACACACTGTTCCTGCCTGTCTTCCTTTCTTACAGTAATTTTGAAAATAAGAATGAAATAAAGGATTTAAGTGCTTTGCAGTGACAAGACATAATATTCATATTTGTTAATGAAGGAAACTAAATAGTGCAGGAAATCACCTGCAGAGAATATATTTTATTTGAATTGACAATCTATTTTGCTTTATTAAACAGCTGCCTGTATTAGAATAACCGAAGGAACTAATGCAGTGATTTAATACTCAGTAATCTTGACACACTCTTTGCAGCCCTTGGGTTTGGTGTTTGGCTTTTGGTTCTGTTTTTTTTTGCTGTAGACTGTGGACCTTCAGAGTAATTTCTAGAAATCTGAAAAATGTTCCCTAGCAGAGTCAGTCTGCCTCTGCATCAAGTTCTGTGCTTCCATTTGGGACTTGCTTCCTCTCCCACACTATTGCTGCAAATAAAATGTCTCCTATAGTAAGAAATCCAGCATGAAAATAAGCTTCATTACTCCATATGGGGATGAATACTGATTTTCCCTCGAGCTGTGAGGAAGTTTTTATCTGTGTATCAAAACACCAATTCGATTTCATGAAACCTACTTACAGAGGATTTTCCCTACCTCCTTAGAGTTCTTTACAATGACTAATACTTCGGGCAGGGAGCAGAAGCAACGCTGTTTAAGGTAGTTCCATTTTAAAGGTGTCATGGCCACTGTAAGCAATTTCTGCTGCCCAACACAACTTACACAGGTTATTTTCAAATACTGTTTATTGAGACTTCAAAGCGGTTTTCTGCTGTAGTTAAACAGTTATTTGCCTTGACACACTTTATGATGACCTTTCAATAATGAAAGCCTATTTATCGCCATTCCCATTGTTCATTCACATGCTGGCTGATACAGGAAAACAGTCTGTTTCTGAAAACCCTCCCTTTAGTCCCCCTTAGATTTTATTGTGTGGGGGATGTTGGGTATGTTGGCTGCATTCCATCCAGGGAGTAGCAACTGTATTTTTCCCTGTAGCTTCCATACGTTATCTTTTTACCCCCAGTCATCTTCCCACACAATCAAAATAAATTACACTTTCACTTCCCTTCCTTCATATTTATATCTCACACAATGATGAGGGAAAAACAAAAGTAACTTTTCAGACCTTTGTACGTTCGCATTTGTCCAGCTACTCCACACTGACATTTTTGTGGAGACACTGACAGATGTGTCTACTCCACATCTGATTATTTTCAGACAGGACTTGACAGTATTATCACCGTAACGATCCCATATTGGAACTAGAAGCTCACAAAGTAAATGATAAAAACAGAAAAATCATGATAAATATAGAACTATGATGACCAGGAAAGCTTCCCCTAAAGCAAGAAAGAAGTCAGCAGATAGTTTCTATGATTTCTATTTGCCATGTCACTTTGATGGAGATGAAGAGTATTGCTTCACAATAGTTATATTTCAGTTCTCAATTCATAGTCCCATAGACACCTTAGATTTGCATTGGGCTACAGAAATCTCTGCATCAATATAGCATTTCCTCTGCTTAGCAGGGATTTTGGTCAAAAAATAAGGACCTACACTGTGCTTGAACATAAGTTTGCTGCACTGGCTTTGCTCATTTGTACTGTGCTCTTAGTGCAAATGGTAGACGAGGAGGATCCTTAAACACGGTCATTAAAAGCCCTGAGTTTCTCTGGGTCAGCTGCATGCCCTGTATCGCTGCAGCACATTATAGATTCTATCCCCTACTGGACAGCTAAGACTTTCAAATGCACTAAGAATGCATTAAAAAAATAAAATGCACGTAGAAAGAAAATACATGGACAGTGATCATTTATAAACAAACATTGAATAAAACAATCGTTACTTCCAAAGTGAGAACATTTTCTTCATTGCAAGAAGGGAAAGTGAAATGCCACTACAAAATTAGAGATTAAATGCTTCTGCACACTCACCAGAGAAACTTATTACCATGACACATGTTGAAGATAAGTTTTTATTTATATCTTACACTCAGAAGCTCAAATAAGCAAGTAACCAAAACTGTAGTAAAACTGTGGGTTAATGATACAATATTTTAAGAAGTTTATTTTAAGAAGGCTTCTAGCTTCCTGATGCACACAAAATGTTCCCTGTGATTTAAGTAATTTGACATGTAAAGATAGAATAGTCAAGAATAATTTTATTTCTATAGCAAAGCTAAACTCCTGTATCAGAATAATGGAAGAAACAAGATCATTTCATTATCTGCTGAATATGAATCTGTAGTGATTCTTGTCTCAGTGGATAAAACCCTATCCAGCTTTCTCTTGAAGTGAAAGATGAAAGATGTAACACATGCCTACTCACCAGTGAGGTTCAACTATTCTGAAAATGGGATCATGAACCACGGTGCCAAGTTTACCCTCTTTCAAAATTCATTAGAAAACCCTTTTTATTTTTTACCCTGATGTTAACAGACAAGGAAATATTTCCTTCACAACACTCTCCCATTCCCTATTAAAATATGTATCACTTTTCCCCGCTCTCTTTAGTGAAAAATGCTGTGTTCTCACAACCGTTGTAAACATCTTACATATAATGGAATTTTCTGAAAAACAGTTTTGATATTTTGCAATCACAGTAGTTAACACTGGCAAGACTTGTTCATGACACCCCTGCTGTTGTCCTTGATCTTGTTGCAGGCTTATGCCACATTTACATCAGTCAAATATTTAGCAGGATTCTTTAGACACCCACAGAGTTCCCTTTCTATGAAGCAAAGAACACACCACGACAGATGAGACACAGCATCAGTCTAGCCACAGATACACAAGACTCTTTGGATTTGCCATCAAAGTGAGCACATTTCTTCAGAGGGCTATCACAATAATTTCAGCTGTATTATTTCCAGGACCCCAACTTTTTATATTCCTTATTATCTATTTCCACATACTACATAATTATAAAAGTATTTTTACCGTGAAACACGCCCAAAGTACTACATGCTTCCTTCATAATTCCAATGACCATGAATCCAAACACAGATGGAACTCTAAAATCAAGTTCTGCCTTAAAAAACCCCTCAAACACCAAAGAGAACATGCCCTCAATTAGAGCACTTTTTATTTAAAGTGAGCTCTGAAAATATGTAGCATTTGGCTATTAGTCTCAGAAAAAACAATCTGTTGAAAGATTTCCCCTTCCTGCTTCCAAGCAGACCAGAAATACACACAGTCTGCTTTGTGGTATTTTAGTGTTTCTAGACTCTGCTGCATGAAAGTACATTAATATACTGAGGCATGGAACAACTCACCCAAAGTATACTTGAGTAAATTTACACATTTGTTTAATAGAACCAAGAATGTTTTTAAAAAGAAAAAGAAGTTATCATAAAAAGATGACTTAAAAACTAAAATACCCATCTTGCAAAGTTGCAAGCAGTACTCCTTCCAAATAACAGGAAGTATGCCTTAGAGCTGGAGACCATTCACAATCTCAACTATTATGACTGCCCCAGGCTCTTGAATGCTTTGAAATAATTTCAAAGTTTAATGAACTGTTCATTCACCAGCAGAGTTAAAATATTGTCTGGCAAAAATCGTCCTGCTAATGGAAACACTGGACCAAGTCTTTTAAAGGCAGCAATGACAGAGCAGGTGAACTAAGTAACATCATGGCTGAGGCAGGGAATCTCCAAAATGATGCTATTTTGACAGCTTTGAAAATTAAATGGATCAGCCAGGGGCTGCATGATTACTTTATGCTGCTCCAGAATCAAGGCAGTCAGGTACAAGAGGGTCCTTCCCACCACAGTTCCTTGACTGATTCCAGAGAATCACAGAATATCCTGCGTTGCAAGGCACCCGCAAAGATGATCGAAGTCCAACTCCCGGCCCTAGACAGGACTACCCCAAGAATCCCATCATGGATGACTACCAGCATGGGATTCATAGCATAAAGAAAAGACTCGCAGCCTCACAGGTCTGACATTTCCCCTCCTTTTCTGGAAGCGGCAGAATAAGCCCAAGGTGCAGGCTCTGCAGTCTCCAACATTAATGCGCATTCATAGGTAGCACTTTGGGAAATGTCTCGTTGCAGCCTTTATTTCACAAAAGCAGTTTTTCTGGCGCAGAGCTGGCTGGTTTCAGAGAATGCTATAGGAATACATCTGCCCTTTGACTGATTTTGTCAGACAGGCTAACATATTTAGTTTTGAAACCTGCCAATATTTTACAGCCTCTGGAACAGACAAGCTGTCGGATTTCCTTTGGGAGGAAAAAAGGAGGGGATGGACATCTATTGAATGAAAATAACTAACACAGAACTGGATTCAGACTCAGATAAGTAAGTCTTTCACTGAATGAGGGCTACAGGTTTTGCCTTCCTGATTTTAGCTGAAAAACAATTCTAGGATTTGGCCTTTGTATTTAAGCGTAAGACAATTTTATAGGATTTGCTTGCCTAAAACCAGAAAAAGACTGAAAATCTGCACGAGCACAAGATGCATACCAAAAAGCTTCAACATCTGCAGATTAACTCCAGGCATTCAACTGTTACACAGACCAACAATGACTGCAAGCTTGTATTGTTCAATACAACAGCAACATCATTCAAAAAACCAACTTGCAATGGAGCAAAATATCACAGAGCTTTGTGGTTATACTTGCTCTGACTTTTGATTGCAAAACCTATTTCTGCTACCTGCAACGCTGTCTAGCTGAAGTTTATCAGCATGAGACAGCACCCTGACATTGTTGTTTCAGTTTTTTTGACAGAACCAACTATTACACTGTATTCACAGGAAGAGGTGGGATATATCTACACCATACATAGGCACAGAAAAGTAATTTCACCAGGTATTTTAGTGCAATGTTTTGAAAAGCAAGGCTCTACATTAATTGTAAGGGTCACCTTTCTTGTCCAGGAAGTTGTTTGTGGGATATTCTTCAAGTATGAAGAGTAATTCCACGAAGATGACCAAAGAAATGAGCTGCTGAAAGAAATAATCATGCCAAGGCTTACCAGAGTCTCTCAAAAACCATATGCTAACTCCCAACTCCTCCACTCTTAATAAAACTACATCACCACCAGCCTTTTAAACTGACTAACTATGTTGCAGCAAAGGAGGACAGGAGCCCAGCAGCTGTCAGGCACAGAGTTACATAAGAGACTATTCCAAAGGTTTCTTCTAGACAGAGACAGAGAAGCCATTTTTTTCTCCTCACATAAAAATAAAGGTTATGATAGTGGAGGGTTGAATAATAGCAAGAACAGATACAGAAGAAACTGATGAACCAGGAGAGACAGGCTGCTGGGGCTGTACATTTAGAAAATCTGCATGGGGCAAAAATTCACTGCAGTGGAATATCACTTGCATATCTATAGAGCCAATGCCATCAGCCATCCATGTGTGAGAAGCGAGGGCTAACGTGTACCATCGAGAGAATCCCTACAGACACGCAGACGAAAGGAGTCTTTTTATCTATTCTTGCCTTTTGCTGGGGCAGAGCAATAGAAGAACACCGTAGAAGGCCAAATTATTCAACCTGAAATACTAAATGCTAAGCAAATGTCTTGCCTGTGTAGCCACAGGTGATTTCCATTAAAATTAAGTGTAGTAATTCGGTTAGGAAGCAGTGTAGCCCACTTGGTTGACTGCCCCCACGTAGATTTGAGTATGGAATGGTAGATACTCTGAAAAGAATGAATCCTTGGCTCAAAGAAGTCTGGAGTACTTGGAATTTTTCAAATTACTGGTTCAATGACACATATCTGTAGGCATGTTCATCCAGTATTACAGCTGTAACCTTTAGCATACAGCTCTTGAGCCTTCTTTCAGAATATTGCAGACTGGCATAAAGGTCTAAGTCCTCCCTTCCTTACAGTGGTAAAATTGCCAAAATAATTACAGAACAAGGAAGCAAAGGGCAGTACAGAATCAAGACATCACCACTGTCCTGTTTGTAGCCCCAGGGTTTGAAAGCATGCAGGCACTAAAGTCACATAATACAGGTAATTAAGCATTTCTATTGTAGGAGTCTGAGAAAAGAGATAAATATCATTCCATTTGTTCTAAATCAATGTGCAATATCAAGAGGATTCACATTTGTATCTGAGTACAACATTTAAATTATCAGTAAGCCTATTTTCTCGACAGATGTCTTATTGTAAGCCCTGATCTGATTCAACCTGCAGTCACTGGGGCTATTCATATGCTAAAATACCATGATGGAAGACGCATTGGAAAGAGTAGCTGAAGTAAGAAATAAAATACCTATTTTCTAGTCAGGAAGGCCACATTACACTCTCAAGAAGTACTAGGATCGGAAATGAAGTGCTGTTATGGATGGGAAGACTCCATGTAGCTTTCCCTGGCCTCTAGCTTACACCAAGCCCCCGGAGCTTTTCTGGGCAAAAGAAACAACCCTCTTTTAATGAGAAAAGCGTAACAGAATTGAGGATTTGTCTCAGTGCAATGAACATGCTGATGTTGACAGGGAATCTTATAATTACTTTTATGTTTTAGAGCCTTATGACATCTGGATGAGGTGACCATGTACTTCAGGAACACTCACACCTGAAGAGAGGGCCTTGGGCACTCAGGGACCTCTTGCCATCAGTAGCTCAGCCAGCAACACGTGCACTGCAAGTCCTTTGCAATGAAAAACCAGTATAGCATCCAACCTGATAAACATGTCTAATTGCAAGAAATAACCTTATGAGAAATAAATCAGTATTATTTGTGTTATAATTAGATTTAGATGATAAGATTAGCTGCAAGGGTAGTGCAAATCTGTGAAGAACATAAAACAAATTCACCAGAACCAGCCCCACGGAGCAGGTTGCAGAAGACAAGTGTACAAGGTCGGAATTTCACATTAAGGGCATATTGTTCAGAACAAGAAATTGAAAACTTATTTTTATTAAAGGTTAATACACATCTGGTTTGAAGAATTAACTCAAAATATACAGTTCACACATGGGTACAAAGTATGTTGCATTCATAATACTCAAAACAACCAACAGAAATTAGGATGAGAAAAGAAAACCAGTAGTGAAATTAATCTGAACATTTCTAACTTCAGTTTATTTTTTTACATTGTAATAATTTGATAGGATTGCTATGTCTTTTCAATTTATTTCAAAATTAAATAGCATACTGATCACTTCTCAGGTCTTCTGGACAAGAATACTCCAATGTTCAAGGACAAGAGGATGCTCTTTTTTCCTATCTTGATCTTCAAAAGCATTTGCTCAGTATTTTGTCTGCTGTGTCAGGGCACCTCAGGTACAAAAGATGCTTACAAACATCCTAAAACAAGACCCAATTCAGTCAGGGGAAA